>CM033106.1:21737593-22337593 GCA_019321725.1 Paulownia fortunei
GAATAAGTATTTTGGTATGGCAGAAGACTTACCTTGTGTGATACTAGGTGTGAGCACAACAAATTTGGATAAGGAAAAGATTCCATATAGATAGAATTTTGAGGGGTTATTTATATCCCTTTAGGCCGAAAATTTGGGGAAGTATTCTCCATCTTTGTTTTTTGCATCATTCTTGGCAGCAAAATTCGTGCTCCAACCTTCCCTCTTGATAAAGAAAAATTATTCTCCTCATGCAAGAAATTCGGCTTCATTTGTTCTCCAAAAACTGCCACCTTCTTCCCTACTCTATATTGTTTTTATTCTTAGTTTCATGTGTTGAATATAGAATCAAAACAAACATCTAAAAACTTGTTTTTCTTGTTCCAAACCATGAAATCAATTCTTAGGTTAGAATTATCAAGTCGAGATCTTACTAGCATAGAGCGACTGTAAATGGGCATCCGAGGTGTGGATACGCTTAGAGGAGTAACGCTTGGGACTCTAAGTGAATCTTCCATGACAAAGAGTTTGGAACAAGATTGGGAATTGTTCATGGAGAAAATGATTTGGATTATTGCACTCATCATCTTCAACAAGAAGAAAATCAAGTAAAGGCATCTGAAACCTTCCTACTTTATGTAATAGAAAACACACAATTGAGTAATCGCGAAAGAGTTCCAAGATTTGTTTATTTACTTACAATGTATTATTAGTTTTCATGTTATGAAAAAATTTAAAATCCATCGCATTTATATTTTTCGAGCCTCACAAATTCAACAGTGGTATCAGAACTAATGTTCTTACGTTTCTAATACCTTCTGATTGCATTTATTTTATTTATGTGTAGATTGAAAATGTATTTACTGTTGGGATCTATTTTTGAAAGAAATTCAAGGAATATTGCTTCATTTTGATTTAATGATCTAGTTCTTACTTCTACAATTAGTGGTCTAATCACCAAATTTGATGGATAGTCTCTTAGTCATCTTAAATCAGATTGAAGTTCAGTCGACTAATCTCCTAGTGACTCAACTGTTCCCTGATTATCTTATTTTGTTTGAACTAGATCATTTGAATGTATGTTATCTTCTTCATTATTTGTGTCTCCATTAATATCTGGGATGACACATTCAAGTTGATCTTCATACAATTTCAAATCAGCCATTTTTTCGATGTTTGCTTTACTTAGCTCTGTTCCACTTTCTGTTGTCCATGTATAATTTTAATTATCTTTTTTATCAAAGACAAAATGAATAGATTCTTTCACTACTAATGTCCTTTTGTTAAAGACCTTGTATGTCTTGCATCCAAATATATAAAAGTGAGATGTTTAGCTTCCTTTCTTTCCATAACTCATACGTTGTAATATTGTGTTACTTATTGATCATGCACCGATTTTGGTGTAGCTGATAGTGCTTGTTGCTTCTACCTAGAACCATTTTTGAAGTTTTGATTCATTGATCATTGTTCTCACTGCTTCCTTGAATATTCTATTCTATCTCTCAATGAATCCTATTTTTGAGGAGTTCTGGCTGTTGAGTGCTCATGCATAATGTCATTTTTCTGCATGGTATTTCTCAATTTCACTATTTTTGAATTCAATGCCTTATACATACAATGGCTTAGCCTTTCTATGTTTAAATTTTCTACAATAATTCAGTCAGCTTGTTGCATTTCTTATCTTTGCTCTGTAGAAATACTGTTGGGTTCGCATGATCTCGGGGTATATGTAATAGAAAATTTTTTTTTTTTAAAAACATCATACCATAACAATTATAGCAATACCCCGAATTTGATGCGATTTCTAACGAGCTCGCAATTTCCAATGGTTGTAGTAAAACAATTAAAACAATCTAGTTTATAGAGTGCTATAAAAAATATTAATTCTTGTTATCAACTTGTAACAAAAGAATTAACACTTAAAGATGGAATTTTTGGAGAAAAATGACGAATGAAGAAAATAATTTTTCTTCTATTGATATCTATATGACCAAAAAATTAGATGATGATTATTCATCCTTAAATTTTTTGCCATGGTGTATATATAGGGGGCATAAAATTTCAAGAGTTTTACTGTTGGTATTTTGTATGTCCTTTTGATTGGTCAGAAAATATTTTGGTTCATCTAAACTTCTTCCAATTTTATCTCTTTCATATCTTTTAGAAATATTCAAGATTACTAAAGAATTTCAAACTGTTGACTTTTCATCCTTTTTCAACCACTTTCATGGACCTCTCCAAATGGGCCTTTGTGTATTGGGTTTGGACTTAAAATAAATCCTACAATTAATCCAATTAATTATCTTACACAAATTAATTTTATCTAGCTTATCTAATTAAATTAGGTCCAATTAAATAATATAATTATTTAATTGAGTAAATTAATTTATGGACTGCATAATTAATTTGATCCAATCAAATAATTATTTCACTCCAATTGGGCTCCCTAATCTTATTAGGTTCAGTTAAATAATCCAATTATTTAATTAAATAATTAATTCAACTCCTTGAATTAATTTAAGCCCCCAATTAAATAATCTCCATTAATTAATTGAATCCAATCCCTTATATCAATTCCTAAATTAGAAATGTTTCATCTCAAATTATGTGTGATATTTTAGGTTCACAACTAAGCTAGCCGTAAGCTAACAATATTTGCAACTTATGAATAATAATAATTATTCTGATTAATTAATCCACTTGAAATTAACTCCTTAATTTCATGAAACTCACAAGTCATGGCAAACACCTAACAAGTGTATCATGACTACCTAGACTTAGGTGAAATAGCAGGTGAACCTATTTCAATTACGAGTATTATACATGTAAGGTCCTTCTATCAACTAATCTCCAGATTGAGTCCAGGGCATGAATTAATAGTCGAAATCCTAATTGCTCAATAACTATGATTCCATTTCAAGTTTCAATAACTCATGACAAATCATTAGAAAACCCCTGTCTAACAATCATCCTGCCTTAGCCAAGGACATTTGAGTCATGAATTATGAAAATATAGAAGATTCACTTGTTTTACTAGACAAGTGACGGATCCTTTGTTTGCCACTCATTAACCTCAATACATATCAATGCAACATCCAACATATCTCCTTTGTGATTTTCAATCAATCAGAAGATATATTAAAATGAAACACGATATGGAGGCATAGAGGCATATTCCATGATCACCATGAAATGCATGACCATGCCCCGTAGATAAGTTTGGTTTAGGGACTTTATCTAATTACAAGATTCAATTAAAGATAAAGAAATTTACCTATTTCATTAATGTGATTCGAAAACAACTATTTTTACAAATACAAGAGTATGAAGAACACACAATCTAATTGGCTTGACACGTCGGGCACTACTCTAAACAATCTTCCACTTGCCCTAGCGCCAATTGCCTATGTATTTTAGGCCCATCTTCTCAAGATATCTATCGAATACCTTCTGCGATAGAGGTTTGGTCAGTGGGTCTGCTATATTTTTCGCCAAGGCAACTCTATCCACTACAACGTCGCCTCTATCAATGATCTCTCTGATCAGATGGTATTATCTCATAATATGCTTTGATCTTTGATGAGATCTTATCTCTTTTTCTTGCGCAATAACTCTATTGTTATCATAGTATATCAATACAGGATCAACAACGGATGGAACCACACCCAACTCTTGGATAAAGTTCCTTATCCAAACAACTTTTTTTACCGCATCACATGCAACAATACATTCAACTTCGGTGTTAGAATCCATGGTCGTCTTCTGCTTGGAACTCTTTCAGCTGACCGCACCACTATTTAAGGTGAATACGTATTCAGACATTGACTTTAAGTCGTCTATATCAGACTGAAAACTAGATTCAATATAGCCTTCTAGTTTCAGTTCTCTAGAGCAATATACAAGAAAGATATCCTTAGTCCTTCTTAAATACTTCAGGATCACTTTTATGGCCTTCTAGTGTTCCTCACCTGGATTGGACTACTCGTGTCACTGAGAGCATATACAACATCAGACCTTGTACATAGCATGCCATACATTATGCTTCATATGGCAGATGCATAATGTATGCGAGTCATCCTTTTCCTCTCCTTAGGAGTCTTAAAAGACATTGCCCTTAAGAGAGAAACGCCATGACTCATTGGCAAGAATCCTCACTTGGATTCCTCCATGTTAAACCTATTTAGCATTTTGTTTATGTACATAGATTGGGACAATCCAATTATTCTTTTTGACCTATCTCTATAGATCTTATTCTAAGAATAAAATATGTTTCTTCCAAATTATTCATGGAGAACTGATTAGACAACCAAGTCTTAGTTGACTTCATCATCACTACATCATTCCCAATGAGTACGATATCGTCAACATATAGCAAAATTAATGTCACTGCGCTCACACTAACCTTTTTATAGACACCGGGTTTATCTAGGTTTTTGTGAAAATCAAACAATTTTATTACCACATCAAACTAGATGTTCCAGCTTCAGAAAGCCTTCTTGATCCATAAATGGATTTCTGGAGTTTGCAAACCTTTTGCTCACTTCCTTTGGATATGAAGCCTTCTAGTACTTCCTTTGGATATGAAGCCTTCTAGTTGTCTCATATAGATCTCTTCCTTAATATTTCCATTAAGAAAAGTGGTCCTCATATCCATCAGTTATATCTTGTAGTCATAATATGTTGATATGGCTAGCAGTATCTGAATGGATTTAAGCATTGCTACTGGTGAAAAAGTTTTCTCACAATCAATTTCTTGCTTCTAAGTATAACTTTTTATGACCAGTCATGCTTTAAAGGTCGCTACCTCTCCATTTACTCCTAGTTTCCGCATGTAGACTAATTTGCAACCAATGGAAACTATTCCCTGTGGTGGGTTCACTAAGGTCCATACCTTGTTAGAGTACATGGAGTCCATCTCGGATTGCATGGCTTCTTGTCATCTTCCCGAGTCGATGTCTGACATCGCTTTTCCATAAGTCCTTGGAACATTGTCTAAGGGAAGATTCTACTCATTGTTCTCTAACAAAAAACCATACTCTCAGGTAGCTTTGAGATCCTATGGGATCTCCTAGGAGATTATGTGTTCGAAGGCCCAGTCTCTACTGGTTGGCCCATTAATGCTTTTACTGGAAGGCTTTGTGGTTCTTAAATTTCTTCAAGTTCTATGACTTTGCTATTTCTGTCTAATAGAAACTCCTTTTCTAAAAGGTGGCATTCCTCAAAACAAACACCTTTTATTTTGAGGGATCGTAGAAGTAGTATCTAATGGATTCTTTTGGATACCCCACGAACCTACATAAACTGGATCTCAATTCCAATTTGTCTCCCACTTGCTGCTTCACGTAAGCAGCACACCCTACCCTTAGGTATTTGTAAGAGGGTGGTGTCTCATACCACATCTTATATGGTGTTTTGGGCACCAACTTTGATGAAACTCTATTTAATAGATATACCTCAGTTTCTAGAACATACCCCAGAATGAAAGAGGAAGCCTAGTAAAACTCATCATCGATTGAACCTTGTCCAACAAGGTTCGATTCTTACACTCCGCAACTCCATTGAGTTGAGAAGTAGCAGGAGAGGCCCACTGAGAGAGAGTCTCATTCTCTTTTAGATAATAAAAAAACTATGTGCTCAAGTATTCACCTCCTCGATCTGATCGAAGAGCCTTGATACTTAGCCCAGTTTGTTTCTCCACCTCACATCTGAATTCTTTAAACTTTTCAAAAACTTCAGATTTGTACCTCATAAGGTAGACATAACCATACCTAGAATAATTGTCGGTAAAAGTTATAAAATAGTGATAGTTTCCACGAGCACTAACACTTAGTGGCCTATATACATCAGAATAGATCAAATCCAATAGATTTTTGGCTCGCTCCACTTGTCTAACAAATGGTGATTTGGTCATCTTCTCTTTGAGATATGACTCACATGTTGGCATTCATTGCTCTTTCAAAAGATTGAGCAATTGGACCAACTTATGAATTTTTTTCTTAGAAATATGGCCTAACCTAGTATGCTATAAGAGTTAGGAACTATGATTATCTATCTTTCTTTTATTTTGTTGAACATGGAAAAAAGAGTTATAGGGATTAATAGAATATAAACCATTCATCAATATGTCAGAGGTAATCAGAACTGAATCTTTAAAAATGGAACAACTTCCATGTTTTATTAAAAAAGTAAAACCTTCTCCATCCGAAACAGGAATGGAGATAATGTTCTTAACAATCTCTAAAATATAAAGACAAATGTTAAAAACTAAAACTACTCCATTTCCTAAAACTAAGTTGACACTACCTATGGCTAATGCAGCAACCTTTGCTCCATTCCACAGCAGCACGACTGTCTCTCCTCTACTTAGCTTTCTACTTCTTATCATCACCTGCAAATCATTGGAAAGATGAGACCCACACCCGGTATCCAATACCCAAGAAGAATCATTAACTGATAAGTTAACTTCAACAAAATAAAAACCTGAACTCTTTAGGCTCACAAGGTACTCCTTGTAGTTCCTCTTCTATTACCCAGGTCTGCCGTAGTAGTAGCACTTATCATCGGTCTTATTAGAACACTGAAGATGCCATATGTTGGCTTTATACCTTTGGATTTTAAGGAATGCTTTCATTTTCCCTTGTTTCTCTTGGGCTTTGTAGCCTTTGAGTTGGATGAGGATCCAACAAGCATGACCGACTTGTCTTTCTTCATGGTGGACTCAACCATCTTCAATATGTTAACTAGCTCAACTAGGCTATTTTGTATTTTTTGCATGTTGAAGTTAACAACGAAGGTGTCAAATGATGGAGGCAAAGACTGTAGGATGAGATCTAAATAGAGGTTGTTATCCATAACAACTCCAAGCGACTCGAGCCTTTCAATCAGGCCTATCATCTTCAATCCATGGTCATAGACTGAAAAGCCCTCCATCATACATGTCTTGAAAAACTCTTTGGAGATCTGATATCTCGCTTGCCTAGTATGTTCACCATACAACTCTTGTAAGTGAACACAGATATCATGCGCATGCGCATATACCTCGTGTTGCCTCTACAACTTGTTTGACATCGATGTCATCATATAGCATCGCACTTGCAGATTATCATCAACTAATTTGTTATAATCCGTAAGCTCCTCCTTACTGGCATCTTCCGGCGAGGCCAACTGCAGGATCACATCAAGTATGTAATCCCTCTTTTTGGACTATAGAACAATCCAAAGGTTCCTTAACCAATCGACATAATTGGGACTAGTTAATTTATTAGCTTTCAGAATTTATGTAAGTGGATTTTTAGCCATTTATAGACAATCTACAAATATAAATGATGCAGACATTCTTTCAAAATCATATTCATTTATAACAAGTTCTTAAGTAATAAATATCTCCCATTATTTTTTTCGAATTCCATCACCCCTAATGGTAAGTCGGGAAATATTATTTCCTAGTGGGCTTGAGGCTCGATCAATATATCGTATGCCTCAATTTTATGAGCCCATAAAACATATTGAAAGGTAGTTAACTTTTAATAATTGTATCTCCATTACTTTTAACAATTGTATCTCCATATAACCTTCAAGATTTTTTACATCACTACTTCCCATGCACCCCAATTTTATGAGCTCATATGGTACTAAGTGTCAAGCTAGACCCATCAAACCTCCATGTAGATGGAGCATCAAATCATTCCATGACTCATGGCCAATGTAGAGACGAGTCCATCCCATGGCATCACCATACTTAGTAGAGATCATAGTTTTTCATTACAGAGTCATTCCACAACTCATGTCCAATGACAAAGTAATGTAGCATCATCGTGTCAACTACTTTTGATGATAGGCATGGATTATTGGGCCCAACCTAATTTTGTCCATATTTGCTTGAAATCATAATTCAAAAATTCCTTTACTTGATTTTTAGTTCAAGTAGGGTATTTATTTTAACCAAGACCTCATTAATTTTAATCTTGATTTATTTAATAAATTGACAAGCAAATCAATTAAATAAACCCTATGTATGCATCTAATACATACATAATGCAGATGATCATGGGCCATTCCTGTGCCATTCATGTGAGCAAAAAATGAATTTAGGTCAATCTAAGGGCAATAGAATGGAAATAGAAACTAATTTCTATTACATGATTATATCTCATACATTCATAGGTCTTCTCTTGATTCTTCTTCTTGGTCCTTCTTCTTGTCCACCAAAAAGTAAAAAGAAAAACCTCACCCTATTCTACTCTCATTCAAAATATAAAGTACATAAAAGGAAAGAATAAGAGACTCTCAGGCCTCATTTCAAAAACCCAAAGATAGATGAGTCCAATCACGTTAGTTCAAATGGCTCCATGATCATCCCATATATACTAATAAATACATCACATGAATTTATTAAAACAAGCAAATTTACCATCCTTTTAAGTTGTAATTTCATAACTTGGGATAAAATCTTGATTTTTTAACCCTTTTTCAAAATTTTAAAATTAACATTTTAATTATAAAATTAAAAAATTGAATTTTGCAATCCAACACGATGAGAATGTCCATCATCCCTACACATTGCACGTATGGTATGCCGCTGGCGCGCGCAGTGCATTGCTGACACACTATCAGTAGTTACACGTGCTGTCAACACTCGTGTGGGTTGCCACGCTATGCGTGCTGCTGGCAGCATGTGCAGCAATGTGCTGTCGGCGCACACAGGCTGCCCAATATTTGGCAACATATAGCCGGTGTGCGTGGGCTGCCTAGCGTCGTGGCATGTAATTATTTTTTCTTTTGATCGAATCAAATTCAATCATACATATTCTGTTTAACAATTAAATTAATTGCAAAATAATTTTATCCCAATCAGAATTACAATAAATCAATCAGAATTTAATAATTAAATTCACAGGCATAAATCGAAGACATCTCACGTATGGATACAGAGAGGGTTCTTTCTCTTATTTATCAATTCCTTTTTTCTATTTCAGTTTCATTCATACGATATTTCAAAACTTGTCTATGGGTTTTCCTATGCCAGTCATGAGCTAAATTCTAGTTTCTATGGGTTGATATAGCCAAAGTTAGATCCTATGCTTTGAGATTTTAATCTATCAACTTTTAAGTTTTCAATTTAATTGGGCTATTTATTTTTATTGCATCTTGATTACTTAATCAATAATCTAGATTGTTTGGCGTATCAAATTCTACACTCGAGAGAGGAAAATTAGTACATCGCCATAGGAGAGCACAACTTAGGAATTCATAAAGTCACAAGGCTTATGAATCATTTGAAGTCTTGTGAGAGAATTCATTGAACTGGATAGGGTTTCAATTAGGGATTTTTATAGAGATATCAAAATTTGGATTAAAATTCATAACCACTTGGCATTTGAGAGAGGAAGTTGATGATTTTAGAAACTCTTACCTTATAAATTGTTGGCTGGAAAAATTGATAGATTGGATTGATAAACATAGGCAAAAACTAGTCATATCAAACCTTTATAATTGATTATCCACTAAGTGTTTGATTAATTGCCTTAGTGAACTTTTTAGTTTAATTTTAGAATTTTTAGTTTATCAATTTATAACTTTTATTTGAATTATCTAGATAAAGTTAAGACTATTATAATTTCGGTACTTAGTGCGTATTTGATAACAATCCCTATAGAGATGACACTTGCGGTAGGATTTTCAATGAACAAGTTTTTGGTGCCGTTGTTGTGGATTCTTTTCTTTTTAACATTAATATTGTTATTATGTAACCTTGATTTTAATCTAGATTTATTTTTTCTTGTTAGCAAGTTTTGTTTTGTTGTTGCATGTTAATTATTCATGCGAAGAACTAAAAATGTTGAATTGCTTCCTTTTGATTCAAAAATCAAAAGAACATTTTGGGAACAAAGAGGAAGAGCAAGGATAACTAAAGTTCGAGTAATAGGGAATAACAACAACAATGATGAAAGTTTACCCATCCCACAACAACCATAAAGAGCAATTTAGGATTATTTCAACTAACCATGAATCAAAATTATTCTGAAATAGTGCGCCAACCAACTAATGTAATCAACTTTGAGCTGAAACCTACACTCATTAGCATAGCAATTAGTTTGGGAAAAGTGTATTGGATGATTTGAATTCTCATCTCACTATGTTTCTGGAGATATGCAACACGATCATTGCTACAACGTTACGATTGCAAATCCAAGTGCAGGTTGTGTCAAGTAATAAATTTTTCGAGAGTCCGAGGTCAATCCATAGGGAAGTTGTTTGAAGTTTTTGGGTTTATATTTTTTAAAAGAGGGATAGAATATGGTTTAGATTATAAAGAAATAGTTATGTTGTAACTAATAATCAAAATAATAAAAGTATTGAGTATTAGAGATCCGCTCTTGAGTTTTGGATAGATAAACGATTATTTATTATTATTTTATCTTTTCTAAATGCCACTATTGGAATCCATACATAATAAAGGTTCTAATGGAAATATTTTATCAAATAGCTCATGCATTAAGGTAATCATGATATTATCTTATTATTTGTAAATTATCTCTTAACACTATACTTGTTTATGGGA
The DNA here is from genome assembly GCA_019321725.1 of Paulownia fortunei. NCBI lineage: Eukaryota > Viridiplantae > Streptophyta > Magnoliopsida > Lamiales > Paulowniaceae > Paulownia > Paulownia fortunei. Next base: position 21,748,134 of record CM033106.1, read on the forward strand.
TCAAATATTTATGCACTCATTTATCTACAATATATTAAGGTTTTACGTTAGCAGTCAGTGTAGTAGAATCATACATCAAGCTAAACGAACTCAAGAATTTGATGTGTCATTGGTGATACAAAAATAAAAAATCACTACTAAACAAGAAGGGTTTTAACGCCAACACTTATTTATGGGATTAAATATTTATTCACATATTTGTTTACAACAAATCAATATTTCATGTTAGTAGTTGGTGTAATAGAACCATATAATAAACTAAATGAACCCACGTATTTGTTATGCCATTAGTGATACAAAAATCAAGAATTACCACTAAGCAATAAAGGTTTTAATGCTAACACTTATTTATGGGATTAAATATTTATGCACATATTTGTCTACAACAAATCAAGGTTTCACGTTAGTTGACAGTGTAGTAGAATTGTACAATAAGCTAAATGAACCCAAGTATTTATTATACCACTGGTGATATATAAATCAAGAATCACCACAAAATCAGGAGAGTTTCAATCAAAAATTAAAACAATAATAGAATACACCTGAACATTGTGAATCTTTATAACCGTTCCTCTTTCTCCATCAAGAGGTTCATCATTCTTATTAGTTAAATAAAATTTAGAAAGGCATAATAAAAGTAGAACATACTAAAAATAGAAGAAAAACTAGAGAATACATTTCTATTGCTACTTGAAAACTTACATTACTACTAGAAAACTTAGCTTAAAGAAAGATAACAATAAAACTTTCTTTCCCCCTCTAAGGGTTTTTGTGTATTCTCAATGACATTCAAGAGCTCCTATTTATAGTAGAAGAGTGCCTGAATTGACATCTCCACATTCACTCCAAATTTACTTCAAATATGCTCTAAATTCACATGTCCTTTTTAGATCCGATATTTTTGTCACATATGTTTCTCTATAGAATTAGCTGATTTTAGAAAAGTGATCAACATGAAAGATGTGTATTTATTTGTTAGCTTCATTTTCAACTTGAATCACCTAATTCTAACCATTAGGGAGAAAGTTATGCTTGATTTAAGAAAATATGTCAGCATAGATAGGTCTTTCCTAATATAATGTTTTGCTATAATCAAGGCTAAATTGGGCTGAGCTTCCAACAACAAAGTTGTAGTTCTGTCTCTTGATTTCTAATAGAAAAAAAACCTTAGGTCCATAGGGCTTTTAGATATGGAGTTATGCCAAAAATACCAAAACTGCACAAGTCTAGAAATATGTTTATTTTAAATTTAATGCAAACCCAACAATTACTTGCAAAGTTCAAGTGATTTTTTACATATATTTTGATCTATACTTGATGGACTTAGGCAAAAATAGTCCTTTTCTTCTAATTATGATGGTTTTTTGATCCAATAAAATATTATCTCCCAACTTACTCACAAAATGTGCGGGGACTAGTGGTATTTCTTTCTCACCCAAGTAAACATATTTAAGATGGTCTGAGATTGGTTTAATCTCTATTGTAGATGTTTGCACCATAGAAGGTACAAGCCTCTCATTAGATATTGGCAATTTAACATAAAATATATCATACCTTGATTTTTTTAGCAATGAATCCAGCCCTATCACATCATTTTCCACACCCCCCAACATTTGCACATCCAACTTCTTTTCTTTCAAATCCTCCATAAGGAGATGTTTTTGTAAAGTAACTTCCACTCCATCCTTGCCAATGAACTCAAGCATTTGTTATGACTTGGGATCAATAATGCCAATTGTAGAAAAATATTCACGTCAGTAGGATATCTCATGGCTTAAAAAATATTATATTTTATAACCTCATCATCAAACTCCATAATAAAAATGTCACCATGAACATCAATCTTAGCTTGGGATGTCTTCATGAATGATTTTTCCAAAAGAATGCCTAGAGTATTAGGGCATATGTCATCCTCCATCTTAAGAACATAAAAATTAGTAGGGAAAATAAATTCATTTACCTACATAAGAACATCTTCTACAACCCCTATTGGATATGCATTAGATCTATCAACCAATTGCATGATAACACCAGTTTCTTTTAAAGGTCCTAGATTTAGATAAGAATAAATAGATATGGCATAACATTAATTGATGCTCCCAAATCTAACATGCATTTTTCAAATCTGGTCTTACCAATGGCACAAGGGATAGTAAAAGTGTTTGGATTCTTACACTTTGGAGAGAGTTTTCTTTAAAGAATCATTGAAACATTCTCCCCCACACTTACTTTTTCAACCCCCCTCAACTTCCATTTGTTAGTGCATAGCTCTTTGAGGAACTTAGCATATCGAGGCACCTATTTGATCGCATCAAGAAGAGGGATGTTTACCTCCACTTTTTGAAAAGTCTCAAAGATCTTCTTTTCTTAGTCATTTTTCTTAGAATTTGCTAACCTACTAGGAAAAGGTAAAGGTGTTGCATAAGTATGAGAGAGAGGCTTAGAAGTGGTTACCAACTTTAGATTCTTCTTAGGATGAGTCTTGTCAACAACTTGAGGTTGAGAAGGAAATTTACCTTTTTCATGAGTACATAGAGAAATTATCAATGTTGAAAGTGTGCTTTTGATCTCATTGATTGCTTGTGAAGTCTGGTTGTTGATATTTGTTTGTGCATGCATAAATTCTTGCAAAATTTCCTCATGAGATTTTATATGTGGATTTGGATAAGAAGAAAAGTTTGGTGGCTTTTGTGAATATAGTGATTGTGCACGATTCTTATCTTGCCAACTAAAATTAGGATGATTTTTCCATTATGGATTTAAGTTTTAGAATATGGAGAATGAAAAGGCTTTTTGAATGTGTTCATGTCATTTGTTTGTGCTGAAATATTTGGGCATTTATTAGTGGACTGTCCCACAGGTTCGCAATTGCTATAAACTTCTTCATCTGAACCATGGAAATTACGAAGTAAATGGATCATAGCTGGTTTGAATCAAAATTTATTTGCATTAAGAGGAAAAATAAAACAAGAATGAAAAGAATTTCAAGAAGGTTGTAAGTAATAACACATGATACGTGTCTGTTGATTGTCATTTTTATCCTGGATACTTTTATTTTTAGACATGGTGGAAGAGACTCAAACAAATTTTCAAACAAAGTTTCAGAATTATTTCTAACTAAACAATGAGAATTATGATTACGATACTATATGAATATATAATCGTAAAGAAAACAAACACACAATTTTTGCAAAGGGAAAATATTTACAAACCTAAATACTTACCTTGCATTCCCCGACAACGATGCCAAAAACTTGTTACAACTTTAAGATTGCAAACCCAAGTGCAAGTTGAGTCAAATAATAAATTTTTTGGAAGTCCGATGTCGAATTACAGAGAAGTTGTTTGAAGTTTTTGGGTTTATATTTCTTAAAAGATGGGCTAAATATGGTTTAGATTATAAGAAAAATTTATGTTTTAACTAAGAAATCAACGTAATAAAAGTAGTGAGGATTAGGGATCTACTCTTAAGTTTTGGATAGAGGACCAATTATTTATTAATTTTTTTACCTCTTTTAAATACCACTATTGGAATCCATACACAATGAAGGTTTTAATGGAAAGATGTTATCAAATAGTTCATGCACTAGGGTAATCATGATATTGACTTATTGTTTGCAAATTATCTCTTAACACCAATACTTATTTATGGGATCAAGTATTTATGCACATCTTTGACTATAACAAATCAAGGTTTCACGTTAGCAGTCATTGTAGTAGAACCATACATCAAGCTAAATGAACCTAAGTATTTATTGTACTATTGGTGATACAAAAATCAAGAATCGCCACTAAACAAGAAGATTTTAACGCCAATACTTATTTGTTGGATTAAGTATTTATGCACCTTTGTATATAATAAATCAAGGTTTCACATTAATTGTCGGTGTAGTAGAATTGTACAATAACCTAAATGAACCCAAGTATTTGTTATGTCATTGGTGATACATAAATCAATAATCAATACAAAATAAGGAGGGTTATAATCAAAAATTAAAATAATAATATAATACATCTGAATGTTATACACCTTTATAATTATTCATCTTCTTCCATCAAGAGGTTCATCATTTTTCGTCAACTAAATAAAATTTAGAAAGATATAATGAAAGTAGAAAAGACTAAAAAGAGAATAAAAACTAGAGAATGTATTTCTAATACTATTTGAAAACTTGCATTATTACTAGAAAACTTATCCTAGAGATAGACAATAATAAAACTTTATTTTTCTCTCTAAAGATTTTTTTGTGTTTTCAATGATATGTAAAAACTCCTATTTATAGCAAAAGGGTACCTAAATTAGCATCTCCAAATTCACTCCAAATGCACTCCAAATTTACTTCAAATATGCTCTAACTTTACATATCATTTTTAGATCCGACATTTGTCATATTTTTTCTCCATGAAATTAACTGATTTTGGAAAAGTGATCAACATGAAACCTATGTATTTATCTATTAGCTTTATTTTTCAACTTAAATCACCTAATTCCAACAACTATAGAAAATGTTATGCTTTATTTAAGGAATTGTATTAGCATAGATAGATCATTTCCAATATACACACTTGGATAAATTTTCTACTATAATTGAGGTTGAATTAGTTTGAGCTTCCAATAGAAAAGTTGTAGTTCTATCTCTTATCTTTCAAATGATGTAAGATTCAGGTCTAAAGGGCTTTTTAACATAAAGTTATGCCCAAAATATGAAAACTTCACAAGTTTAGAAACATGCTTATTTTGAATTTATTGCAAGCCCAACAATCACTTGCAAAGTCCAAGTGATTTCTTACATATAGTTTGATCTACCCATGATGGACTTAGGCAAAAATAGCCATTTTCTTCTAATTGTGATGCATATTTGATCCTATGAAATACTATCTCCCAACTTGCTCATGAAATGTCTTGTCTCTTTTGGTTTCATTTTAGTCCTTTTTTATCTCTTTTTGTTCATTGATTTGCTAATACAAAATATTAATAAAACTGTAATATTAACAAGAATAGCGCAATGAAAGTATAAAGGATTTGATACAAAAATATTTTAAATTATGCACTTATCAATCAAGATGAATAGGGTTTCAGATGAGGCTATTAGACTCTGTTTATTCTCATTCTCTCTAAGAGACAAGGCAAGATTGTGGCTATAATCTTTTGCGCCAGGAAGCATCGCTAACTGGAATAATTTGACTTAGAAATTCCTTGCTAAGTTATTCCCACCTAGCAAGACTCTTCAACTAAAAAGTGAGATCACCCAATTCAAACAAATGGATTTTGAACCATTATATGAGGCATGGGAGCGATTCAAGGATCTTTTTGAGAAGATGCGCAACACGGTTATGAGGATTAACAATATATCTACAATGGAATGGTCAGACAAGGATAATCATAGATGCTACAGCTAGGGGTACTTTGATGTCTAAAATAGTAAATGATGTATATATATACTGCTTGAAGAAATCGCAACCAATAGTTATCAGTGGCCTTTCGAAAGATCATCGTCAAGTAGGTAGCTTAGGTTCTTAAGCTAGATCCTTTGACTGCTTTTGTTGCACAAGTCTCTGCTCTATCTAATCAATTTGCTCATTGACCACCAATGGACCACTTCAAGCAATGGATACTACTGCACCTCCTTCTTTCAATCCACAAGAGTCTAATAAACAAGTAAACATTGTGAATAACAAGAACTTCAATTATAGAGACAATCAACTGCCAACTCACTGCCATCCGGGGATTCCTGACCATGAGAACTTGTCTTCTAGAAATAATAGGAATGTGCTCCAATCTCCTCTGGGCTACAACAATCCATCCAACTCTAATAACCAATGAGGTAAAAAAAATCCTTCAGAGGATATGTTTAGCACTTTCATTAGTGAGATAAGAGCTAGATTTAATCGTGATGAGCAACATTGAGAATCAGATGGATATTTAGCATTGAGTGTAGGAGCTTAAATGACTAGTGTAGGGCACAAATCAAGTCTTTGGAGATCCAAATCGAGTAATTGGCTATAATACCAAATGACCAACAACAAAAAGAATTTTTTTTACGTGATACCAAGGTCAACCCTAGAGAGAATTGCAAGGCAATACAACTTAGGAGTGGAGCTGAGTACAAAGGTCCTGAGTTGAAACAGTCTACTACCGATAGGCCTCACACTCCCTTACCCATTTAAAGTCCAGAGATGGGACCATCAAAAAAAGAGGAGATTTAGCATGATGAGCAAACAAGGGCTAAGAAGCCAAAATCTATTTCTAACTTTGAAACTCATTCTAATGTTAATGTTCCCCTCTCTTTCCTCAAAAATTTCAAAAAAAAAAAGTTAGATGCTAAATTTGGTAATTTTTTAGAATTTTTTTAAAAAATTCACATTAATATCCATTCTGCATATGCATTGGAGCAAATGCTAAATTACATAAAACTCATGAAAAATGTGTGTCAAGAAAGAGAAAATTGGTGGACTTTGAAATAGTCAAACTTACAGAGGAGTGTAGTGCTATTATTCAGAAAAAGCTACATTAAAAATTAAAAGATCCATGGAGTTTTACTATTCTTTGCACAATAGGCAGTTCTTTTTTTGATAAAGCACTTTGTGATCTTGGAGGAAGCATTAATTTGATGCTACTTTTGTTTTTAGAAAATTAGGTCTAGGAGAAGTAAAACCATCCACCATCACCTTGTAGCTTGCAGATAGGTCACTTACCTATCCCAAGAAGAGCGATTGAAGATGTCTTGGTGAAGGTGGATAAGTTATTTTTCGATAGAATTTGTGGTGCTTGACATGGAAGAAGATCAAGAGACTCATCTCATTCTTGGACAACCATTCCTTGCCACCGATAGAGCGTTGATAAATGTGCAATGTGGGGAGTTGACTTTGAGAGTCAATGAAGGTCAAGGGTTGTTCAACATCTACCGAGCTATGCATTTTTAGGAAGAGCCAAATACTTGCAAAATGATAGACATTTTAGAACATTGCATCAATACCCACCTCATCAAACATACACCCGAAGACCTCTTAGAAAGATGTCTTGCTCATTCCTTGACACAAGGTAATGATTATTTGGTTAATGATGAGGATTTGGCACATTATGTGTTTTCTCTTGATGCAATGCCGGATCAAATGAAGAATGAATGTTCTTTGGAGAGGTTGGAAGAGGCAGCCACTAAGAAAATAATAAAAGCATCACCGAAATTGAAGAAGCTTCCAAAACACCTCCGATATGCATTTTTGGATGAGAATGACAAATATCTGGTAATAGTTTTTGCCTCTTTATCTCATTCAGAATTGGATAAATTGTTGTAAGTCTTGAGAAAACATAAATCTGCTTTAGGATGTTCTATTTCAGTTTTGAAAGGCATTAGTGCCTCTATAGTCATGCATAAAATTTAATGGAAGACTCATACAAACCTTCTATTGAACATTAAATATGTTTAAATCCTGTTATAAAATAAGTTGTACGAGTTGAAGTTTTAAAATGGCTTAAGGCAAGGATTATTTATGCTATTTCAGATAGTTCATGGGTTAGTCCAATCCATGTTGTTCCAAAAAAAAAGTGTATGACAGTAGTGAGGAATGAAAATAGTGAGCTTATCTCTTCTAGGACTATGACTGGGTGGAGAGTGTGTACTGATTATAGGAAATTGAATAAAACTACTCAAAATGATCATTTTCCCCTCCCTTTATTGACCAGATATTAGATTATCTTGGAGGGTACCAACTCTATTATTTTCTTGATGGTTATTCAGAATATAATCAAATTGTCATTGCCCCCAAAGACCAAGAGAGAACAATATTTACATGACCCTATGGTACATTTGTTTTTCGCAGGATGCCCTTTTGGTTGTGTAATGTCCTGCCACATTTCAGATATATATATATATATATGGCCATCTTCCACGACATGGTGGAAGAAATCATGGATGATTTTTTTGTTTTTGGTTCTTCATTTGATCACTGTCTGCATAATCTTTCTCTTGTTTTACAGAGATATGAGAAGACCAATTTAGTCCTTAATTGGGAGAAATGCCATTTCATGGTAACGGAGGGCATAGTTCTTGGTCACCGAGTATCGCCTAGAAGGATAGAAGTAGATCATGCCAAAATAGTGGACATTAAAAGACTATCACCACCAATAAATGTGAAAGCGACTCAAAACTTTCTTAGGCATGCTAGGTTTTATAGAAGATCTTTTAAAAAAAAATTCAAAATTTGTTAAACCTCTATGTAACTTTTTGGAAACAGATATGCCTTATAATTTCTTATTTACAGACTTTTGAGCATATAAAGAAGGCACTCATATCAGCCCCTATCATGGTGGTACCCAACTAGACTCAACTATTTAAGCTCATGTGTGATGCCAGTGACTGGGCAGTAGGAGCGGTGTTAGGCCAAAAATGGGAAAAGATCTATACATTACGTAAGTCGGACCTTGGACAGTGTACAATAAAATTACATGACAATCGAGAAAGAGATCGATTAGGTACCTATTTGCTATGAAGGATGCTAAGCCATGGTTGATTCGTTGGATTTTGTTGCTTCAAGAGTTTGATCTTGAGAGTCATGACAAGAAGGGTAGTGAGAATGTGTTAGCAGACCACCTATCCCATTTGGAGCAAGAGAATGAGGTAGTAGGAGCATCCATTTAGAAGTCATTTCTAGATGAACTCATTTTAGCAGTTGGGGCGAGGCTTCGATGGTATGCATATTTTCTCAATTATCTTGTTGGTGGAGTCCTTCCTCCAGATTTGTCATCTAATCAAAGAAAAAAAAATTGCATGATGTTAAGTTCTATTTGTGGAATGACCTTTTGCTTTTTTTAAGAAGTGTAATGATTCTGTGATTAGACGGTGTATGCCTATGGATGAAACTGAGGAGATTCTGCAACATTATCATTCATCCTCCTATGGTGGTTGTTTTAGGCCCACTTGGCAGCAACAAAGGTATTATAATCTGGATTTTATTGACCTTCATTATTTAAAGATTGTTATGCTTTTGTGTAGACTTGCGATCGATGCCAATAGGTAGGGACCATCACACGACGTCATGAGCTTCCATTGATAAATGTGACGGAGGTTGAGCTCTTTGATGTATGAGGGATTAATTTTACGGGACCCTTTCCTCCCACTTTTGGACATAACTACATCTTACTTAATGTCGATTATGTCTCAAAATGGGTGGAAGTCATTACCACACTAACTAATGTTGCTAAGGTAGTGTTAAATTTTTTACACAAATACATATTCACACGTTTTGGCACTCCTAAAGCAATTGTTAGTGATGAAGGTATGCACTTTTGCAATAAATTATTTAATAACCTTCTTGCTAAGTATAGTGTGGACCATAGGGTAGTATTGGGATATCACCCGCAATCTAATGGACAAGTAGAAATATCCAACTGTGAGATCAAGCAGATTTTTGAAATGACGGTTAGCACAAACTGTAAGGATTGGGCGCATAAGCTTGATGATGCACTCTAGGCCTATCATACTTCTTACAAGACACCTATTGTATGTTGCCATACCAATTAGTGTTTGGGAAGGCATATCATCTCCTAGTTGAGTTGGAGCATTGAACTTATTAGGCTGTGAGATAGTTAAATTTTAATATCGGGGCAGCAGGTGACCAATGAAATTAAATGAGATGGAGGATTTTTGCAATTATGCATATGAGAATGCCAAGATTTATAAGGAATAGATGAAGAAATGGTAAGACAAAATAATTTTGAGGCATGAATTCCAACTTGGACAACAAGTGTTGTTGTTCAACTTGTGTTTGAAATTATCTTTGGGTATACTAAAGTCAAGGTCTGTTTGTGGTTGAGAGGGTGTATCCATTTGGTGTCATTGAGTTGAAAAGTAGAGATGGTTCTTTATTTTGTGTCAACAATCAATGATTAAAATATTATTTTGGCAATAATATGAGGAAGGTCCCCGACATCCCTCTTGGAGAAGTCAGTTAATGTATCCGATTGAAGTCTGGCTAAAAACTATAAACTTAGCACTTATTGGGAGGCAAACCAAGCCTTTTAATGTGCTTTGATATTAGATTTTCACAAATTTAGATCACTTGTTTATTTTATTTTTAGGATTAGATGCTTTGCTTGCATTATACCTTATTTTACCATTGTTTTGATCTTAGTGTTTTTCTTTCTTGTATGATGACTTGTGAAGGCTAGAAGCAATCCACACATGAAGCATTGGTCAAATTTAAGGTACTGATTCAATCAGGGGCTCATGCCGCGACACCCCCATGTTAGGCGCGACCCATAAAAATTAGGCAGTAAGTGAGGTTCCAACTCGCACCATGACTCCTGCATTTCATGTCACGGTGTGATACTTAAGGGTTAACTAGCACCACAATGACTTCAAATTTTAAAAAGAAAAAAAAAGGGGGAGGGGGAGTGTAATACCCACACTACTCACTTGGTCAATGTGATTCATACATTACGTGCTACTTATATGCTAATTTGCATTAACATTACATGGCATCTTATATAGCATTCTTAATCATTAGACCTCTAATGCTATCACATGATATTAGTGGTCGAGTTCTTATTACGTAATTAAGAAATTCAATATTTAGATAAAAGAAAGAATAGATTGGTCAATCTATTAGATATTCATAGGTTATATGTTATAATTTTAGAAGTAATTAAAGGTATTACTAGTAAGCTAATATATTTCAATTCAACTTGATCAAGGTATTTTAAAGGTATACATCCATAAACTAATAATACGTGGGATATTAAACATGATGTAATTTGATTTAAGTATCATATTTCAAGGTTCATATGTGCATATGATTTTAGAAATGAAAACTAGACAATCTGTTTAAGAATCGGATGTCAATCGATTTAAAGATCGAATGAACGGCTAAGAAATTATGGGTAAAATTTATTATCCGATCATACCAAAATTAAAATAGGTTGTAAATAAAGAAATAAATGCTGAGAAACACCAGATTAGAGCTATATAAGTTGTGTATAATATCATATTTAAACCACCATTTAACACCTTAAGCTTCGCCACTTTATGCTTTTGTATTAAGTTTAAGCTAACATCTCAAGCTAACATCCCAAACCCTTCACCCTTAAGCCATGACCAGACCCTCATTTCAGCCATTTTCAGCTTCCAGACACACACCTTAAGGTCTCCAAGTGCTCCAAATTGATTCCAAGTTGAAATAAAAGCAAGAAAAGCAAAGGAGAAGTGATTACCATCAAGTTTAACCTCAAAATCTGCATAGGTAACACTTGTCTATGGTTTTGTTTTTGGTTTTCAGATTATTCTGAATGGGTTTACTGTTTATTAAGATTTTAATAACTATTATAAAAGTTTTAGGAAGTTTTTAGTTAGACTTTGGTGTACAAAGAAGGGTTTTTGATGACAAACACTTAATAGGAAATACTTGTGGCAGAAACTGTCACCTTACTGTTTTCTTGTGTTTTAGGCTTCAAAAGTATTTGGTATGTTGAATAAAATCTATAATTATCTATATATGAGTTAAGAGTATTGGAATGAATTTTTATCGGTTAGAAATTGAAATAGAGCATGATATTGGAGAAACACTCAAACTGCCAAAGTAGCAAAATCTATTTTGCTGTGCTGTGAAGGAGACTGAATTAGGGGAGCTAAATCCATGAGTTTTGGCAATGCTATGGCATGGTTATATGTTTTCATATGTTATCTAAGTGTGGTAAAATGTTTAGAGTAAATAAATATGCCTGAGGATGCTAAAATTGCTATGAAACTTAATGTGACAGCAAGGAAAATAGAAGATGGGAATCTATTCCATTGTACTACTTGGCATGCTTCAACATATCTATGTTAAAATTGATGTTTAGCATTTAGAGAACTATTATAAGAGTTATAACACATCAATTAGGTGATTTTATCATACATTTAAGATGAGAAATACAAGGTACTTAGGAGAGTGTATTAGGTTTTAGTCCCTAAGTAGTAAAATTTGATTGTTACATAGTAAAATTGAAATTCAAGGTCGTTGTATAGGATTAAGCATAATGAACTTGTGGATTGAGGATAGTGATTGATATCTTATATTGTTTCAGATTATTCACACCTAAGGTTAGGGACTAATACCTCAGAAACTAAGAAGTAAGATACGATCGATTAAAGGTAAGTAAAAATCCATTTTGCAACTACAATGTGTGGACATAGTATTTATTGCCTTATCTATATTAAATGTGATCCTTATGTCTTGATGAGTGCATTATGAGTATTATAAATATCTTATAGTGCATACGTTGCTTGGATGATAGGATATGGGATCTGTTATGTCATTGAACATGCCATTCATCAGTATTTACACGTGCATGCATAACACATGCTCACAATTGAGGTTTTGCATGCATGACATTATTTTCATAAAGAAAATATTTTGATTGGACACTACTAGTGCATAGAGGCATGCGAGGTGTGCTTATGTGATATTTTGCGGCGTCGCGAGTGTTACTTCTCGGAGGATCATAGGGGTTGACAGGGGGTGTGCCTCTGGTGGTCAATAGATGGTGGACCACTTGACTGTGCCCTTATTGACTCCGTTGGTGGGAAGACTTCTGGAGGATCATAGGGGAAGATAGGGGGTGGACCTCTGGTGATCCCAGGAGATGGCCCCTGGACTGAGTTAATTTGTTTATGGCCATGTGATTATTGATATTGTTTAGAGCTCTATCTGGTGCATAGTAGGTAGGCCAAGGGCCCTGTGATGGAAAATAATTTTGAATGAACTATTTTAGTTCAGGAGCTTGCATTCCTGGCGTGATTTCATAAAGATGCATCGTATATTTATTAGATTATCGCTTCAGCATGCATGATTTTTACTTACTGAGCGTTAGCTCACGTAGTTCATGAATTGTACGTAAGCATGATAAGACTTGAGACCTCTAGTTTACTGGGCTAGCTATGGAGCTCATACAGGCTTTCAAAGATCAATGTATATGGATGACGACCTGCTGGGGCTATTTTGTAGGCTGTGCTTTTGATTTTACAGTCTATTGTATTATATTACTGACCTTATCTTGTATATCACTTTTAAAACTCCATTGTAAATGAGTCTGAGTTTTGTGATGACTTTGATAGACCTTTTTATCATTTAAATAACTATCTATCTCTATACATTGTTACAAGATGTTAAAGCACTTTACTTTATCAGTGTTATGTTAAACTAACTAGCTAGAAAAAAAAAGTTATACATACGCATACATGCATAAATTATGTTGCATAGGTTATATATATATATGTATACATATTTTTAGGAGGTTGTGACAGGGAGCCCTGGTCATTTGCAATTCCATACCCTAACCCTCTCTTTCTCCTACCTTAGCAACACTCACACACACACACACACACATATTTAGCACTTTACACACTTCACCCTTTCTATTTTCATTCACCCATAAGCACAACCCTGCAAGTTTCATCCTCAATTGGTAAGCTTTTTCTATTTTCTTTTCTTCATTTCTTTTTATTATTTTATTTTGTTTGGTTTTTAATTTGTGTCTGTATTCTCTTATCTGTATCTTATTGTTGAATGCATTGAGGCTGCATTGATATCTGTGACGTTGCTATAGTTGGGTATTTAAGAATTTAGGGGTAGGGGTTTACAAGAATTCTATGATTTGGTAGTTTTACATTGGGACAAACTAAGTGTTCACTGAAATGTTTGAATGAAAACTGAGCACCATATATGATTTTTCCACCCTTTTTAGCATACCATCTACGTGTGGAATTGCATCGCACCCTACATTGCATGAATTATTCCCTTTCACTTTCATGAATGATGTGGATTTGTCATGATTTAAACATTATTTGTTCAATGTGCTTATATGAGATGTACATGCTAGTTTTCGGCTTACCAGTCTAGTTGTTTCAAAGATTGACTAGCTGCACATGTTTGTGTATTGATTTTGTTATAGCATTTTCTCTTTTCACAAGTGTGCTTGCAATAAACTTCAATACTTACTAAATTTTCTTTGTTTATATTGCAGGCTTCTTAAGATGAAAAGAAAGAAGAATAAGACCAAGGCGACTGCTTCAAGCTCCTTTGATGGAAACCGATTAAAAAATGAATAAGCTCAGAGAAAGTTTTATGATGTGCTCACTCCTACGAGCATCGCTTTTGAGCGAGGTCTCCAGCTTGCACTAGGGGATAGGGTCCTTGCTGCAATGATCTGGGCCTATCTGTGGCAGAAATTGGTCACACAGCCACACAAGTTTTTGGTTCACATCATGCAGGAATTCTATACCAATGTACCTGATCCATTTGCCAGAGACTCCTATTGCAACAATGATGACATTTTTTATACGAGGCGAGGAGTTTTCCTATCAGATTGACATGATTAGAAGTTCTTATGCATTACGAGTTGTAGATTATCCAGCATATTCTGCTTTCATATCACAACCCTTAGATTTAGACATGATTATTAATACATTATGTCAACTAGAGGCTAAATGGCATCGTTCTACTAAGGAGAAAGGTAATTTTCTTTTGTTTCCCAAGTCAGCCTTGATCGTTATGGCAAGGCTTCATTTTACTTCATATGTGGCAAGTTGCGGCCCACCCAACATGTGAGTAGTATCACAAACAGTAGGGCTTATTTATTATATACCATCACTCATGGTATCATATTTTACGCTGCCACCATCATCGATGAGTCCTTTATCTATGCCATGCAAGCTGCCACTAGGGGGCTTTTGATGTCATCCCTCATTTGTAAGTTGTGCCAGAGGGCTAGAGTGAAATAGGGCAATGATGAGCCATGTGAGGTAGCCTTTAGCAGTTATTAATTCTGCAGTGATTACCAAGTACCATTCGTGGAGAGGGGCTTTACCTAACCGTACTGGTGCTGGATTTCTTCTTGATAAAGCTTTTTCTGTGTTTGATCCTCCACCACCACCTGCTGATGCTGATGATGATCACACAAGAATCATCACACCACCGCCACCTCCGGAGACTGCTGCTCCAGCTATCACCTCCCCCTAAGTTGCTACTAAATCTGATTTTTATAAAGATGTTTGGAACTTACATCACATTGGCTCAATTTATTCACCGTATGACACCAGATATTTCCTTTCCCCTACCCCTAATAGATTCTCCTTCTCCACTTACGGATGACGAAGATGCCCATTATCTTCAGAGAAGTCTTCTGTTTACTTTTCACTACTCTCCATTGGGGAAAATGCCGTTTTTAAGTTTGAGGGGTGTGGTCTCTTCGATTTCGATAATTATACGTCTAGCTTTTTAGTCAATTGAGTTATTTTGTTGTTTTATCATTTTGTTGTTTTATAAAAATATAGTTGTATTCTTGAGTTACATTAATGCTGAGTGTGTATCTATTGATGAAATTTAATTGCACTAATGATAACTTGTTAGAATTGCTGAATATGCCTTGATCTAATTATTGAGAGTGTGCATTGGTTTGACTTAATTTGTGAATCTTGAAAATATTGTGCAATTATCTTTTGCTAAATTCTATTAATTTTCTTGAAAATGGTTTGTAGAGCATTATTGATAACTAAATGATTCCACCAAACTCTAGAACTTGTTTGATCGCTAGTCGAGGTAAAATCCTAGGTGACATAGCATTAGGGACATGATTTATGTCATCTTTGGATTGGTAGATCCTATATAGCCAACTAGTGCATCAAGTATCCTTAGTGCCCCATTTGGAGCTTATTGAAGCCTTTTTCCTAGGTATCTCATACATAATTCCTTGAGCCTTATATGTATTTTATCCTTAATTGAACTCGTTCACTCATACACACAAGTATTTTAGAAGGATATATAAGAGTTTGACCATTATTGGATATAAACGGTGAGGATTTTGAAGAAAAAATATGTTTAGGCTAAGGAGTAGATCTTTCCAATCATAGAAAAGAAAAAAACTCTTGTGTTTAATAAATTGATCAAGTTTGGGGTTATTTCATCAATGAAAAAAAAAGAGTTGATCAAAGGTTTATATATTATAAAAAAGAAAAAGAAAAAAAGAGATGACAAAAAAGGAGAAAGAAAGAAGAAGAATAAAGATGAAAGAAATAAAAGTGATGGATATCAAAGGATAAATTTATGATGAGATGTATAAAAACGGTGATATTGATGCTTATGTTGAGGTGTGGATGCTCTATACATGGTTCTAATTATGTGCTTTGGGTGACTTTGAGCTACTATTATCCATATTTTCCTACCTCTACTCAAGCCATATGTTACAAGCTTTGAAAGTCTTTTTGATTCTTGATGTTATGACACACCTACATTAGTGGAGATTAGTGTGAAAAGCAATCCTATGAAGTTTGAAAAATACTTCAATCTCTATTAAAAGTGGATCATTTGGAAGGTGGTTGGCTTTATAAACTTATTCGAGTGATGAATGTGGAGTGGCAAAATTGACTATTTAGACACACACAAAAAAAATTTACAAGGTTAAATAGAACTTATATACATGACTGGTATTTAGATCATTGACATGTTTTTGCAATTCTAATTTAGTTATACTTTTTAGAAATCGCTGAGGAGTTGATGGTTCAGTGTTGGGTGTATATTCGAGTTTGAGTCTGTTGTTTCATCTTTAGTTTAGAGTTGACTTACTTATTTTACTTGAGGACAAGCAAATTTCTAGGTTTGGGGGTATTTGTTGAGTTGGTTTCATACCAATGAATCAAGTACTTTTAACTTAGTTATTTGATTGGTTTCAAGCAAATTATATATAGATTGATGTTTTTTATTTAGTTTTGTAGGAAATACTTCATATTTGACAAGTTGGACGAGCTAAAGAAGAGAAAAAGATATAATAAGAAATGGCCAAAAATTCAGACTGGCATCACAGTGCCTAATGTGGGAATCACGGTGCGGATGCAGAAAAATGGATAGAAACTAGAGAAAATTACCACGTTGCACCACGACCTCATAAACTTTGGCAGTGACTCCATTTTCTTTAGGCACCGCAGCGCCTAACTCAAGGGTCCCGGAGGCACCTTACAATTTGTGTGTGGAAAATGGTTTCTAAGGTTCTTTTTGGGATATGATATAAATAGATAACATATTGCTCATTCTAAAGGATTTTTGGTATTTTGGAGAGCACAATGAGCAGCTGAAAGTGAGCTAGGGTTTGGAGAGACAATTGAAGACATCTCTCATCTAGACATATAGAGGATTCTTTCTCTTGTTTATCAATTTCTTTATTTCTCTTTCAGTTTTGTATCAAAACTTGTCTATGGGTTTTTCTACGGTAGTCATAAGCTAAATTCTAATTTCTATAGGTTAACGTAGCCAAAGTTGGTTCCTATGTTTTTAGATTTTAATCTATCAATTTTAAGTTGTCAATTTATTTGGGCTATTTATTTTTATTACATCTTGATTACTTGATCAATAATCTAGATATTTGGCATATAAATTCAACAATCAAGAGAGAAAATTTATACACGGCTATAGGATAGCACAATTTAGGAATTCATAAAGTCAAGAGGCATATGAACCCTTCAAAGTCTTATGAGAGATTTCATTGAACTAGATAGGGTTTTAGTTTAGGATTTTTATAGAGATATCGAAATCCGAATTAAAATTTATAATCACTCACCACTCGAGGGAGAAAGTTGATGACTTTAGGAATTCTCGACTTATAAATTATTGGCTTGAATAATTGATAGAATAGATTGATAAACATAGGTGAAAATTAGGTGAATCAAACCCTTAAAATTAATTATCCACTAAGTGTTTGATAAATTGCCTTAGTGAACTTTTTAGTTTAATTTTAGAATTTTTAGTTTATCTATTTACAACTTTTACTTGAATTATCTAGATAAAGTTAAGACTATTATAATTTTGGTACTTAGTGCATATTTTATAAAGATCCCTGTGGAGACGGTACTCTATTCATCTACGATACTAAAATTTAACACGGTATACTTGTGGTAGGATTTTCAATGAATAAGATACTAATACATGTATGCGGGTGCTTGTTAGGGAACAAATACACAAAACTACCCTGCTTGAAAATTCTAATGGAAAATGTTCTATTGTCCAATAGGAATTTCCTCCTTACGATAGTGCAAAAAATAGTTCTTGATCTTGAAGCACCATGGTAACTGTCATAGGGGTGTTCGAAGCTATAAACTTTTCACCTACATTTCCACCCATTGTGCGGCCTAATTGCGCACCAATCAGTCAGCCAACTCTCTCTCACACACTGTCGTGTTTTAACTTTATTTTCAGTATAGTATTTTTGAAAGTCAAGTAAACACGCATGCACAAAATGTAAAGCAACACAGTGATTATGGGAAAACCCAACCCTGTATATTCCTCAATTTCTACAAGGATTCTTGCCAATGGCCTGCACATAATGCTTTCTAAAAACATGCAGGTACATGGCTACTAAAAGATATAAGCAATAATAAATACTGTAGTGGACATCCCCTAATGCAAGAGAAACGATCTAGTTAAATACCACTGTATAGCAAAACTGTTAGTCAAACATAGCCACTGTCTGCCATGTGTCGGGCGATTGGCTTGGCTAATAACCACCAAAAACCGCCCCCACATATTTGTCACATACTTGGAAACCATCAGTAGGGCCATCATCCATGTGTCCAAACATCAGGTCAACTGTCTGCCACTTGGCCGAGCACTTTTGGCACGTCGGCCACCCGCTCGCGCACTATCTAAAGTTCCCACACACGTCGGGTCCAAGTTTCCTGCAAGCTATTACGTAATATTGCACATTGGATACCCACTACTGAGGCACTGCGCATATTTGCCACTCGATGCCACACACTTGCGTGCAACACCTAGCCAATATCGAACACCACTCCGCATGATGCCCCAACACTCGTCCACAAGTGCCAACAATATTTAGCCAACAACTAATGCACTGCAACACGATGCCCACACGGTGTGCATGACACAATGTGCCACTGCTCGCCCACCAGCCAACACTGCCACCTGATAGGACCAGGTTGACCCACCCACAGGTCGGGTTAGACTTAAATCGACCTACGAAGGACCCCGAACTGAGCCATGGTGCACCCCACTAAGCCATGTCCAGCCATGGCTGAGCCCTAGGGGCCGCCATGTAGGATGGTCCTCCAAGGACCCCTCCCCCCTTATAATAGCTTAAAAATATTTTTTCTTATGATAATAGTACACATTGAAATTCCAAGGAAGTATACTTGACGCATCTCAACATCTTATCATATGATCAAGCTACCATTTGCACTAATGTGACCCTAGTTATGCCCATAATTACTGACAAGTCCTAACTCCAATCGTGTTTCGGACCACCCCACGTGTGCCAGGTGTCGGTACCCCACTATGCTACTTGCCCACCATGTACTACCGGCCATCACCTGATGGGTCACTAAGTCACCTACTACAACATTGTTCCAACATGTACCATAAACCTCAATGTTTCCAAATACCCTTATTTCAATATGCCATGTGCTGCAAGTAGCTCATGCCATGGCACCAACACTTAGTCATATTTGATGTCACCATGTCGACACCCATTACCCACTAGCACGCAAGCTTGTCGTGCCAAGACACCTAATGCCCTAAGGGGCTAACAAATTTCCCCCATTAGAAGAACCCGACGTCCTCGTCGGAGGTGGAGCATCCCCCCCCTTAGAAGCCCAACAATCATCAATTTTCTTTTCAAACTGCCATAAGTTAACATCCCATTCCCATATAGTATCTAACTTAGACTTACCTTTCCAGCGGACCAAGTAATTTGTCCTCTTATTCTTCTCACTCTGTCCCATGTTCGGTGATCAAGGATCTTCGAAACCTCCTTTTTATATTCATCTCAGATTACAAGCGGGGTATGAAGTGCCTATACACATGAAGTATCCCCAGCATCTTCATTGTACTTTTTTAGAAAACTTACATAAAATGTTGGATGGGTTTTTAACTTATCCAAAAACTTCAACCGGTAAGCCACATTGCCCACTTTACTCAAGACTTCAAATGGACCATCATACTTAGGGATTAACCCTCGATGAACTGATTTAGAACTAATCCCTTTCCAAATCTATGGAGTAAGCTTCAACAAAACCTACTCACCCACACTAAATTCCACGTGTCGTTTACCCTTATCAGCATACTTTTTCATTCTATGTTGGGCCCTAGCTAAACTATCCTTAACTTCATCAAGTAACTCATGTTTCGTCCTTGCAAACGGTAGGCAATAGGACACTTGCCACTCGTTCACTGCACTACAATCTTACAGGGCATCATAAGTTACTGCCTGTACACTAATTCAAATGGATAATTGTTCATGGTATTGTGCAAACCGCAAGTGCACAATGTCAAGTTTTAATACAATGGTGAGTTGAGTATTGTATCCACAGGGATTGTAATAAAAAATTACATTAAGTACCGTAATTCAAATAGTCCCAATTTTATCTAGAAAATCAAGTGATGATTAGTAACCAAAGTAGAGTGAGATAAAAACAATGCAAAGATAAGAGTGGAGTTCTTAGAAGCAATACAACAAACACCTTATGAGCAAGAAATTGTAGAGGAATGACTCACTTAATTATCATCTATGTTCTTCCTTCCAAAATATATCAATTAAAATCAACAACACATGTAAGTTAAGAATTCCTAAGCTCATCAATTTCCTCTCTCGAGTGTCAAATTGACTATGAGTTCTAACATGAATTTCAATATCTCTATAAAAATTCAAGAATAAAACTCCACACAAGTTCAATGAATTCTTCTTCAAAACTTCAAAGGTTTTATAAGCTTCTCAACTCTATGATTCCTAGGTTGTGTTATCCTTATGATCATGTATAATCTTTCCTCTCTCGAGTATCGAATCTCATACATCAAACAATCTCAATTAATGGCCAAATAGTCAAGATGCAACACTAAACAATATAACACAAACAAGATGAATAACTTGAACTAATATTATTTGAACGTAAACATAGGATCAGATAAGGTTACAGCATCCTCTAGAAAGAAAAATTTAGTTCATCATGGATGAATACAACTTCAAGAAGTAAATAAGAAAGAACAAAGAAATTATTCACCAATTTGTGAAGTAGGAGGAATGGTTGAAGCTCTCCTTGTCTCCAAGAATGGCTGCCTTGCTTCTAGAAAATTGAATAGATCTTATCTCCAAGCACCCAATGGCCTCATTTGGTTGATGCTAATCTTTCTTTTTAAACTTCTCAAAATGATTCTTTCCCCAAGAGCCTTCCAAAATAACCCTGAAATCCTTTCACTTTTCTTGGCTTTTCTTTAAAAGAAACCTAAAATTCTTCCCCTTCTCATGGCTTTCCCCCCATTTTCTCTCCAACAATTTAGTGTTTCCCATAAGAGTGTCGCATGGGTAATGATGTATAGGTGTATCTAATGTGTATATCTCATAAAAATGCCAAAATTTGTGATTCATTACCACTTGTCACAAAACACATCAACATTTTTTTTAGCAGGGCAGCGCCTAGGAGCAGAATAACGACACCTAGATACCGTGTATTCTATTTTGGTAGCCTTAGATGGTGCCTAGGTGCCTTGTATTCTATCCTGGCAGCCTCAGATGGTGCCTAGGCACTCTATTTTGGCGCCTGGGTACCGTTGTTGTAGTCTTTT
The DNA here is from genome assembly GCA_019321725.1 of Paulownia fortunei. Lineage (NCBI taxonomy): Eukaryota > Viridiplantae > Streptophyta > Magnoliopsida > Lamiales > Paulowniaceae > Paulownia > Paulownia fortunei. The sequence goes on from CM033106.1 coordinate 21,769,731, forward strand.
CCTCCTTCATTTCAGTACTTTGACACTGTTCAGCCCATTACAACTGAATTTTAACCTATTTCGAGGATGCATTGGCTTTGATGTATTCCACTAAATTGTAGCTCTATGTATTAGTTTCCATAGGCACTTAAATCAACTAAATATGACATCTATGGAGAGAGTTATGCCTAAAATACCAAGATGTGTCATACCATAACATTTCAGCCCAGTATTGACTCTTGAACTTGGGTTTTCTCATTGAGATCGATAGAATTAGATTTCATGGTAAACATAAAAGTTCTATATCTATCTCTTAGATTTCCAATGGATCAAGAATCAAGTAAACATAATATTTGAGCAAAGAGTTATGATTGAAATACCAAATTTGCCATTAGTCCCACCAGAATTCGGATTCTTCAACATTTCAACCAAGTTTTTAGTTTCTTTTCGTTTTCTTCTCCTTTTGTCATTACCTACAAAATTACAAACTAAATGCAGAAAAAGTAACAAAAATACTTGAAAACAAACTAAATGTTAATCAAAACGCATATAAATTATTGGTATAAAACCAACTTATTAAATACCCCCAACTTTACATTTTGCTCATCCTCGAGGAAAACTTAAATAAAAAAATCATAGGCTTAGACTTTGATCATGAATTACTAAGCTTGACCAACCAATTTAAATGTCTCATCAATCTTATTGCACATGAATCCAAAGGTTAGTCACAAAGCTAGTTGAAGGACACTGCAAAACTTGTGCTCATTAATGTAGTCATGAATTCAAAATGTGTGTGTGTGTGTGTGGTGTTAAGCTCAAGTTTCATGCATGCAATTTAGGCATAAATTTCACAACCAATGATTTTCATGATCTAAGAAAAGAAGTTCTAGGTTTTCCATAGGCTAGTTTTTCATACAAATTCTCTACTAATATAGATAGTTGCGAACTTGAATTAAAAGGATTACAATAAGCTTGTAATGCAAGGCCTAGGTATTGACTTACAAAGAAGGTAGGGATAAACAATGTAAGAGAGTATAAAGTATTGCACATAGATCTAACTCTCCTCATTTGTTCTCTTTCCCAATTTTTTTTAGGATTCATACTTTTCTTTTCTTTTCTTTTTCATAATTTTTTTTTCTTTAATTTTTTTTCTTCTTTTTTTTTCATGAATCCTAAGGTTTCATTTCTTGTTCTTTTGTTTTCACAACCCCCAAACTTATTTATTTTCATCAACATGAGTTGTGATTTATTTGTTGCACATTTTTCCTACTCATAATCCTAAATACATTTATCCATGCCCTCAGCATGTCTCCATATGAACTCTTAATAATATTGTGCACAAAATGTCATACCTTAAGCTCTCTTAGGGACAATCGTTGGTTTTTCGGGTTGTAAAAGGTAGGTATAGTAAGCTTCAAGAAATAAAGTCGAATGGTGGTCATTTATATGCATTGCACATGCCATTCTTTGAAAAAGAACTTGAAGGGGTAACTGGTGAATAAAAGTGTGATCATGGTAGGCTTGAAAGGGACAAATGAGTAAAAAATAGCCTAAATCATTTCCAAGTTTGCTAATTATCTAGGACTTCACTTCAAAGAGTAATCAAGTAAGTTCTAGAACACCACAAAATTACCAATACAACTCATGAAGAGCAAAATCCAATACCAAGTAGCACGCAATTCACAAGATTTCGACACAACGTGCTCAATAAAAATTCATCATTCATGACAAGAATCACCATGTCACAAGCCTAGAAATCTTTCTTTTCTCTAGAATCTATACAATATCAATTAGGTATCATCATAGGTAATTGGTAATTAAATTATTCATTCAATAACAAAACATGAACTTAACTAAGTTTGTCAACAAAGCATGCTTGCTCTTGGACTCTCATCGCACAACATGGGTAATTCAAATCGAAAAAATTGACTCAATTTTTCACATAAAGCTCAAACATACAAAATACAAATCCTACCCCCAACTTTAATAATAACATTGTCCTCAATGTTTAAAGAATTAAAACATATTAGAGGTAGAAATAAGAAACTCCCCTTTTCAATGGATAATGCACTTGGAGTTCATGGGAGATCCACACATATCACCAAGTCGACATCCATCTACATAAGAAAAGAAAGCATGAAAGCTTATGGGTTAAAGCAATGAAAAACACAAATATAGATAAAGAAACACAATAGCTGAACATGCCTAAATCTAGAAAGAGAACATATTTCAAAAACTAGCTAAGAAATTATTAAAAAACAATAGAAAAAGGTTTGAGTTGCCTCCCAAGAAGTATTTGGTTTATAGCCGTCAACCCGACTATCTTCATTACTCATCCTGGTAATAAGTGTTTATCATGACACACCTTTGTGTGCTCTAAGAGTGTAGGTAAGGTGATAATGATCCAGAGTAGCATCAAGGCACTTGTGGACATCAACAAGTGTATCCCCTATTACCTTGAATAGTGGTAAAGATGTACCTATCTTTTTCCATATTAAAAATGAAAAAATCTATAGAGCATAAGAATTGATCATCATTCCCAAGCATATCTTGAGTTACCCTAGTAGGCTTTCCTTTTATTTAGTGCATGCTTCCTAAAATTAAACAATATAATTGAATTAGTGCTTGCATCTAGATCACATAATGCCATTTCACAAGTAGAGTCTTCGATTGAATAAGGGATAATGAAACTCCTTGAATTGGTAAGCACTTGAAATGTCTTCTCTTGCAAGATTGCATTGCACTTTTCAATAGTTTTGCGCTCTTCCATTTGTTGTTGTTGTGAGAGGATGATCTCCTTATCCACCATAGAGTTTGATATAACTTTGCTATTCTTGAGAAGTTAGATGGCTTTGCAATGCTCCATTGGATTGATTTCGTATCACTTGGAAAGTTTTCTTCATATTTTTTAGCATTGATTTCAGTAGCAAGCTGTCCAATTTGAGTTTCTATTGATTTCATTTGAACTCCTAAACTTGAAGCTAGCTGCCCTAATTGAGTCTCAATGTTGTCTATTTGTGCTTCATTCTTATTCAATCGAACTCTTATTTTGCTAATGAAAGTGCTTAGCAAATTATCCAATGATGCATTTTTCTAAATTTTGGTTTTCATAAATGAAGTGCTAGTGGATACCATAGAATCCATTCCTTGAGAAGTTCATTAGAAGTCCAAGCTGTAACTTGGACAGAAAGAGAAGAAATTTGTGCAACTAATTATGTAAATGAATCTACCTCAACAACACAGCCAACCTTTTTAATAAAAGACCTCTCGAAAGGCCATTGATAGCTATTAGTATCCATCACCTCAAGAATCCTAGGCTTATGCATTTAAATACATATAATGCAAGCAAGGCAAGACAATATCAAAGTATGGAAAGAAAGTAAAAATAATCTAAACTAAAATCAGGACTAAGTCATAACAATATTAATGCAATTATGATAAAACAATCCTCGACAACAGTGCTAAAAATATGTTTGTGATGCCTAGGCACCTTGTATTCTATCCTGACAGCCTCAGATAGAGCCTAGGTGCTTTATTTTGGTGCTTAGGCGCTGTTACTGTAATCTTTTCCTCTTTCATTCAGTACTTTGACCCTATTTAGCCTTTTGCAACTTATTTTTGACATTTTTCTAAAATGAATTGGCTTTTGATATCTTCTAATGAATTGTAGCTCTATGTACTAAATATGACATATGTGAAGAGAGTTATATCTAAAATACCAAAATGTGTCATATTAGAATATTTCAGCCCAGTGTTGACTCATAAACCAGGGTTTTCTCATTGAGATCGACAAAATTGGATTTCATGGTAAAAGTTATAGATATATCTCTTGGCTTTCTAATGGATTAAGAATCAAGACAAAATGATATTTGAGCAAAGATTTATGGTTGAAATATGAAATCTGCCATAAGTCACACCACAATTCGAATTTTTTAATATTTCAACCAAGTTTTTGGTTTCTTTCCATTTTCTTCTTCTTTTGTCGTTACCTATAAGATCCCAAACTAAATGCATAAAAAGTAACAAAAATACTTGAAAACAAACAAAATGTTAATCAAAACGGATATGAAATATTGGTATAAAAACCAACTTATCACTCAAACCTGTCGCTGATGACATATGCAAATTATAACAAAACTGAGTCATATCCAACAAATCAACCTAATCTTTCTAACTTGCAGCATAACACTTATCACAAGGGTACCCATTTTACTGGCCTATTCTGGACAACTTTGTTTAACATGATGCGAACGGAGTTAAAATACTCGTCCAACAGTTGATTCATCTTTTTCGTCTGACCATTGATTTGAGGATGATTCACTGTGGAAGACTTACGTCCCCATCATGTTAAATAAAGTTGTCCAGAATTGGCCAGCAAAGCGGGTATCCCAATCACTTGCAATGTCCTTCGGAATATCAAAATACTTAATCACATTTTTAGAGAATAACTCGGCAACAACTTCAGCGGGACAAGCATTAGGAGTAATAATAAACATATCATACTTTGAGAATCGATCAACAATAACGAAAATTGAAACTATACCATTAACTTTAGGAAATCCAAAAATAAAGTCTATGGAGATGGATTGCCACGGTCTTTTGGGAATGGGCAGGGGCTGAATAATCTTGCCTTTTTTTCCTCTCCAACTTGTTTGATTGGCACACTAAACAAGTCCTGATGTACGCCTTAATATCCTTTTCTATTTTTTGGCTAGTAGTACCGATCGGACAATAATGCAAGTATCCTCTCAACGCTTGGTGACTAGCCCATTGAGGGTTGTGGGTTTCCCTCAGCAGTCATCGTCGTATCGGACTACTTAGCATATATACCTTCCACCTTTTGCATATAACAACCCATCATCTAGCCAATAGATTTTCTAAGTTGACCAGCTTTCATCTATTAAATGAGTTTCTTATATACAATATTATTTTGGGACTATTTTTGAATCCGTTCAAAGAAATCTGACTCGATAAGAGTCAAGGCAGCAATATACTCTTCTACTAACTTTTGGCTCAAAGCATCAGCAACATCGTTGTGTTTGCCCGGCTTGTGCACCTATTCAGAATTAAATTCCCCTAGAAACTCTTTCTAATGAGACTGTTTAAGAGAACTTTTTCTGAGTTCTGAAATAGGTGTTGGCAATATTGTCCATAACAATAGTGAACTTTATTCCCAACAGATAGTGTTTCCAAGCATCTAAATAGTGAATGACAACAGTCATCTCTTTCTCATGGGTACTATATCGCACCTCAGCATATTTCAGCTTACAACTTTCAAAATCAATCATATGTTTGTTCTATTCCGAAACACCTCTAATCGTCTGATTAGAAGAATCAACCTACACCTCAAATAGTCTATCAAACTTTAGAAATTTCAGCACCATTTTGAAGAGATAGACTACTTCAGGACCTCAAAAGCATTTTAACACACAACTGTCCATTCCTACTTCTGATCCTTCTTAAGCAAATCCATCAAAGGGCTAACTATTTTGGAGTAGCCTTTGATGAATTGCCTATAGTAATTTGCCAATCCAAAAATGATCTCAGCTCAACAACTTTGGATGGGGCAAGCCAATCAACCACAACCTACACCTTTCTCCCATCCATCATAATTTTTCCTTGCCTAATGATGTGATCAAGGAAAGTGATTTCTTCTCGACAGAATTCATATTTCTATTTCTTTGAAAATAACTTATTCTTCCTCAACTTCTAACAAACAACTCATAAATGAAACAAATGGTCCTCCAAGGGCTCAGAATAGATAACAATATCATCCAAATAAACAACCACAAATCGATCTACAAACTCATACAACACATTATTCATTAAGTTGCAAAATGTAGCAGGGCATTAGTTAAGCCAAAAGGCATCACTAAGAACTCATAAAAGCCATACCTCGTAGCACAAGTCATTTTTGCTTCATCACCAAATGTAATATGGACTTGTCAATATCCTGACCTCAAATCAATCTTTGTGTAGTATTGTGCTCTTGACAACTTATCAAATAGGTTCGTCCAACTCCGAAAGACTCATCCTGTAAGGAGCCTTAGCAGGGGTCTTGCACCCAGTTCCAACTTAATCTTATGATCAATAGCTCATTTGGGAGGTAACTCTTGAGGTAGTTCCTTAGGCATAACATCCTCGAACTCTTTCAATAACTCAGCCACCAAATCTGGCACATCTTGATAAACATTAGGCTTGATCTCAACCAATGCAGTAAGGCAGTTAACTTCACCATATTTTATGCCTGGCTTCAATTGCATTGTTAAGAGCAACCCCGACTTCTTATCCTCTGGCTTAGGGTCCTCAATAGCATACATACCTTGAATAAAAGTGGGATAACTATAATCTATAATCAATAATCTACCTAAGTGAGGCATCACTGCAACCTTGGCCGCAACTAACAAATCATTCCCAAGGATGGTATCAAAGTCATCAAGGGGGATAGCCATCAAATCTCACTGTACGTTCGCTAATCCCTTGATTGACTTTGCTTCTGAATTAATAACTTTAATTCGACTACTATGTGGAAACAAACTCAGTCCTAACTTTTGAATCTCCTGTTTAGCCATAAAGTTGTGAGTGGCACCTGTGTCCACATGGCCATCACTTCTTTGCCATTCACAACAACCTTCATGTACATTAGGCCTTTTTGATTAAGGGGCCCTGAATCTGTAACACCCCCCAACACTAAATATAGATATTGATATAATAATAATTTTGACAAGGTAGCACATGTGTGTGCATGTGTATGTATATATATATAATATATATATTTTCAAATGTAGCACTTTGAAAAAATAGTAAAATATTTTCTCATATATAACCCTATATATAAAAAATCCATCGTTCATATAAAATCATAACGCCCATCACATTCACGCTATTTTAGACTTATTTACTATAAAATTTCAAGAGTTATATAGGACACGACATCCCAAAGTTATAATATGATAAACTCAAAAATTAAAATATTAGTTTATACTTTTGGAAGAAGTAAGGACATTTTTCATTTTGTAACCCTTTACATATAGACAATAATTTACACAATAATAATGATTATAAATATTAGAATATGCCCACAACGCAACCCAATAGATCATCATCCATGTATACTGATCCTCAGAACCTGTAGGAACCTCAACGGCTTGCCCAGTAAGTCCATGATATCAAGTATCACCAAACTCACCTACAATGCATAATAACGCTCAGCAAGTAAAGATTATACATGTCAAAGAATAATCCATAATATCAAGTCATGCATCTCAAAATGCAATTCCATGCATCAAAATATTTTTCTCAAAATTATTTTTTCTTGGGCCCCTGACCAATGCTACTATCTCATGCACCGGAAAAGAGCTCTGCACACTATCATAATTCAATGGCAAATAATCATATAAGCATGCAAATCCATGCACGCGAACTTGCAAATCCATGCACGCTTTAGTGCACTAGTAGTGGTCAGCAAAAATATTTTTCTTTCTCAGAATCTTATCGTGCAACACAAGATTTATCACAATGCTCGTATGTGATGCATGCACGTGTCAATGCCCATGTATATATGCTCAATAGACATGAATAATAGTAATACGTGCCCTCTTCCATGCACATATGATCTATGATATTACATATAAATCACACATTTACTATGTTTATGCATTGTAGTTGCAAATGAATCTTTACTTACCTTTGATCGGTTGTGTGTTACTTTTAGGTTTCTTAAGTATTACTCCCCAACCCTAGATGTGAAATAATCTGTAAAAATACAAGATATCAATCACCATCCTTAATTAACAAGTTCATTATACCTAATATAGTATAAAGTTCTTGAATCTCAATTTAACTGAACAACTTTACCACTTAGAAACTATAACCGAATACAACCTTCAACAAACCTTTATTCCACATCTTAAATGTATACTAACCTCACTTAATTGATGTATTATAACTCTTATAACATCTCCCTAAATGTTAGGGATCAAATGCACCACATCTATGCTGGAACATGTTAATGAACCAAATGGGACAGATTCACAACTTCACATTTTCTTGCTGCCACATTAATTTGCATGATGATTTTGACACCTTTAGACATATCCATTCACTCCCCAATTCTTATCACACCTAGATAACATAAAAATAATGTAACCATATTATATAATGGCTAAAACGCATGGATATAGCTTCCCAAGTTCAGCTCCCTTCACAGCATACTAAAACAGATTTTTCCTACCATGACAGTTTTGCGCACTTCATGACATTAATGGTTTTGACACCCTTAAGTATATTCAATCACTCCCAAATTTTCACCACACTTAGATAACATATACAAAGAGACAGAAAGGTCATATTTTTCCAAAAATAATGGATTTAATTCTGTAAAACCAGTCCCCTTCACATAAGATAGAATCTGAAATTCGATGGAGACAGTTCTGAGCATTTCTTTAATATCATGCTCTATTTCAATTTCTAACCAATAAAAATTTATTCCAATAATATTAACTCATATATTAACATATATATGATGATAATTATAGGTTTTATTCAATATACCATACACTTTTGAAGTCTAAAACATAAGAAAATAGCAAGGTGACAGTTTCTGCCACAAGTATTTTCTATTAAGTGTTTGTCATCAGAAACCCTTTCTTTGTGCACCAAAGTCTAACTAAAAACTTTCTAACACTTTTATAAGAAATATTGAAAGCTTAATATACAATAAACCCATTCATAATAATCTGAAAACCAAAGGTAAAATCGTAGGTAAGTGTTGCCTATGCAGATTTAGAGGTTAAACTTGATGGCAATCACTTTTCCTTTGCTTTTCTTGCTTTTATTTCAACTTGGAATCAATTTGGAGCACTTGGAGACCTTAAGGTATGTGTTTGGAAGCTGAAAATGGCTGAAATGAGGGTCTGGTCGTGGCTTAAGGGTGAAGGAAAGCTTGAGGTGGCACTTGAGGTGCTTGCTTAAGCTTGGTAGCAAGCATGAGGTGGCAAGTTGTATAAATCTGACATTTCACCCATCTTTTAAGCCTAAATCAGATGTGTCTTACTATACATTAATTTTATTGCATCCTATTTTAATTACCACAAGATCCCATAGATAATTCATAAGCTAATTTCCTAGTCGTTCATTTAATTTTTTACCAGATTGTCACCCGATTATTAAATAATTGTCCATATTAAAAATTATACAATCTTATACATAAATAAATATTGTAATATAACCTTTGAATCATATTATCTTATGTCCGATGTCTCAAATATGCAATTTATCGATATATACTTTTGAAATACATGGATGAAATTGAATCAAACCGTATAAGCTTACTAGTAACAACTTTAATACTTTCAAAATTATAACCTATATATCCCATTGATATCCAATATTGATCAACCTCATTTTCATCTTATTTCAATTTAATATTGATTACTTATATTATGATGATCCACAACTAACACCACATGAGATTTTCTAGAAATTTAATGATCAAATGTGATTATAAGGTAAAACGGATCATGCCATGTAGTTTCAATACAAGCACTTATGAATAACATATAATGCATGAATCATATTGGCCAAGTGAGTAGTGTGAGGCTCGTTTATTATAAAATCACACTAAGCAATTGTAGGGGATTGAGTAAAAAAGGTCAAATGTCACCATCATCTCAACAACGAGGGCATTCAACTTTCCACATTTGGGATAATCTCACATCCGGTGATCACCACCACAAAGATAACAACCCTTTTACGTCATGTGCACCACAGGTTGGGACTCTTTGGACTTGGTCACCGTCACATCTTTGGTCTTCTTTTTCTTAAACTTTTCTTTCTTATTCGGCTTGGCAGTTTTTCCCTTATCCTTCTTTCTATGTTCAAATTTTGGGCTACCATCCACTTTGAAATCTACTAAATGGTCAACAACAGCAATCACGGATGGCAAATCCTGACCCCTTGCCTACGAAGTTTGGCTTAGGCCCAAGTCTGCAATCCAGCCACAAAGTTGAATAGCTTGTCTTCCTCGGACATCTCCCTCATGTCAAGCATTAATGAACTGAACTCTTTTACATAATCCCTCATTGTCCCTATGTGTTTTAATTTTTGCAAGGACTCCCGTGCAAGCTATGAAGTGTTACACGGAAGAAAATTTTCCTTTAATTCCTTTTTCAAGATATCCCACATTTCAACCTTATCATGGTTCGCACTGGCATCGTCTGAAAGATAGGTACGCCACCATAATTTGTAATCACTAGTAAGGTACATACTGATGATGGTGACCTTCTCAGCATTTGCAATATGTGCAGCCTGAAAATATGTTTCCATGTCCCAGAGGAAGTTCTCCAACTCTTTGGCACTTCTAGCACCGCCAAAGGGTTTAGGATTGAGCACTTTAACCTTGGACGAAGAGGGCCTAACTTTTGGGAAACCAATACCCACAACCTTCTTCAAAACACGTAATTTTTGTGTTCACAAAGTCAATATTCAAATCGACAGCATCAGTAAGGATATTCACATCCTCAACCACTGAAATAATTCATCCCTCAATGAATTTGGGCATCTCACCCACCGATTTTTGCAAATTTTCGACCAAACATTGTAGGTCTCAAATTTGCTGGAAAACAACCACAGTTGGAGACTCTGACAACGGTCCAAGTAAGCCCTCAACTCTCTGTATCCTTGCCTCAAGTGCAAGGACATGATCTTGCAGCGGATTTCGATCAACCATGCAACAAAACACATAAATCATAACCCAACGGGGCTTTGATACCACTTGTCATAGGGGTGTTTAAATTTATAAATTTTTCATCTATGTTTCCGCCCACTGTGCGACCTGATTGGGCACCAATCAATCAACCAACTCTCCTTCACACACTCTCGTGTTTAACTTTATTCTGAATGTAGTGTTTTTGCAAGCCAAGCATAAACGCATGCATAAAACATAAAGCAACACAGTAATTACGGGAAAACCTAACCTTGTATATATTCCTCAATTTATAAGGATTCTTGCCAATGGCCTACCCACAATGCTTTCTAAAAACATGTAGGTCCATGGCCAACAAAAGATATAGGCAACAAGAAATATTGTAGTGGACATCCTCCATTACATGAGAAACGAGCTAATAAAATGCCACCATGTGGCAAAACTTCTAGTCAAACACAGCCACCGTCTGTCATGTGTCGGGCGGTTGGCTTGGCCAATAACCACCCCTACATGTTTGCCACTTGCCTAGAAATTATCAGTAGGGTCATCATCCGCGTGTCTAAACATCGAGTCAACTGTCTACCACCAGGCCGAGCACTTTTAGTGCGCCCACCACCTATTCTCGTGCTATCTAAAGTTTTTATGCACGTCGGGTCCAAGTTTCCCACAAGTTGTCGAGAAATACGGCACATTGGTTACCCGCTGCCTAGACACTACGCAAATTTGCTACCCGATGCCACACACTTGTGCGCACGACCCAGCTCCTTATGTGCAACACCTAGCTAACGTCGAACACCACTCTACATAGTGCCCCAACACTCATCCACAAGTTTAGCCAAAAATCGACGCACTGCCACATGATGCCCACACAGCGTGCCCAATAGCCAACACTGCCACCCGACAGGACTGGGTCGACCCATCCATGGGTTGGGTCGACCTACGAAGAGCCCAGGCTGAGCTATGGTGCACTCCACCAAGCCGTGTTAAGCCATGGCCTAGCCCTAAGGGCCGCTAGGCAGGAATGTCATCTAAGGACACCCCCCTTATAATAGGCTTAAAAATATTTTTTCTTGTGACAGTAGTAGACATTGAAAGTTCGAGAAAGTATACCCGATGCAACTTAACATCTAAGCCTTTGATTAAGCTACTGTTTGCACCAACATGACCCTAGTGATGCCCACAATCACTGATAAGTCCTAACTCCAATCGTGTTTTAGACCACAAAACGGGTGCCCAACGTCAGCACCCCACTATGCTGCCTCCCGCCTTGTACTGCCGGCTATCACCCGACAGGTCTCTAGGTCATCTACTCCAGCATTATTCCAACACGTACCATAAACCTCAATATTATCAAATACCTTTATTTCAATGTGTCATGTGCTGCAAGCAGCCCGTGCCATGGTACCAACACTTAGCCTTATCTAATACCGTACCATGCTGGCACCCGTTGCCCACTGGCACGAAAGCTTGCCATGTCAGGGCACCCATCGCCCTAAAGGGCCGACAGTAACCTTGTCCGTGATATGTTGCACTTTGATGTATTTTTCTATTGTATGACAAACACAAAAAGTTTATGTTGGGTGTAACATCTTTATGCATGGAGGTTAATTAAGTAAGGTATAAATTAATTTAAGGAGTTAAAGTATTTTATCTGATTAAAAAAATAAGTTGGATCTAATATGATTATGAGCCCCACATGTGATCAAGTTAAATAATTGATATGATATTAATAGGTTCTAATATGATTGGAAATTCCAAATTGTACTAATTAATTAATTGATTGGATCAATTAATTAAGTTAATTACTTTTTTTATTTAATTAATGGGGATAAATTAATTGGACTTAATTAAATTAATTGAAATTCAAGCCTAAGTTAATAGGCTCGTAGGAGGCCCATTAGGAAGTTTAATAAAAAGAATTAAACTTGTCTTAGAGTTTGATGGAAAGAATGAGTCAAATAATAAAAGGAGCAAATGGAAACCTAATGGGACTAGGATTGGAGGAGTCTTATACAAGGACTCCCCCCAAGTGGCCAATTTTAAGAGCTTTCTTGAAGCAAAAATCGCCCAATACTCCAGCAAGAAAAATCACCCTCTTCTTTTTTCTTTGATTCCTTTCAAGTTTCACTTTTTAATCATAGGCTCATTTTCTTTATTCACTAGTTGTAATTCTTTTATTCACTAGTTGAATTAAGAATTGAACTCCACATATTCTAGAGTAGAATGGGCTTATTGAATCTACTAGTATGGATTCATTTAGTGTAGAAATCTCCAATATGTGGATACACTTAGAGGGGTAACACTTGAGACTCTAAGTGAACTGTTTCCATTAAGAGGCGTATGGAATTAAGATTCGTAAAAAATAGTTTGTGAATAGTTTCAAGATTCACAAAAGCAGTTCGTGGATAGATTCAAGATTCGAGAAAAATTTCATGGATAGAAAATGATTTGAATCATTTCGTGTTCGTTAGTCGGAGTACAAAATCAAGGTAAAAGTTTCTTAAATCTTCCTGCTATAGGTATTAGAAAATGCATAATTGAGTAATTGTGAAAGACTTCTAGGATTCATTTTTATTACATATGATGTAATTGTATTTTATGTTATTGAAAAATATTAAATTCCACTGTGTATACATTTTCCAAAATCATGCGAACCTAACATAATGTGTCTGACATATGAAAGTATTTACAAGTAGGTGAGTGATGCATGTGTGCAAGAGTGTGATTAAATTTGTGTACATTGAATTTATGAATCTAAGTTGCGCAAGTGTACTGTACAGATCACATCTAGCAATTGAGTGATCCTTATACCTTCTATGAGGTCTACCTTTTCTATTATTAAATTGATAATAGGTTCTAACATTTCTCATAATCATTTGGCCTGGCTCAAAATGAAATTTTCTATATTATCCATGCATAGAACCTAGTCTATCCTGAATTCTTTACCCAACAGTAGGCCGTACTTTAGGACTTCGAACTTTGGATGTTCAAGATTTAGCAGTTTCTTTTCTTCCACATATCCCAACACCCTTTAATGACTTGGCCAGTTTTAGGCCTTTTTAACTCTCACGATGATCTAGGCTAGGAGTATGCCTATTTTGACTTTTGACAAATATTATCTTTCCTTTCTTTGGGAAGATCCTTTTTGTTCTCATTTTCAGCTAGAGAGGAACTAGTAATATTTGTATGATCAAATCCTAATCTAACTTTGTCATCAAATGCTTTCTACATGCTTATTAAGCCATCCATGAATTTGGATGCTTTAAAGAATGAAGAGATTAGTTTGTCCAGTTCTGTAGTCTTTGCAGTTAGCTTTGCTTCTCTCTATATTATGAGCGCAATGTCTTGTTTTAACTGAGTATATTTTTCACTATGAGATTGTTGAACTCATTCGCGCAGCCTTGTTGACTTTTCAACTTGGCTAGGAGAGTTTTGTGCTCACTCTAGAGTTTCTCGTTCTTAACAGTGAGAAGTGTGTGCTGTTTCACAATGGAATAAACATCATGCATGCATTCTTGAAAAGCTTTGTAAAATTCCTCATGTGATGAATTGCTTGAGATAGAAAGACTAACCTTGTTGATCATTGAAGTAGATTCAACTACATCATTTGCCAGTAAGCACATTAATGCTTTCTCTTCTATATTGTTGTCATTGTCACTTGAGGATTCAAACTCTAATTTCCCTAGTTGTTTGCCGGCTTCTACTTCAACAATTAAGCTTTTCTCTTTCTTTTCGGATCTTCTTTCTCTTCGAACTTTCCTCTTTTCTTCAGTGTACTTTTGTATAAGATGACATGAATGTTCTCATGCAAAATGTCCTGATTTCTTGTAATTATAACACAAGTGAGTGAGAGACTGATTTTCAAGTTTGTTATCACTAACTTGGTTTTTAGGTTGTTCTGTATATTGATGATTAAACTTTGCTCTTGAGGTTTTTCTTCATGAACTTCCAAAAGATTTTCTTCAGTAGGGTCATTTACTGACTGCTAATGGATTTAGTATATTAAATCAAACAACAAAAAAATACATTAATATTTCAAAGTCTAACGATAATTTAGACTTTTATATTAAAAAAAAAGATAAATATACTATTGTAACTTATTTACGAATATTATTATTCAACTTATTCCAATTTTTCTGTATACTTTACAAACACTTCAACTTTTACTCCTCAACCACTTTTCCACTTTTTTTTTTTTTTTTTTTAATTTTTAGCTTTTTTTTTTTTTAAAAAGCACAATACTCCCTAAGAAAGAGGAGAATGGGGACTTAAAAGTGAAAGAGGGCTTGAGAAATTCAATTATGGTAAAGTTAAATTAGTCACTTTCTACTTTAACAAAAAATAAAAGTTGAGATTAATTAGCACGTTTGTTTTTGAACTAGGTTTCTAATAAAATTAAAATGTGTTTGAATTAGTTATATGGGAATATTGACTACAAAGGTGTAGGAAAATATATTTAGTTTATAATTTTCTATGTGTGAAAAAATGTGATTTTTTGAAATATATTTGGTTATGATAGTTTCAAAAGAATATTATTATGTAATAATAATATTTTTACAAAAAAGTAATGATTTGTACCAATCAAATTATTTTGGAGAATTTTTAAGTTGATGTGGTTGTATTACTTTTTTTTCATGTCACATAAAAAAAATGCTATTCAATATATAGTGGTTTATAATTATTTTTAAATTAGTAATATATCATATGATGTGAGTTCTATTTTAACTAAATAAAAATTATAAATCTAATGGATATTCTTAATTTAAAACTTTGACTTAAATAAAATTTTAGAAATGAAAATAAGTAGGAGTGTTGAACATCTAAACAAAGTATCATTGCCTTTATTTTATAAAACCAGCGGCTTAATACTCACGATCCCGTTAAGTAGTATCAGTACCAAAGGTGTCTTTCTAACCTCATGCTAAGTGGTTCCTAAAGTCGATTCATTTTTAGAGTGAGTGTCCACACGACAAACCTGGTCATAGTATTTTTGTCCAACAGAAGAAAGAGAACTTCTGCGTCCTTCTCCATATGGCGGAGGACGACGATGATGAGACGTTCGGAGAGTTCGCTTCCGCTTCCTTCCAATCGAATTCTCAATTCAACGGCCCGAATTCATTGGCCGACAACGAAGACGACGAATGGGGCGATTTCGTGAAATCCCCGCAGCAATCGAAGCCTTCCGACCCCTCTTTCAAGGGAAATTATCCATCGGATAATACCGTATCACCGCCTCCATGGGTGAAGCCGAGTGGCGCTTTGCCGCTTTCGATTTTTGGGGATCCTGAGGAGGAGGAGGTAGACAATTTCGGTGTTGCTGGGGATTTCAATCGAGGGAAAAGCAGTGGGACTGCTGGGGATTTCAATTCAACTTTAGTTCATAACGACGTATCCAATCCTCAGAATCTTAGTATTGCCGATCTGTATAATCGATATTCACAGATCAAGCCTGAAAACGGGCCCGGTTCCAATTCCACTGGCAGTGCTGATTCGGTTGAAAATGGAGTTTATTCGAGCTCAAATCAGAATGCGGCTAGATCAGCTGTTACTGAGTTGAAAAATATGGATTTGAATGATACGGTAGGTATAAGTGATCACAGCCAGCTCGCAAACCAAAGTGACAATGACGATTTTAGTTTTAAGTTATATATGTCTGATCCAAGTGAGAATGCCGACATGTTTGGCGGCTGGACTCAGGACTTTAGTGGATTTAGCTCTAATTTGAACTCAACCAAGCCAAATCTGCAGCCTTCACGTTCAGATTTAGATATGAATGGTCAAAAACAACAATTGGATGGTTCTGCTATTGCTATTGATGATGATGGTGATGATGGATGGGAATTTAAGGATGCATATTCAGAATTCCGGACTGAAGAAGTGAATAATGAAGTAAGGAAGCAGTTTCGTTATTTCACTATTATACTAAATTGCAGCTGTGAGGAAGTACTCGTTTAGTTGTCTTAGTTATTTATATTGGTTTTAAATTTATCAAGATGTCAAATACGATGGATGGAAGGCCAGGAATTGCACTTCTTGTCAAACTATGGATATGATCTTAACTTCTGACTTGGATTCTAGGTACTAATGGGCTGTAGGCTAAGTTTAATTAAACTGTAGCTTAATTCAAATACGAAAACATGATTACTTGCTCCAGCCCAAAATATAAATTGTACATCTTTGAAGTAAACTTTTTACTGTCTTTCACATTGCTTGCTGAATGTGACGAAATTTATCTGAAGGTTGACTTAATGGCGAATGAAGTTTCTGAAAGAAGTGCACACTCATCTGGGACTGGAAGTGGCTCAAACAAATCACTTGATTTGTTTGGGACTTCAAATGGATCAATCAATTTCTTTACTGCGTCAACTGAATCAGTTGATTATTTTACTACCTCAACTGGTATTTCCAGCACGTCCCAGGAATTGGATTTTATTGGTATTCAGCCAAGTATAGCAACTCTGAATGGTTTTACTTCAGAGACAAACTCAGTTATCGAACAAAATAACATTAAAGGTCTGCTAGACCATAGTACAGATGTTGGAAGTGCAGAATACGATGAAGATTTTGGAGAGTTTACTGCTGCTTCTGCAGAAACTGGACCAAAGCCAGGGGTAAGTTGCTTTTCTGTCCACTTATATTTTTTGTCCTAAATTCTTATATCACAAGATTGTGCCTGGTGAAGTTTCAGTACTTGTTTCAGGAAGTATCTACCAACGGTGTTCTTTCTCCTTCTAAAGACTCAGTATCAACACCAGGTGGCAAATTCCAGGTGAAGTAATTAATTGTTTCACTTGATAGACCTTTCTACTGAATAACTTTTATCCATGTGTTTTCTTTGTATGACTAGGAATTGCTTATAATAGTGACATGAAACACTGCAACTCCTAAAAATAGAATGGACTGGTGGAGGGTTAGTCATAGATCCTAGGTTGATTAATCAATATCTAATAGAATGAGCCCGCTTCATGATATTTAGTCAAGTACATCAAAATTTCAGGGTCCATGTTGAGTGCATCTCAAAGTGCTCCATGTTTACTTTTTTCTTGCTCCTTTGACGAACTGATGTGCTTTATATTTGCATTATTGCCTTCATGAAGATTGGTTCTGTGTGCCCTCCAAGTTTACATCTTTCTTGGATTTTTGAAATATAGCCTCCTAATTGTTGAAAACTACAATTATATATAAATATTATATTTATGTGTGTTTACATATCTTATGTGCACTTCTTTCCATCCATCCATCATCTTCATCCCGCTATCTTCTTGGAAGTCGATTGAATCATGTTGGCTGTCTTCGTTCAACGTCAATTTTTCTTTTTTTTTTTTTTCAGCATATTATTAAATAAGCTTTCCTTACTTAATACGTAATTTGATTTTTCAAGAAGATCTTTATCTGCCGAGGAAGCTGTTGCATTGCATACTCAAAAAGTTATGCTCCCTTAATTTGGCAGCCAAACTTTCATCTTTTTCTTTTGTTTTACTAAGTTTGATTGTTCACTTTATAGGAGAAGGATACACAGTTAAATTACCAAAAAAGCGCAATCCCGCTCTCCATTTTTGGCAACATAGAGC
This sequence comes from Paulownia fortunei, assembly GCA_019321725.1. Classification (NCBI taxonomy): domain Eukaryota; kingdom Viridiplantae; phylum Streptophyta; class Magnoliopsida; order Lamiales; family Paulowniaceae; genus Paulownia; species Paulownia fortunei. The sequence goes on from CM033106.1 coordinate 21,787,986, forward strand.
CAGAAAGTGGTGGTTCTTCAGATGTTCAAGATGTATTTATGCACCAGTCCACTTCTGATAAAAGAAGTAGTCATACTCCTACCGCAGTTTTTTCCATCAATGATCTGATATCAAGTTTATACAGCCAATCTGAGCAGACTTCTTCCATAAACACTGTCCAAAAACCAACCAAAACTCAGTTGAGCCTATCCAATGCAGTTTCCAGTTCCAATATAGTTAATGATGATGATCATCTTGATGATAGTTCATGGGATTTTAAGGATGCCTCACAAACGAGAGTTGACAGTGAGGTATCTGTTAGTAGTATTGGAGATACATGTATGAGCATCTCTTCGAAGCTGAAGCTGAACAATTGTTTGGATTTCTATTCTAAATTAAAGGAAGAGTTATGCTTTGTCGCTAAATGCCATATTGCAAGCTTAAAGGTATGTATCACAGGGAAGGCAGTTTCTCAATCCTCTTCTGATTGTTATTACGTTTCTGAAGAGTGGTGTTACTAAAATTACCAGCAAATCTTTACACACTTGCATTTCATTTTTACCAGTCTTTTTGTATCACTGCTAATTTGCCATAACCTGCTTTTTTTTATTAGCAAGCTCAAGGTAATGCTGCCCTTTCTGGTGAAGATGCAAGAGATGCATCTCTTGATAGTGAATTCCAGGTGAATCATCTGCTTGTCCTTTTCCATGGCCATTTAAGTTTTAGATTTGTTTCCTGGAATTTAAGTAAAAAAGACTACTATTTACCTCAATGGTTCTGCAATTATTAGTTTTGACCATCATAGCTCCAGTATTCTCGCTTTTACAGTTTTTAGTGAAGATTTGATTGAGTTAGGATATATAGGATGGCATTGGTGGTACTCTATGAGACTTCCTTGCTTTCAAGAAAAACAAAGATACGAAGCAAGTTTTGAATTTCTAATCTTCTTTACTTAAAAAACATGATCTAACACTAATTTTTTAAGTTTGGACAATGATAGTCTGCTCCAACTTTTTGGTCTGTGTATTGTGATTGCAAAACAACTAGCTTCTCTGAAAATTATCTTTTAATTGCATAAAGTGCTTTATTTCATTCCAAAAACTTCTAGTTTTTTTTTTCTTTTGTAGGTTTCATTGAGAAAATAATTTGGAGTTTTAATGGGAAAATGAGATCAAGAGCTTGTGTGTCTACAGAATGTAAAACTGTTTAGATGGAATGTTTGGAGAAACTTCCCCTTGAAATCAATGTCATGCGGTAATGTTCACCAAGCTTCAAAAACTAAATCTTAATGAGATTATACTGGAAAAGAAGAGAAAAGAATTAGAAAGGAAAAGGAGATAGAATTGCTGGGTGGTGTTGACTGTTGCCAAATAAACTTGGGAAAGAAAACGCAAATGAGATAGGGAAGAAGAGAATAAAATGAGAAGAAATGATCTCAAAGGTTCTCCACTGGAGCAAAGGATTGGATCATTTCCTTTTATTTTGTGCCAAGCATTAGAGTTGCAGCACATGCACTGCTCTGGCACAATCTTCGCTCAGTTAAAAATGAATATGACTCAAAAGAGGAAAGCAAATACAAACTTAAAAAAGTGAGCTGGGAACCCAAAGAGCACCTGTGGAGTATAATATGCTGTAAATGACCTGATATAAGTGTCCGAATTGTACTCCAGAACACCAGTGTCCAACTTTTTTTGGCTTTGAAGTAAATGGAAATGTTTTTGGAGCATAATTTCTTATTATATTTGATTTTTGCAGAAGAAAATTTAAATGGTAAAAAGAGTTTTTTTCAGGTGATACTACTTAGAAACTTTATTGACCTGAAAAAGCAAACTCAATATGAATTATGGATCCAGAATAACAGCCATTTAGTTGCAGAAGCCAAACCATGTTATTCAATTGCCAATAGAGGGTGGATCAGTGCTTCAAATACTTAACTAAATTTTGAGATGAAGAATCGTCTCATCTTGTTTCGTTTATTTATATTGATATGTTGTGCTTATTTTCAGTAATGTATGTTGAACCAAGACTATTGCCGCAAGTCAATTCACCACCATATGAGAGCGTTGTGTTAAAAGTTGGAAAGAGATCTTTTCTTCAAAACCGAAAATAGTTGACTTATTGGGCTTCATATATCTATGCCATGGTATTAGCTATGAAATTAGTTAAGGTGTGGTAAGATGTAGGAACGGGTAAAATATTAACGAGTTTTCCCTTGTGTGATCAAAGCATCACCAAATTTCTTAGATTTCCCATTATACCATTATTTTCCCTGTGAAAGAATGCTATAGTCATTTATCCATATGGAAGTGAAACAAAACATTTTTGTTAGTCAAACAGTGGCGGATGAGCTGTGTGTTTCTTGATGTAAATTGTCAATTTTTTGATTCAGTATTCGACTAGGAACTTTTAATTGATTACTTGATTATGCTCTTGTCTATTGCATGTTCATATGGATCAGTTAATGTGCTGATGTCCTCAATCTTTTGTAGTTGGTCTGCAAGGAACTTGAACAAATGAACTTCTGCTTTCAAGGAAGTAATCAGCGGGATCACCCTTCACGAGATAGTTATCTCAATGAACTTGTTGAAGTTTTGCTGGAGCCACAGTTTCAAATACTTGAGTCAGAGTATCACTTATCACAAAAGTTGTTACTAGTACGTAGTTTGTTCCTTGATCTTTCACCTGATAGTTTTGTGCTTTGTACTATTGAAAATTTTAACTGATTGAAATTTGATTAATGGATGTTCTTCCAGAATTTTATTTGCATAATTTATTTTTGACTCTAATCATGTAGCAGAACTTTTTTATTGATATTCAAATCTATTGTTTTCTGACGGAAGCTTTAGTTGCTACCTTTTTTCGATAAAAAATGAAACAAGCATTGCCAGTTTTATTGGAGTTGAGAGTTGGCTGACTGGACATTTCCTTTTGTCTTTTCATTATCTTGCTTTCTGTGTGAGCATGCTGGTTGTTTTGCTGCTTATGATGTTGTATCTCGATGAGCAATAGGTGGAGAAGGATCTGAGTTCAGCTATGGAACTTATAAAACATACAACCACCATGCTTAAGATTTTGACCATAGGAACAATGGAGGAACAAAGAGCGTATATTTCGATATGGTCTAAGATGATTTCTGCCTGTGCTCAAGAGTTAAAACATGGTGCCTCGATTTGGAATCAAGCAGTGGAGAAGCATGTTCAAAGTCAGATACTATCTGATCCTCAAGGTACTGCACTTTAAAGTACTTTGTGATCATGTTGAGAGGAGCCAATACATGATAATATTATCTTTGGTAACAAAAATATTTTAGGTATAAGATAGTGGATTATTATGGCTATAAATAATAAGAGTCTTGGACAAAGAACATGTGATGATGAAGAGGGCACATATTATTTTATGCCTTCAATATATCCATTCTCCAATTTAATTCTCTCTAAATCAGAATAATGACAACAGGAAGGAAGTTCTTTTTAGCCCTTGGAGAGATCTACAGGGTGGTTGTGGTTCTTGGAGCTTCAGCCAAACTTTTCAAGCCTTGGACTTTATCAGGTTTGGAAGATTCGCCAGCCATCTATATTCTTCTAGAGGAATGTCATGCTGTATGGTCAACTTCAGGACTTGAAGAAGCTCTTTCAAATGTATCAGCGCCAACTGCTTTGGATGATACATCATTATTCAAGTCCATCATGCACATCCTTGGCCTTGATGCACTTACACTTCAGAACTATGTTTTTGCCGAAAAGGAATCTAGGTGTCGGCTGTCAATCCTAACGGTCGGAGTGGCACCAGGTAGACAAATTCAAATTACATAGCTCGAAATTCTTTTTCTCCTTGTTCCTTGAACTCATTTATGGTCCATGAGGTGTGACTCTGTATTTTGCTGCCGGATATAGATGAATATTACTAGTTGACCTTTGTGATTAACTTTGAAAGCATAGACGTTGCATCCTATATACAAAAGCAGGATATCTTTTAAGATCCAAAATATCAATTAATTGGAAGAAGACACTATCCGTAGGATAGAGTGTTCTCAAGTATTGAAAGAAAACAATTTTGAAAAGATATTATTAGAACTTAAAATTGTCACTTAGATAATACTGCTTATATGTGATTAAGAAAAAAATGGAAGAAGACTGTCAAGTTCTCTCTCACTTTCCCATGATGATCAATGTTCTATAATCATCACATCCAATTATTAAATTGAAGTTGGTTCCATTAGATGATCTATCTCAGATCTTATAAATATCTGTCAATGATGTTCCACTCTTGACTCTTTTCCTTTAAACATTTCGAAACCAGGCATGAAGATGACAATATGGGGAAATGAGCAATGCTTTGTCACACTTGCAAATCTGTGGGCAAATTTGATAACCCATAATCCTCCAAAATTGCCGCAGTTAAACCTTGGCTGATAAGGAGAATTGAGTGGTACATCCAATATCACTGATCTGTGTCTAGAATGCCCTTCTAGATCTGTGCTCTGGAAATCCATACAGGCAATACCAAGCGCGATTGAACCCGGCCTCCTATGATTACTTCTTTCACAACAAGACAAAGATGTTGTATTATTGGAGCAAATATCTGCTTGTGTGTCGCATTCATTGATTGAGTTGATCAAACTGCGGAATCAAGATTTGAGTTGCTGAGACGGTTTTGTGCAGAAAAAAGATTCTTTTGTATCTTTCTTTTTAAGCTATTGGTATCAGTTTGAAATTCTCTCTTTTGTTAGACATTCTCTTCCATAGGTTTTATAGAATTAAGAATGTAGTATTTTTTTGGTTGTACCACTGTCTAGTTTCTGTACAAGTTGACTTTGGGTGGATTCCCTTAAACATTTTGTGCCATTCCTGCTCATTTTTTACCAAAACTGGAAGCGCCAGGTTATATTAATTTATGCTTTTCTACTACTAAAGCAGGTCAACACCATTCATCCTGTTCTATTCTTTCTTTTTTCAATATATTTTACTGTATTACGTTTTCCAGTTTCCATATCTACCTTCTCTCTCTCTTGGGTGCGTGTGTGCATGCAGTGGCAGACACATTGCCCCTTGCTCCCTCTCTCTATCCCTCGACTTCAATAAAGGTGAGCTATACCAACTGAGCAATTTTACATCTTGTATCTGGTTTTGGCAATTTTGGTTTGTAACACGAAATTAATTACATATGTTTGTTTCAGATCTAGCATTTTGGCAAGGGCTGATTTGCTCCTGTTTTTGAAGTTTGTCTGTAGATTGTTAACGAAGAAATAACTGGTACTCTTTGAGGTTATACTCTCTCTCTGTCTCTCCCTCCCTCCCTCTCCCTCCCTCCGTCTCTAGATACAGAAATATGCACTATATACCCTTGAATCAAAATGTGCGTTACATCAACTACTTAGAAACTTAAGTGATTAGATTTGCTTCAGTGAGTGATTGAAATATATTAGGTCTCAATTAATGTATTATCATGTGGGTTCTTTGTTTTCGTTTCTTGCAGCTTTAACAAATAATGTGTGTTTCAGATTCAGAATGATGCGATTGTATTCATAATATGGAAATATAGCAATTTGGATACCAGTCACTGGTAAAAGCCAAATGTGGTGATGACTAAATAACAACTGATGTAACGATGATCATTGATATGCTAAATACTTGAGCAAGTATCTGAAGTCAGGAATAATAATAATTCATAATTGGTTACTAAGGAAATACAGGATGCCGATTTAACCTATGCTACATTCCTTTTTTGCTTCTTGTTCTCTGTTGCTTTTTGTATGTCTGCTGAGGGTAAAACGGTGTCTTTTAGCAAATATCTAAGCTTCCAAGTAAAAACTGTGGATTCGTAGGGACTGGAAACTATTTTGGGGTATTGTATATGCTTGTGACTTTTTGATGTAATATTATATTATTCTAATGCTGTTTGTTAGATACTAGTTCTGGTAAATTACTTGAGTTGTTTGCTGCAATACTTGTGTAAGCATTATTTAGTGTATCATCAACCAATCGCGATTATGTTAACTTTTCAATTGTTACAAAATCTAAAACATGTTTTCAAACTAAAGAAAGCTTTTTATGGTTTAACATTGGCTCCTAGAGCTCGGCATGATATGCTAAGTGCTTTTTTTTTTATTTTCTTTTTAGAAAGTGGTTTTAAAAGATGTGAAGCTGATATTACTCTCTTTATCAAACACTTTTTAGGTCGTATATCTTTCTTTGTTCTAATCTATGTGGATGATATTCTATTTAGTGCTACTAATCCATCTGTGTAAGAACCTTTCTAACCTGTTTTATGGAAAATTGGAGATGAGTATGATGGGAAACTAACATGCTTTCTTGGATTCCAAGTGATCAAATATATGAAGGAACAATTATCAGTCAATGCAAGTAATCTAAGGAGATTTTGAAGCGGTTTGTACTGGAAATGGAAGAACTACCAGCGCACTTATCAGTACAAACCACCATAATTGACAGAGAGGAGCATGTTAAAGCAATAGATACAACTAAGACCAAAATTATAAAATTAGTCTCCCAACAGGTGTCAAATACAGTTCTGTTCGAATTTAAAAAATAAATTTAGTTTTGTAATTAATGAAATGACTCTGATTTTGTTGGGTTTAACCCCATCCACTTTCATTTTGGTATCAAATACCCACCTATATAATAAAAACCTTCAATTACCTCCCTGGTCTTCAAAAATTGAATTGAATGGACAAAAATATTGTTGTAACTCTATAATAAAATAAATTTACTTTATCTACTCTATTCTATATAGCATTTTTTTTAAATAAATACATTAATTACATTATATACTAAAAAATTGTAATAAATATGATACTACAAATTAAAATAAATATGTTATATATATTAAAAAAACATACACAAAAAAAATTCTAAAAAAAAGGTTATTTATAATCAAATATAGTTTGACCCCAAATTTTCTTACATATGAAAATACTAATTGAGTAATTTTTCAATCTTTTATCTTTTACATATTTTTATTTAAATTTAACAAAATCAACATCCATTTTTATGTTTAACAAAAATTTAAACAAATTGATACCATATTTTAAATAAAACATAAAAGTTATTTATATTAAAAAAACATACACAAAGAGAATTCTTAAAAAAAAAAAACCTTTTTATGATTAAATATAGTTGGCCCAAAAAAATTTTAAATATAAAAATACTAATTGAGTAATGTGACAATCTTTTATCTTTTAGATATTTTTATTTAAATGTGTTTAATAAAATAACATCCATTTTGATGTTTAACAAAATTTTAAACAAATTGCTGCCATATTTTAAATAAAACATAAAAATTGATGTTTATTTTTTTGAACATATTTATTTTAATTTGTAGTATCATATTTATTACAATTTATTAGTATAAAATGTAATTAATGTATTTATTTAAAAAATGCTATATAGAATAGAATAGAGAATAAAGTAAATTTGTTTTATTATAAAGTCAATGATTTTTTTGTCCATTCAATTCAATTTTTGAAAATTAGGAGAGTAATTGAAGGTTTTATTGTATAGGGGGTGTATTTGATACCAAAATGAAAGTATACGGGGTTGAATGAATTTAACTCTAATTTTTTTTTGTCAAAATCAAGTATTTTCATTAGTTACAGGACTAAATTGATTTTTTAAATTCGAATAGGATTATATTTGACAACTCCATTAATTACAGGATCAATTTTGTAATTTTGCCTACTACAATTTAAGTATAGAGTGACTCGGACTATGCAGGGTCAAGATATGATAAGAAAGTATTTCAGGCGCTTGCTAATGTTGAGAAATTGTATTATTTTTGTGGGCTTCAAAGAAACAAAATATAGTAGCACTCTCTGTTGAAGCTGCATACATATCCATCTTCTTGTGCATATTTTCTAAAAGATGAAACAAGAGTATATGATCACGAGCTGGTACTGCTGCAATTAATTTGTCTGTTGATCTTGCTTATCATTCTAAGACTAAGCATAGCATATAGAGGTTAGACATCATTTTCTTAGTGATCATGTGCTAGAGGGTAATATTTGTTTGAATAATGTTATCAGCAAGAACCTATTTTGCCAGTTGAAAAACGAACCCTATTTGCTCTTTGGTTTACGATATCAAAGAATCTGGGATACAGATCATTCCCGCTAATTGAACATACTCATTATTCACTGAATCAGTCATCTATAATTTTGCCATCATAAACCCTTCTCAGAAATGGTTTCCAGTTCACTGACACCATGAAAATGCTGTCAGAATACTGCAAAAAGAGCAAGCTATACAGAGAAATGGATTGTAATTGTTTATTTTGAATTCACGGCATATTAATACATTTGTACATCAAGGGGGATTGTACAACCAATAAACTAAGTATGCAACATGTACACCAAATCAATCAAATCACAAAAGCTGATTTCTGGTTAATCATAAATTGATTTCCCCTGTCACGCCCTGCAACTGAAGCAGTGTCTGGAACTATACAAAGATTGGAGCCAAGATCTTAAAAATCTGGTAGTAGAGAGGCGTTTTATGAAAATGACATCCAATTGATTTCATTTAGGTGTTGGGTTCGCGCGATTTTTAAAAACATGAAAAATCTGGTAGTAGAGAGGCAGTTTTATGAAAATGACATTCAATTGATTTCATTTAGGTGTTGGTTTCGCGTGATCCTGAAAAATATATATGCAGTGAAATTTAAAATTTTTTAAAAACATAAATATACATTACTCAGTTGTCCATTTTCTGATAGTTAAAGTAAGAAAGTTTCAAAAACCCTTACCTTGATTTGCACTCCGGCTGATGTAGGGATTGAAACGATTCAAATCGTTATCCTTGCATGAAAGTATCTCCATGTTTTTTAATTCAAAACCCCTTTGATTGAAATCTAATTCGCTTCTAGGATCCCAAATGTTATCCCTCTAACGGTATCCACACCTTGGATGCCCACTCGCAACCGAATCCTATGCTAGTAGTTTTCGATTCGATAATTTTATTCCAAAACGATTTTGTTTGGAACAAAAACACACTAACAATTAGTGTTTTAGGTGTTTAATTTAATTCTTAATTCAACAATTGAATCAAGAATTAAACTAGATAAAAGGTTAGTGAACTTTTGGAGATTGAAAGGAAAAAAGTTGGTAAAAGGAAAAAATACTTGATTTTTTCCTTTCAAAATCACGCCGGACACTACTCTAACAATCTCCCACTTGCCCTAGAGACAATTGCCCTCGTATTAAAGTCCATCTTTTGAAGATGTCCTTCAAATACTTATTTAAAGGGTTATAACAACGGGTCTGCTATATTTTCTGTCGAGGCAAATTTTTCTACACTGATGTTGCCTCTACCAATGATTTTCATAACCACGGTATCGCTATTCTATTTCTGTTTGGATCATTTGATGAGACATTGTCTTCTTTGCTTGTGCAATAGCCCCCATTGTTATCGCAGTACTCCAGTACTCAATCAACAATGGTTGGAACTATATCTAACATTTAGATTAAGTTCCTTATCCAAACAATCCATTTTTGCAGCATCGTATGCCCAGATGTATTCAATCACGATGGTGGAATCCACGGTTGTTACAAGCTTGGAACTCTTTCCAACTAACCGTCCCACCATTTAGGATGAACACGAATTTGGACATAGATTTCAAGTCATCTACTTTAGACTAAAAACTAGATAAAGCATGTAGGTTTTAGTTCTCCATAACCGAACTCTAAAAAGAAATCCTTAGTGCTTCATAAGTACTAAAGATCGTCTTTACGACTTCTAATGCTTTTCACATCAAATTGATTGATATTTTGCTCGTAACACTCAGAGCATTTCTGATATCAAATCATGTACATAGATTTGCATATTTTATGCGTTCTTTCAAGGATGCATAAAACATGTGAGTCATTATTTCTCTTTCATTTAAAAGTCTTTGGGGACGAGGACTTCGAAAGAAAAATCCCATGACTCATAAACAAGAATCTCTCATAGGATTCTTTCATGCTAAACCCTTTTAGCATCTAATCTATGTACTTGGATTTAGGATAGTCCAAGCATCCTTTCGATCTATCTCCATAAATCTCAATCCCCAATCCCTAGGATGCTTATCCCAAATCCCTCTTGGAGAACTTTGCAGATGACAAGTCTCAGTTGACTGCAACATTTCTACATCATCTCTATGAGTAAAATGTCATCAACGTAAAACACAACAATCATCACCATACTCCCACTAACCCTTTTGCACACATATAACTCATTCGCATTCCTAAGGAAATCAAACCATTTGATTGCTTTAGAGAATCGAATATTCTACATTCGGAAAATTTATTTTGAGTTCTTAACAGATCTCTGAAGCTCGCAAACTTTTTGCTTGTGTTTGTTTGATATGAAGACCTCAGACCGCTTAACTTATATCCCTTTCTCAATATCCCTATTGAGAAAGACGGTCTTCATATCTCTTTTCCATATCTAGTAGTTGTAATATGTAGATATAACTAGCATACTCTGAATGGATTTTAGCATCACATCTGGTAAAAGGTATCCTTAATAGTCAACACCTTGACTATGAGCGTAATACTTTGCTACCAGTCGTGCCTTTATAGGTCACCACCTCCCCATGTTCTTCAATTTATATTTGCAGACCCATTGTAGCTAATGGGAACCATTCCCACTAATGGGTCCACCAAGGTCAAACCTTGTTGGAGTACATAAAGTCCATTTTGGATTGCATGACATTTTGCCAATTTCTAAATTGATGTCGTACATCATTACTCCTTAGTAAGATCAATATTTAAAAAGGAGATCCTCCTTGCTGCTCTTTAGCAAGAGACTCTTATCGTATAAGTAGCCCCGAGATCCTTTCAGATCTCATTGGAGGTTGTGTACTAGAAGTTTTAGTAATTTGTTCATACACCATTGCCACTTGTGAGACAAACTGTGGTTTTTGAACTACTTCAAGTTCTATGATCTAGCAATTTCTATCTAATAGAAATTCCTTCTTCTCAAGAAGATGGTGTCCCTAGAAAACAAACTTTTTTGTTCTTAGAAACCATAGAAATGGTATTCTTTAGATTCATTTGGATACCCCACAAATTTGCATAAGCTGGATCCACATCCATCCTATCTTCCACTAACTGTTTTAAAGAAGCAGGCCCCTTTATACCTTTAGGTATATATGCGAGTGGTCTTTTACCATATCATATCTCATATGATGTTTTGAGCACTGATTTAGATGATATCCTTACTTGATAAGAATATCATCGATTCTAGGGTAAATTCCTAGAATGAATGAGAAAATAAGTGAAACTCAACTTGGATTCACTTAAAGTGAGAATCTAATTCTCCGTTTGATAATCAAGAACTTACCACCTTAGTATTCTCTTCCTCGATCACATCGATAAATTTAATACTTTGGCCGATTTAATTCTCTACTTCATGTCTAAATTTTTTGAACCCTTCAAAGGATCTTAGAATAATGAAGTAAGAATAGTTCGGTTGTACACTAACACTTAGTGGACTGCTTACGTCCCTTTGGATCACATCCAAAGGCATGGTTTGCTCCATTTGTCCCACAAATGGTGATTTGGTCATGTTTTCCTAAAGATAAGATTTACAAGTTGGCACCTCATGCAAGTCCAAAAGGTCAAGTAAATGTACCATCTTTTGAACTCTTTTTTTAGAGATATGACCTAATCTAGCTAACCACAAGTATGCACTGTTTTGATTATCTAATTCTTAGATTACTTTGTTGATTATTTAGCATGGAATGTTGGGATTGTATAGTTCATTTGTCAATGTAGCAAAGATAATTAACTAATACTATCCTAATTCCATCCAGAGTTAAGTGGATCATTCCTATAGCCAATAAAGCAACACTTACTTTATTCTCAAGCTTAAGGATCGTCCTTTATCTTAGTCTCCATTTTTCTTGTCATCCACTGCAACCCTTTGCAAAGATGGGATCATATCCGATATCCAATATCCAAGAAAAAATATATCAACCTTAATGGTTGATATCAATAATGTATAAACTTGAATTAGAACCCCTTCTAATTCAACTAAGCAAGTCAATACTTGTGTTTCCTCTTTCTATGCCCTAAATATCCACAATGGTGACAAACATCTATATTGAGCTGGTAAGTTTGTCTGTTTGTCTAGATTATCCTATGTGGAATTACTAGCAATAACCATTATCATATGCGAGGCATAAATTTAAGCATTTATTCAATTAATATCTATTTATGATATGGTCTTTAATCATAAATGTCTCTCACTATTTTATTCAAATCCCATCACCCTCTAGATGGAAATTCGGGAAATCTAATTTCTTAGTGGGCTTGAGGTCCAACTAGCCTTGCCATACATCCCAATTTTATGAGCCCATATAACAAAACTAAAAGGTAGCTAACAATATTAGCAATTGCATCCCCATTCAACCCTCAAGCTATTTTGCCTCACCTCTTCCCATACACCCCAATTTTATGAGCCCATATGGTACTAAGTGTCAAACATTACCCATCAAACATCCATGTAGATGGAGCATCTAAACGTCCCACGACTCATGGCCAACGATAAAGACGAGTCCACCCCATAGGCATCTCAATGCTTAGTAGTGGTCACAACTTGCCTACACTTAGCATATCCCACGACTCATGGCCAACGGACTAAATGTGGTAGCGTATCGACATGTCATTACTTTTGATGGAAGGCATGGATGATTGGGTCCTACCCAATATTGCCCATTTATGCTTGATATCGAACTAATAAAGGTTCTCAACTTGAAACATTTTCAAGTGAGGATCATACTAGATTTATTATACAAGGTCTCGTCATTTTCTTTTCTTGTTTATTTAATGTTCACTATCCTAACGATGACAAGCATACATCATAAGGAAGCATTAAATAAACACAACATGTATCACATACATCCTAAAATAAATAGATGATCATGAGCCTTTAATCCTATGCGATCCACTCAAGCCAAAGTGGATCTAGATCAATCTACAGGTGATAATTAAAATACAAATAGACCTATCTATTACATAAATATATCCCATACATTTATGGGCCTTGTTTCCTCGCTTTTCCTCCGTCTTCATTCAATCTTCTTGTAATGTCCGCCAAATTACAAAAAGATTAATCTCACCGCCTAATTCTACTCTCATTACATTTGCTAAAACTACAAGAAACCTTGGAACAATTCCAAGGAGAGATACATAGGAGGGAGATAGAAGTACATCAAGAATAAAACAGAGAAAGGTGAGACTCGTAGGCCTCATTTTAATTAAAACCCAAAAATAATCAATTATGCATAAAATTAAACCAATCACATTGGCCTAGGCTCCATGATCATCCAACTAGCATGCTTAACAATAATCATCACATGATAATGAAAATATATAAATTTACCAATTATGTTATGTGCAATTTCTTTCAAATTTGGGATTTTTATGAAAAATAATTTTTCAAAAATTAAAATTAACATTTTATTTTAAAATGAAAAATCATAAACTTCACGTAACAATTACGTAATGAGACGAGATGGACAACAGTTCAACAAGGCTGCTGCCTGTCGAGTGGCTGGGCAGACCACCTGTCGGGCAGCTGGGCGCCCGCATGTCGGGTGCCGACCCGATGCCCAACTTCAGGTGGCCGACAGCCCTCCCAACGTCACACGTCGGGTGGCTGGGCGGCCGCACGTCGGGTGCCAGCGGGCGACCCGGCGCTCGATGTCGGGTGGCCGGCAGCCCACCCGACGTCACACGTCGGGTGGCTGGGCGCCCGCGTGCCGGGTGACTGGCAGCCCACCCGACGTCACACGTAGGGTAGTCGGCACTCCAATTTTTTTTTTCAATGTCCAAGAATTCAAGATTTTCACAAAATCTTGATTTCATAGTTTCTTGATCTCATCAAGAAATTTTGAAAACTTGATAAAAACTGATTTTCTTGATCAAGAAAATCAACTTATTTGATTTTTTTTATTTTTTATTTTTTATTTCTTGCCACGTTTCAAGAAATTCAAGATTTTCACAAATCTTAAAATTCTTGAAAATCAAGAAATCAAATTTCTTAACTTGTCTCAGTTCTTAAAATGTTTCAACATTTAAAACGATTAATAATTTAATCCCAAACAAAGAAATTAATTGATTCAAAACCAATCACACATATAAATATTTAATATATCACATATATTAAATAAACATAATCGAAAAGTATCAGAAACGCACGAACATTGGCTCTGATACTACTATTGGGTTCGTGCGATCCCGGGAAACATATACGCAGCGGAATTTAAAATTTTTCAAAACCATAAATATACATTACATCACATGTAATTAAAACAAATCTCGGAACCCTTTCGCGATTACTCAGTTGTCCATTTTCTGATAGTTAAAGTAAGAAAGTTTCAAAAACCCTTACCTTGATTTGCACTCCTGCTGATGTAGGGATTGAAACGATTCAAATCATTATCCCTGCATGAAAGTATCTCCATGTTCTTCAATTCAAAATTCCTTTAATTGAAATCTGATTCGCTTCTAGGATCCCAAATGTTATCCCTCTAACGGTATCCACACCTTGGATGCCCACTCGCAACCGAATCCTATGCTAGTAGTTTTCGATTCGATAATTCTATTCCAAAACGATTTTGTTTAGAACAAGAACACACTAACAATTATTGTTTTAGGTGTTTAATATAATTTTTAATTCAACAATGGAATCAAGAATTAAATTAGATAAAAGGTTGATGAACTTTTGGAGATTGAAAGGAAATGAGAGACGAATGTTTGGAGATGAAGAAAACTATTTTTCTTCATAAGAGAGAGAGATTGTTTTCCACATTTTTTTTTCACAAAAATTTGTAATAAAATCCCCATAAAAAACATCCAAGAAGATTTTCAATCAAGATTATCATAAGTTCTTTCCATGTAGGACTCTTCTTCCTTTCTTATCTCAAACTCTTTTAGTAAGTTTCCTTATCCCATAAGGATTTTCCTTTTTCCTTATTACCTCTTATAAATTGAATTTCCAATTCAACTTCCTCTAGGAATTGGATTCCCAATCCAATTTTTTAATGGGCTTCCTACAAGCCCACACCTAATGAGTCTAGATCTAAGTAATCAATTAGGTCATATTTTAATTGATCCAATCAATTAAATTAATTTATTTAATTAATTAGACCCATCTTACTTAATTGATCCAATCAATTAATTAAATATTCTAATTGGGCTCCCTAATCCAATTATGTCTAATCAATTAATCCAATTAATTAATTGAATTAATTCCACACTTGAATTAATTTAACTCCCATTAATTAATCACATTAATTAATTTAATCCAACACTTGGATTAATTTCTAGGTTAGAAATGTACTTGTCCAAGTTTTGTGTGTGACCCCTTAGGTTCACTTTAAACTAGCCGTGGGCTCACAACTCTTGTAACTTAGTTGAACAATTAATTATTCTAATTAATTAATCCAATTAATTAATTCTCTTGGAATTAACTCATTAATTCCAAGAACCCACAAGACATGGGAAGCACCTAGCAATGTATCATGACTCATAGTTTAAGGTGAATGTGCGAACCTATTTCAATTACGAATACCATGCAAGTACGGTCCTTCCGTCATCTAATCTCCCGATTGAGCATAGGGCATGGATGTTGAGTCGAAACCCTATTAACTCAATAACTATGTTTCCATTTCTAGTAGTTTGACTCGATGATGAATAATTAGAAAACCCCACGTCTAATTTCCATCCAACTTTGGCCAAGAATTTTAGAGTCAAGTACAGTGAAACACATAGGAGATTCACATATTCATCTAGATAGGTGACAGATCCTTTGTTGGCCACTCATTAATCTCCATACATGAAGATGTTACACCCAATATAAACCCCTTGTGATTGTCATGCAATCGGGAAATACATCAAAGCACAACATGTCATGCATAAGGTTACCATGGTGCCTCAAGTCCAAGGACTAATTCGAGAAAATTTCCATTTGACAATAGAATATTTCCAATTAGGAATTTTCAGGTGGGGTTGTTCCCAGTAAGCACCCGCATACATGCACTAGTGTCTCCACACCAATACCTATAGAACGAGGCATCCTCCTTTCGAGCCTGCAACGTATGCGCAAGTCTCAACGGGATCAATGATGTCCCATCTCATTGATCCTTAACTTGGAACCTTTTAAGATCACAACCTTAGAGACATATTCCACGATCACCATCATATGCGCAACCATGTGTGTGATCTAAGGACTTTATCTAATTGTTATGATGAATTTAAGATAAAAATTGTCATTTAAATGATATTAATATAAATAAGAATGATTCGAAAGAGTATAAGAACGGCCATAACAATTAGCACGTCGGGCACTACTCTAACACTAGGTGCACAGTACTTCAAATACTCCTTGTGCAACCTTGTCACGAGCAAAATGAATATCAATTTTAATATGTTGTGTGTGAGTGTGTTGAACTGGATTTGTAGCCATAAAGGTTGTGCGGATGTTGTCGCAGAAAACTTGTGCCTTAAGTGGTAGATGAATGTGTAAATCTTGTAAAAGATGATGCATGTGACATGTTTCAGCCACCAAATGATATTAGTTTCAGCATTGATCGAGACACGGTAATTTGTTTCTTAGCCAACCATGAAATCAAACTTGAAGCAAGGAAAATGCACCTGCAAGAAGTGCTTCGGCAAGTGTACGAGCATCCTACCCGATCAGCGTCAGAATAAGCAATGAGTTGATTGAGCCTTTGTGATGAAGATCATGATGCATGTGCTTTTGATGTATCTGTGTATACGCTTGGCAGTCGGAAAATGAGCTTAAGTAGGTTCATGCGTATATTGGCAAACTTGAGACAGCAAAAAATGATATCCCAAACGAGTGAAAGTAAGATATTAAAGGCCGCCGAAGGTACAAAGTATGATCTTCAAAGGGTGGACTATCGCGAATGGCGTGGAAACAGGCTTACAATTGGACATGTGACTACGGTCATAGCTCAGCAGTATATCTACACTGACTTTAGAACCAACCAACCACCATTATGAGGTTAAACTGAGATGCTAAGAAAGTAGTGAATTAGAACAGTCATGGCCAAGGCATTCTTCAAAAGCTAAATAATCTATTTAAGAAGGCTAGAAGTAGAAGCTGTTAAGAGGATATCAGCAACAATGAATACCAAAATTGCCATTTCATATTCTTACCGACAGACAAACATGGATAGATCAGCTTTGCTACAAAAGTAAGACCATGTTGAAGAATAAATGAAGCAAAGTGTGTTTAAACTATGCACAAGATGCTCGTTTTAAGAATTACAATGCTATGTTCAATCGGTAGATAGACTGAGCAAAGCCTGGGCGAACAAAGCCCTTTGGCTATTTCATGTAAACAACTTCATCAAGTTTGCCATGTAAAAGGGCATTCTTGACATCTAGATAAACGGGTCAACTAGGAGGAGCTGCAATTGTTAGAATAACTTGAATGCTAGTTGGCTCAGAATCCACTCCACGTTGTTGAGTGTAGCCTTGAGCAAACGGAAATTGGACTTGATTGAGCAAGGAAGGAATGATTTTTGGTTTATGTGTTCCATCAAGTTGTCAAGTGACCATATAAGATGAATCCGCTGATTAATAAAGTTAGGAGATGGAATTGGCAAAAGGTGGTGATGAAGGGGATTCTCGTAGAGTCTGTGCGGAATCAGAGTTACTAAATGTAGAAGAAAGTCAGCATAGAGAGAGTGGGAGAAGGAATATGTGGAGTGATTTTGGCAGAGTTGGACTTGGAAAATGAACAACTGAGGGAGTAAATTTGGGTTGATGAGATTGGAATTGATTGTTAAAGACTTGAATTCACTGGAGATTAAAAATAAGGAAATGAAGTGTCAAAATTAAAGAATGAATTTCATGAATTTTCGGATAAACTTCATCATTTAGATCTTTATAATTGATTAACTGAACTTTTTTCGTGTTTAAACGCTTCTAAACAATTACAAATCTTTCACGAAATGGGGAAGATTTACTTCCACAATCAAGAGCTTCAATGTGCGATATTTTTCTTCAAAACTTTAATCACAATCTCCTTTCAAAATCAAGCCCTCTCATTATGCACGAAAATAACATTTTTTTTTAAGCTTCTTTTCTTTCTTTTTGTTGTTTTACAACAATGCTTTTTAATCTATACTTATCTATATCCATACCATCTATAAAAGTGTGAATGACTCAAATGATTTTTTGATATGCCTATAACCCTAATGATTAAATATTAAATAGTCAAAAAGGATAGTATAATCAAACTTTAATTATTCTTAATATTATAATTAAAATATAATTTTAAGTGTCCTTTTATATCCAATTTTTTTTTTCAAAAACTGAAAGTCTTTTTTTAATATCATAATTCTTTCAATACTTTGAATTTTCAAGTAAAATCAGTTTCTTATTAAACTAGATTTTGAGCTTTCCAACCATATCTCGTAAACATATATAGAGAAATTTGTATGAAAAAATTATGGTCGTTTAAAGTTAATTATTATGCACAACTATATATTAAATTTATGATATTTTGTCTACAATTGATATATTCATATTATAATTCTAGAGAAAAAAAAAAGATGAAATTACAGTATAAAAATTAAAATTTAAAAAGTTAATTCTAGGAGCTTTGATGCTAAATAAAAAGTAATTGGTATAAGATATTTTTTGATATTCATACTGATTTTTTTTATATATATCAAAGTTTTTCCATTGTTCTTTATCTATTTTTTTTTGTAATGATGGATATATCTTAACTTTTACATTCTAATTTAGATTTAATCATCAATTTAATTATTTTTTTATGATACATTCTTTTGATTAAATAAATTCAATAATTATGACAATATAAAATTAAGTTTGAATACAACAAACATAATAAAAAGAATATAAATACTTATACTCAAATAAAAAATAAAAAATTAAAACAGACTTGGATGAGGGCTATATTTTTTTTTTAACTAATGAGATGAGATTTTAAAATTAATTTTTAATCTTAAAATTCAATTAAAAGAGTAGAGAGGACAAGAATAATATTTATTTTACGTATCGATTTGAGATTACTAGAATATTCCTTAAACCATTTGTTAATTTAAACCTTATGACAGAACTAATTTCAAGTTTTATGTAAAAATATCTATGTGGTTGTTAATAAAATAAAAAAATAAAATAAAAAAGATAACTCTTTATAAATCTTCTATATCGTAATTTTTGTTTTTGGTTATATTTTTCATTGAAAGGAATGAGAGAGACAAAATGAAGTGAGCAAGAGGACTAAGTAAACAGATGAATAAGATTAGCCTTTACATATTTTTTAAATTAATTAGTAATTATGAATAATATCATGATATTGTATTTGATTTTGGTAAAAAAATAAGTTTACTAGAAGTTCTTGATTAAATATAACATGGGCTGCTATTGAACTGAAAATTTGCTTATTTTCAGTACTCATATGACAGCAAAACAATAAAACTCTAAGACATATGCATATATATATATATATAATATATATATATATATATGTCAACATACAGATTGCAGTCAAGAATGGATTCTTAATTCATATAGATACATCTTTTTCATGCCTTTGCTGGTCTTTTGAGAGGTCTTAAAAATGTGGTGAGGATGAAGAAAATATGGGGCGGGGTCAAATCAGGGCAAGAACTATGGAATACGAAAAATAGGGGAAATGCTGTAGCATATCATTGATGTCAAACTTGAGGAAGAGAAATTGTCAAATTTTGATTTGAAATTGATTTATGGCACTTTCAAAAATCTTGGGATGAATCTTACCTGTGATAATATAGTCTTTTCCACCTTTTATGTGATTTATTCATTTAGGCATACCTAAGGTGATTATCAAAATTTATTATAACTCTATCAGATGTAGATTTCTTCTTGTTTTCCTCAAATTCACAACTATAATAATCAGCTGAACCACCTTCATTTCTTTCACACACACACACTGCAGGTGGAGTAATTGAGAGGAAAATCATCAATCATCAAACCATGGCTGATTGTAAAGCAAAGCCTGACCTGCCATTCATGATGAGACTCAAACTATCCATTGGTTCATTTTTGTTTCAATTCTGTCAGCGCCCTGATGGGACCATTAACCACGGCCTGTTAAACCTCCTAGACCCAAAAACCTCAGCCGATACTACGGTGATCATTGGAAACATCCCTCTCGCGACCTCTGATTCCGTCTCTTTGTCCCCACAACCACCAAGAAACTACCCCTGATTGTTTATTTTCACGGTGGAGGTTTCTCGTGTTTCAGTCCACTCCAAGACCTGTGACGACTTCTGTCGTACCTTGGCAGGGGAAATGCCTGCCATAGTCGCGTCCATTAACTATAGCCTTGCGCCTGATCACAAGTACCCTTGTCAATACGAAGACGGTTTTGATGCCTTAAAATTCATCAACACCCAAAACTATCCCATTTTACCCGCCAACACTGATATAAGCAAACGCTTCTTGGCAGGGGACAGTGCAGGAGGCAACATTGCCCATCATGTGGCTTTAAGGGCATCCCAAAACTCTCGAGTGTTTAATAAAATAGTACTAGCCGGACTTGTGGCAGTGCAGCCATTTTTCGGCTGGGAAGAGCGGAGGCTGACTAAAGCGCCTGTAATCAACGCAGACGCCGCGGACACACTGTGGAGGATGTTTTTGCCGGTGGGCGCTGACAGAAACCACCCGGCGGTGAACGTTTTTGGTTGCAGGGACGATGCAAAGATTGTGGAGTGCATGAAGAGTATAGAGTTTCCAAGCACTTTGGTGATTGTGGGAGGGTATGATCCCTTGCAAGATTGGCAAAAAAGGTATGCTGAGGGGTTGGAGAAGTGTGGGAAAGAAGTGTTGGTTGAGTATCCTAATGCAATTCACAGTTTCTATGCGTTCAAAGAATTGCCTGAGTATGGATTGTTTGTTGAAGATGTGAGAGAGTTTATTTACAAGCATTAGTCCAAGTGATAGGGAATTACAAGCAGTTCAACATGGCCTAGCTTTCTGTGTCTTTTCCCTTGCTTTTTCTTTTTTTTTTTTTTTTTTTGGTGTAATTGTGACATTATTTTGTCAAAGAACAAAATGGCACAACATGTGTAGCAAAACTGGGATGTTCACAATTCAATCAATTAGCTTAACCGAAACGAAACTGAAAAATTAGGTATTAAAATGGTCAAATTTTCCGCTTCGAATTTGATTTTCATTTTTACAAAAAATCGATATCCCATTTAGTTTCGGTTTTAGTTTCGATTTACCAAATTATGCCAAATAGTGAAGTATTATTTTTGTATATTTTCATATTTACTTTTTATACACACATTTTATATCTATTATTTATTTCATACCTTTTTATTTTTACTCAAAAAATAATAAATAAAAACACAATTATGATTTTAATTTTTTTAGTTATTTTTTATTTTTAAGAAGTTAGTTAACCTAAAATATTGAATGCATCATGTCCTATATATTATTCTCTTTATCCACATTTTGAATTTCAATATTGATTACAGTTATAATGTAAAACAATCTAATATTTGCAAAAAATGAAAAAATAATTAACTAAATTATTTGATAAATTAGTTATAACCAACTAAATATTAAATTGCGAACAAAGGTAGTAGGTGTTTGAAATTGAAAATTATCAAAAAGTATTTAGTGAGTCCATTGTCCTTTCCTGCGTGACTTAGGAGAAGAATCCAACAAACAACTTAGGACTACCTTCAAACAATTTATTCACTTTCACAAATACTTTGTAGAAATTACTTATTAATATTTTTCCTTTTATCTTTTTCTTTTTTTTTAGGTAAATTGGAAATTCGCGTGAAAGAAGCTTCTCCTTGTATCTCATTTGCTATATAGCATAGGAAAATAAAAAGACAACAATTGTGATCGAACTAGAATCCTTGTCCCTCTCAAATTGGGAGAGCCTGTCTATAAATTTCCTATTAAGAAAAACAGTGTATCATGTTATTGATTAGAAGCATTCAAATTCAATCTCGAGTATGGATCATAAAATCGATCATACTGAATGGACGCAGCAAGAGAATTATGATGCTGAATTTGAATGGATGCAGCTGGAACAAGACATCATTAATATCCTCAACTCAGACTCTGACCATCAACAAGCCGAAAACGCGGTTTTGTCTAGTGAAATCGATCATGGTGGCCTAGATGATGAAGAAACAATCTGCAAGTACCAAAGCACAAGTTATAATGGAGATGACGACCAAAGTATCAGCCAGGTTTCATATGATTATGATACTGAGCTGTTGCGGCCGGCCACGGATGAACATGTTCAAGAAACTGCCTACGTCTCCGAGTTGGAGTCTGCCTTGGGTAGGAGCTGGACTCCAGATGATGCAATGAGGATATTCAGTAGAATGAATCGAGAAATCGAGAACCGGGGTTGCATTTCCTTGGCTCTGAACTTAGACTGATCAAGAATATGGTGACATGTTGTTCCGTGCAATTCATCAAGATCTTGAAAATGTGCAATTCATCAAGATCTTGAAAATCTAAGAGCTGATGGTGACTTGGGGCTCAACTGGACTGAAGACAATGTGGACATCTTATTCCTTGAAATGTTTTTAGAAATAGAAAATCTTGTCTTGGGTTGGAACAGGAATATAGATTCCTAGAATTTTTACATGGATTAGGTCAAGAAATCGAAAATCCCATGAATAATCTAACTTTGTTTGCTTCTGAAAGGGGTACCTAAAAACAAGGAGTTCTATGAGGGAGTTCGAGCCACCGAAGAGCTTGAAATATGCATTGTGTACCAAGATCAACTTTACCAAGAACACGGGAGGATTGCAACCAGGAAACAAGTTCAATTTTGCTAGAGCCGTAGTAGATTACCGCAACTTCGGGAGAAGGGTCCTTCAATAGATTGATAAAATTATGAACTCAGGATATTAATGAACTCTGTAAAAGATTTATCTATGGGAACAATACTCTTACCTTTGTTCATGTTTAATATGGAGATTAAACAAAGATACTTGATGCAGTTTAGTTGGTTTCTTTCATGTTCAGGATAGGGAAAACCAACATCTTTTTTTTAGTTTTCTTTTCTTCAGTTGTAGTCAAATAAAAATATTGTTCAAATAGATATACCTTTTAACACGTTCAAATTTGAATGAAGTATTTTTGTGATAAGAATTCAAAGGTTTCAGTTCCTTGATATCCATCACTGTGTTAGTCAACGACAGCAGAAAACAACCACTTTTGTTTTTTCGATCTCGAACAATGAATCCAAATCTTTCCAGCACATACTGGTGGTGCCAATATATGCATGACTTTCTTTTCTTGTTAGTACTTTATAAACAAAGTTGCTAGATAATAAGTTTAGCCTGGTCTTTGGCCCTGGACAACTATTCATTAATCATTTGGAGAATGGAGAATGCTACAAGATATATCTACAACAAGCCTTGTGGGATGCCTATACAAATACAATATATATGGGCTAAAAATGTCCAAAGATCGACGGACAGGGTCAGACTGGGGAGCTTGATCATGGTGATATCATATGGAGGATGTATACGATACAGGTGGTATAAACAGTTCACAACTAAGATTGAAAACAAACTAGTTAATTAAGAGGCAAAAAATTGATGGTGGTTTTTGGGTGCTTTTTCCTACAAAAAATCACTCCCCCAAAACTCAATTAGAACATTTGGGTCTGGATCAGGTCAACCGTTATGAGCTACCTGTCAACCCAATTTTCCTACATCTCTCACTCACACATGAGGGTTGTACATTCATTTAGTGTAATCGTAATTGTACACTACAAATTTCATTCAAGCAAATGAATTATGTGACGAACAAGCATATCAAGTGAGAGTTTAGAGTTATACACTGGTTAAGGATATATAATAGCACAACTCCAGAAGTATGATGACAGTTTAACTTGCTATACTTCTTTTACTACATTGATCAACGTATTCTTGTCCCTCAAATAACATTTACAAGATCAAACTTAATTTGAAACAGTGCTATGTATTTACAATTATGTTCCAAACAACTAAGTTAAACAAAATTACATGTTTGTGAATACACAACAAGTGTCAGTAGAAAACAACCTTTCTTTCTCACTAGAATCACTCATGGTTATTGATAACCTGTTAAAGTAGCAACACTAAAATAAAGATTCAAGAAGCCATTGAAAGTCATAAGAGTATAATGTGAGGTCATATAAACCTCTAGATCTCAAACATTGAGAAAGCTTGGATTTATTCACTCTTTATCCAAATGATTATATCATCATTCGAGATATGAAAACACGTGTTACAATGCATTTCTTACTACTTGAAAGCGTATGTCTTTCATTCTAAAATAACACATTATACAGATTTTAGTTCAAGTATGTCTCAATATTTAACTTGAGTTTTCTTCTTATTTGTCCTCAATAAGTATAACAATCTTAAGAAAATTCACATCTAGCTACTAGACAAGTTGAATGGATTGTTGGAAATCCATGTTACAAAATTTCAATTAGTAATCTCATCATAGTAATTTTATGAAGGCAACATGTGTATGAATTTGTTCTCAAAAAATTAATATTGCATCATCTTTTTATGCTACTCAATGCCAGAGGTGATTACTCGTGTGAGAGAGTCAATCTCAGTTTGTCAGACGTACTTTTAAGTTGAAGATATATCATATAAAAATATGTGTATATATAATACATAACCAAATGTCATAACAACGATGAGTATCACTTAATAAACACTTTTATATTCAATTATAATTACATTATATGCAATCCAAGAGACCTAACATAACCTATAAAGACATCTCTAGGTATTAGCTTAGTTAGAGGATCAGCCACCATCAGATGCGTAGATATGTATTTCAAAGTCACCTATTTCTTCTCAACTATATGTCTAAAGAAATTATACGTTGTATCAATGTGTTTGGTTTAGCTATGATATTTAGGGTCTTTTGTGTAAGTAATAAATGATTGATTATCTCCTACACAACTACTTAATATTCCCAAATTATATAAGGATCTTCTCAACTAAACACCTTATTGTACTATAGAGGCACATGCCACAAATTCTACTTCCATTATGGATAGTGGTGCACAAGTTTGTTTCTTGCTTCTCCAAGAGATAGCACCACCATTTATCAAGAACGCACACAAAGAGGTGGATTTATGTTCATCCAAATGACTACTCCAGTCAGTATTTGTGTCTCCTTTCAGTAATAGATCTTTCCCTTGATAACAAAGAAAATAATATGCAGTGTCTTTCAAGTATCCAAAAATCTTTTTAACTACACTCTAATGTATTCCCTTGAATTGGATTGATATCTGCTAACCAAACCCACATCATAATAAATATCAGGATAAGTACACATCATACTGTACATCAAACTCCCACCAACACTGGAATATGGTACTTTAGACATTTCTTATTTTTCTTTAGAAGCCTTTGGGTATATTTCACTGCTTAAACTTTCGTCTTTAGCCACATGAGTATCAGCGGGCTTGCAGTAGTCCATTCTAATTATTCTATAATTTTCTTAATATATGATTTTTGAGACATACAATTTATGTTTTAGAACGATCCCTATGAATTTTAACACCCAAAATGTAGTTTGTCTCGCCCACGTCCTTCACCTCGAAGTTAGAAGACAACCATTTGTTAATGGTTTGAACATACTCCTTTTTTCGGCTAACAATATATCATCGACATATATATAATTACAAACTTTCTAATGGACCTTTTACATAAACACAATGGTCTTTATCAATCATGATGAAGTCATATGAGATTATTGCTTTGTGAAATCTCAAATACCATTGTCTAGAAGACTACTTAAAGCTATAAATTGATTTATTTAATATGAAAACTTTATATACTTGGCCTTTGCTAACAAAACCTATATAAATTTTCTATTCTAGTTCTCTATTGAGAAAAGATATCTTAACATCCATTTGATGTAAGTTTTAGTACAAATTAGCTATTATGGTTAATACTAGGCGAATGGAAATAAATTTTACTATTGAAAAAAATATTTCTTCATAATCAATACCTTCTTGTTGGGTATAACCTTTTACCACTAGCTGAGCCTTATAATTCCATCGGCCTTTCAATTAATTTTGAGAACCTATTTGTTCCCAATACCTTTACACCCAAATGGAAGATCAACCAATTCCAAGACATGGTTTGATTCCATTGACTCTATTTTTTCTTCTCTTGCTTTCATCTATTTGTCCTTTGAAGGACAAGATAGAGCCTCACTTATGCTTTAGGCTCCTCTTCAGATAAAAATATCCATTTCAATCTCATAATGACATTTAGGTATACTTTTTAGTATTTTTTCGAAGTTTGGGATTCACATACATCATTTGGATGAGAATTGCTCCCATTAGGATCAAGTGATAACTCATCCTCTTGAATTTCTAATGATCCATATGGCACATAGCCACTATATGAATTAGGCAACTTAAATAAAGGTTCTCCTTCGTTTATTTCACCTTTAATAGGAAAATCATTCTCCAAAAATTTTGCGGCAACTCAAATAAAGGTTCTCATTCTTTTATTTCACCTCTAATAGGAAGATCATTCTCCAAAAATATTGCATTTCATGATTCAATATCAGTAATACTTCCATCATCCTGTTCATTTATGAACACATAACCTTTAGACTAATCAGAGTATCTAGTAAAGATACACTTCTTTCCTTAAGGAACCAACTTTCTAAATTTATTAGAAGAGTCAGTAATGTAAGCAACTAATTCCAAGGGTTCAAGATTGCTTAGCTCAGGCTTTCTACCAGTCCAAAGTTCATATGGTGTTAAAGGTACATATTGTGAAGGCACTTTGTTCAAAATATAGGTCACAAGTAACAAAGCATCTCCTTAAAAGGAAATGCTCAATTTAATATTCGAGTAGTACCCAACAAGCCAATTATTGATCATTATTATACTCTTGTAATAGACTATCATTTTCAATTAAAGATTAATTGAAAATGCAATTTTCATCTTAAATTCATGTTACTAAAATTAGATGAAGTCCCTATATTACATGTGACTACGAGGCTTGGTTGCACATTGGATAACCATCATGAACATGCCTTTATGATTGTGATCTTAAACTAGTTCCAAATCAAAGGCTTTTTGAGATGAAACATTGACTAGCCCATTTAAAACTTCAGCATACGATACATGCTCGAAAAGAGGGTGCCTCATTTCACAAAAACATAGGTGTTGTGACACTAATATATATATACGGGTGTTTGTTGAAAAATAAGTTCACTGAAGAACCCCAACAAAAATTCCGAAGGAAATATGATTGTTGAATGAAAAGTTTTCAATCGTTATGATAGTACATGATATAGTCCTTTGACTTGAGGTACCATTATATTCTCATTTTCAACATGATATACTTTGATTTATTCTCTAATTGCATGACAATCATAGAGGGGATATTTGGGTGGATCATCTTCATTTATAGATATTAATGAGTGGCTCACAAATGATACATCACCTATTAGAATCTACAACTTGATTATAAAATTGATGGCCATGGTTGGGAGGAGTAATTAGGAAATAGGTTTTCTAATTAGCATCAACGAGTGAAGATACTAGGAATGTTCTCATAGAATTGGGTTATTAGGATTTCGACTAAAATTCGCACTCTAAGCTCAATCGGAAGATTAGTTAGCGTAAGGACTGGACTTGTACGACATTCGTAATTAGAAGGGTTCACCACTTTCACCTATGTCTAGGTCTTCATGGCGTGTTCTAGATGCAAACCATAATTTGTGAGGTTTTCGTAATTAATGGATTAATTCTAAGATAATTAATTAATTTAATTATTTAATAAAAAATAATTAAATATTTGACTAAGTCACATGAGTTGTGAGCCCAGTAGCATATGGGTGAACCTAAGGGGTCACACACTAACGCAAAGAAGCTCATTTCTTATCTAAGTAGATAATCCAAGAGTTGGATTATATTCAATTAACATGATTAATTAAATGGAGGTTAACTAATTCAAGTGTTGAATTAATTTATTTAATTGATTAGATTAATTAATTGACCTAATTAGATTAGGTAGCCCATCATGGAATAAGTAATTAATCTCTTGGAACAAGTAATTGTTATGGGCCTTTATAGTTCATTAGATAAATTAATTTAATTGATTAGATCAATTATAGTAGATCCAATTATTTTAGACCATGGCCTACTGTGTATGGGCTTGTAGGAAGCCCATGAAATATTTGATTAGGACTTAAATTCCAAGATTAACTAGGACATTAAGTCTTGGATTAGAATTAAAGACTTACCACAGGTAACTTGGAATCAAAGACTTACCTTATGTCTTGCTTTATTTATCCAAGTAAGACTTGGAAAGGGGATGAAAGACTTACCTTTTAGAACCAAGTTAGATTAGAATTGTAGCCATGTGATGGAAGATTAGGGAGCTATAAAAAGCCCCATAATGGCCAATTTGTTTTGCAAGCATCTAACTTGCAAAAATCGGCCATCTCTTTATCTTCCCATAGACAAGAAAAACTTTCTCTTCTCCTAGCCACCACTTTAATTTTTTTATAAACAATTATGCATTTTAAATTGTCCTTAACATACAATAAAATTGTTTATATATTTTTTATGTTTTAAAGTGCAAAACTTGAATTTTAGATGAAAAACCATGCATGCGCGGCCCTGCGTTGAAGCGTCGTGGTGCTAGCTTACAGAAGCCTTGGCATAATCGAAAAAATTCCAAAGTGCCACGGTACAAACCAACCAGCACGACGGTGCCAACTGGATTTTTAGTCCAGTGAGGTTGTAGTCGCGACATGGGTGTTGGGCGCCATGACGCCACTAGGTCTAGCACCCGAATTTTTTTTTTCAGTTTTTCAAAATTTTGAAATTTATTTTGAAATTAAATTATTAATTCTAAAAGAACAATAGTATTCTAAATGGAAATTTGAAATTATGAATCCTAAATTTAAAATTAGCACACAAAGGGAATTATAAATTTACATATTTTTATTATCATGTGATGGTTATAGTTAAACATGTTTTGAATGGATGATCATGGAGCCATGACCAATGTCATTAGATTTATTTTATATATGTTATGGTTTTAACTCTTTCTCTATTTTTTCTCAATTGTATTCTCTATCTCCATCCTATGTATATCCCCTTGGACTTAATCCAAGATTATAGGATAGTAATTGTAATGAGTGTAGCATAGTAGGTGAGGTTTTCATTTTGAATTTTTGGCATACAATACAAGAAGGAGTAAGATGGAAAAAAGAGAAAAGAAGGTCTATGTATACATGGGATGCATATATGTAATATATAGTGATTTAGGTTACTTTGGGTATCGAGGTGCACCAAATACGCCTTACTACGTATTTGTTGATTCACAACTCCTGAAGTTGGGTTCCTTACTCGCAACACGAGTAGACAGTTAAGAAGGCCATGGGGTTATCCTAGGGAAGCCCCTCTGATGCCTAAGTTAATAACTATTCATCCTCCCCTATATTACCGTTCCATGACCTATCCCACCAACCATCCTTCATCTTCTTTGGTACCACTAAATGCAATCTTAATATCCAAAAACAATTACAAACTAAACGTTGATTTTAACTGGACTTGATTTCACAAGATTGATGATGAGCCAGTATTGAAAACAGATATGGATATCATATGTTAATGTAGGCTTGCATAATGAATATACATATAGTATAATTCATATATATGTATATATGTACAGATTTTTATCAGTATATTATTTTGGTGGTTCTGTTGGTTTGAGTATCTAGAGAGCAGCTGCTTTGAATCCCAGCATGTTAAATGTATTGTGCTAGTGGCAATGTTAGTAGGTTGGGAGAATGAATTTGCCTTTTGGTGGTTTCCTGTGGTTTCTGAGGTGAAGTGAACTAGAAAACTGTCATTAATGATGCCTTGTTACTTGTAAGAAAATTTCTATTCATTACCAAATAAAACTTGTACTAACTCAAAGTATGAAATTAGAATGCATACCTTGTAAGTATAAAGAAAGAGCTATTTGTACCTGTTTATTTTAGGACATGGTCTTTTGATATAATGTAAGTCTCATGGGCCTGGTTACCTTGTCTGACTAGTGTTTGATGTCTCTGGGCTGCATAGACCTCTTAAGTAACTTGGGCCTTCAACTTGTCTCCATCGCTTAGCACCCAACTCTTGGGCAGAGGTGGTTGGTTGAGAGTTAGAGTCCTCTTAGGGGCAGAAATGTGCTCTTTGTATATTTATGATGGAGAGGAGCCCTTTATCTCACTTTGACAGGGAGCTTTGTAGACTTTATATTTTGAGCTATGAGTTCCAGAGGTACGTATTTTCTTTCAATGCTTCAGTTTTAAACTTCTTTTCTTTTTCCTCTTTTCTCTGTCGAAGAGTCATGATCGGGAGAATAGGTCTAAATTTTCATCTAAGTAGAAGTAATATAGACAGGGACATGTTAGGTAGGGAGCATGCTGAGCTCAATCACGATAGGGATAAAGAAGCATCGTGTGGCCGAGTAGGGGCACCTTAGTCGCCTTGGCTGTGGCCTTTCCTCTCGGCCAAGGCGAGAGAGCCTCGATTGCACCTAACCAATGTTCAACTGCCTTGGCTAGGGGTCTTCCCACCTATCAAGTCTTGATAGCCTTGCTCCCCAACCGAGGCGTTAGTGCATCAATCGGCTCTCTGTGTCCCGGTCAATGATTTCACACTTCAGCTGAAGCTTTCACACTTCGGTTGGTTTCTTCCTCATACGAGTTTTTTTAAGCTTCATTTAGGGTCCTTTTTAGGCTTTGGGAGTGGTTCATCTCGTGGCATAGGTTTTATGGGTCGTACCATCTTTAGTGTGGTTCAGTCCGCTCCTTTTTATTTTTCTCATTCTTTAGTCAATGATTTAGGGAAAAGGTCAATTTCTACAGAATATTTTGAGAGAGTATCTCCTAAGTTGAGGGATGTACTTCTAGGATTACCCGAGTGTCCATCTAATTTGCTAGAGTATGAGGACTTCGAGGGTTAGGAGGGTAGTGTAGGTTTGTATGAGGATGGTGATAGTGATGTGGGTCCTGATGATAGTGGTCAAGATGAGTTTAGTCCCGATGATACATCTGAGTAGGGTAAGGATCCCTCAACTCATGGTTTAGTGGCCAAACACTGTAGGGTGATGAGGCCTGATTCTTTGGATAGTGTGGTGTCGAGGGGTGATCTGATCTCACTCTGGAGGAGATTAGATTTACCATCTTGTTTCAAGTTCCTTGCTCCTTCTTCTGTGTATAGGCTTAAGGAGCCTTTTGAGGGATACTACATATCTAGTTTTACTTGTGGATTCTCGCTCCTCCTCTTCCTCTCTTAGTAAAGATTATGCGTTCCTATGGCCTTTGCGTGGGTTAGTTTACTCCTAACTCTTACATATAGTTTGAGGGGTTTTGATATCGTCTAAGAGAGTTAGGCTTCCATTGACCTTGAGGAGTTTCCTTTCTCTTTTCATTGTGAAAAGAGTGATAGGGGAGTTTTTCTATCACTTATTTCCCTGGCCTCGATGTAGGTTCTTATAGGGAGTTGCGTTCTCCCGAGGTCCTTGGAAAGAGAAATTCTTTTAGGTTAGAGACAATGGTTAGGGGTTTCTCCACGAGTATAGTAGCTCTTATTCTATCTCTTCTATTTTGATAGGCTCATAAATTGTGATACTTTTGACACCTCCATGAGCATAATTGTACATGTTTTTGCCTTAATTTGATATAATTATGCTCTATTTTGTGATAATTGTGTTCAGAGACTAAGAATGAAGAATAGAGTGAAGACACGGTGAAAAATGGCAAAAATTAGACAAAAATAGTTCCATTCCGTGACAACCCCTTGAGTCACGCTGCAGCTCGAGTGCCCGAAATCATATAGTAAGGTTCAGTTTTAGAGGCGCTGCGACACCCCCATTTGGCACCACTGTGCCTAAGAAAGGAGACATTGCGCCGCGACAACCCCCTAGGTCGTGTCATGGTGCTAGGGTCGAAAATTTAGTAGTGAGCAGCCTCTCTCGAAGCACCGCGACATCCCCATTTGGTGCTGCGGCACCAAAAGAACAGGATATTTGGCATCGCGATGCCTGATCTCCGCACCTCGACACGAGTGGTCCATTGCTGAAAAAATATGTGCGGAATTTTGAGGAATAAGTGGAAATCTAATCTAATCCATGGCACGAAACATGAAATCTTTTTGTTATACACCACTACACCCCCACACACCATGTGACACTCTATTAGATGCACTATACACATAATTACATCATATAAATAATAGATGCACACATACTTACATATAATTTATTGAACAACACACTAAAAAAAAATATTCAACACACAATTCATCACCCACACACACTCTACACCTAAATTCTCATACATATTTCCTCTTTACCCATAACATATATTTCTCCATATTTCTTCACACACCATACCTAGAACACACACACCCATTACCAAGAAGCTTGGGATTTGAAGACAAGAAGAAGAGGAACTTCATTGGGCATTGAAGATTTTGAAGAAGAAGTGAAGAATCTCTTAGTGGTTGTAATATTCTATTTTAATTTCTTCTTTCAATTTTTTAGTTTAATAAATTAGTAGGAATCATGGTGTTGGGAAATACTTGGTGCTTGCTTAATTTGAATATGAACTAAATCACTTTTGTCAAGGCTTGGAATGTCGTTTCTATAGAGTTATGAGTTGATGTTTTACCTTGTGATTGGAATGTTATTTCTATTGTGATGAGCATTTGCAATATTTTTAATGTTTCTTGAGACTTAGCCAATTTCAAGTTGATTTTAATTACTGCAATTAAGATCGAGAGAGGGGTTGTAAGAATGTTTCGGGTAGTATATACACAAACTGACCCTTACAATCATATAGGCATAGGTACGTGCAGTATTCATAGGTGTGAAAATAAAAAGCTAGTACAATTAACAGAGCTCAAGGCACTCTTAGTAGGATAGTTGTAGCCAGAGATAGTGCCAATGGCCTACTAGGGGTAGATTTGGTCTCACTCGAGAGAGAACACCAATTACATTAGAAAGACCTATCGTTACACAACCCACATCATTCCTAATCACAATTAAGATAGGTTCACAACAACATAAGATGACTAACCAATACCTTGACTCTTCTTGTTATTGAACTCAATCCCCTAATCTCTTTGGGTTTTAGTTAATTTTGTCAATTTTGTAGTTGTTGTTTTCTAATTCAATTGCTAGTACTATCGTTGGGTTAAATATGGTACTTGCACACTCTCTCTCTTGTGAAACGATACTTTACTCACTCTTTATTACTTGTTGACACTGAGCACTTGTGGTTTTGTTACCACCATTTTGGGGTCACCAAGTTTTTAGCACTGTTGCCGGGGAGTGTGTTTTTATGTGATATCAAAATTGATTGTTTAGTTGTAGTGTGACCATTTTATTTGCTTTATTTCTATTTCATTACTTTTGTTTTTGTTTTCTTTCTTTTATTCTCTTTGTTCAAGTTACTTTGAAAGTTCTTGCTTTTCATTGAAGGTGTTGTTAGTGCATGACCTGATTATCTACATGGGATCTTAAGCTATACGACTCAAAAATAGAGAGAACTCTTCGTTTATTGATAAATGAAGTAAAAGAAGAAAGAATGGCCAACAATGAGCGAGATGTGGAGAATAGATTATTATTGAATTATGCTAAGCCTTCGATCAACGGGACTAATTCAAGTATTAGGAGGCCAAAAATACAATCAAACACTTTTGAGATTAAATTGGCGATCGTTCAAATGATTCAAACTTCGATGAAATATGGTGGTTTACCTAGTGATGATCCCAACGCCCACATCACAAACTCCTTGGAGATTTGTGACACTTTTAAACACAATGGAGTGACCGACGATACTATTAGGCTAAGGCTATTTCCATTATCTTTAAGGGACAAAGCTAAGATTTGGCTTAATTCATTGCCCACCAGATCAATCACCACATGGGAGGCCATAACACAAGCATTCCTTGCCATGTACTTTCCACCTTCAAAATAGCCAAAATGAGGAACAATATTACTAGATTTGTGCAATTTGATTTGGAGTCCTTGTATGAAGGTTGGGAGAGGTTTAAGGTGCCCACACCATAGTTTTCTTATATGGTTGCGAGTGCAAACATTCTAGTTGTCACCTGCCAACCTAGTTATGATAGATGTAGCAGCGGGAGGCACAATCATGAGGAAAACTCCAGAGAAGCCATATGAATTGTTAGAGAAAATGGTATCAAATAGTTTCCAATGGTAAACAGATAGAAGTTTGGGAAGGAAGATAGTAGGAGTGCACACAATCGAACATACTCTACCCTTCCATCTCAAGTCAAAGCATTGAACAAGAAAATTGATAACATGAGTGCTTCGGCGATGAAGGTTCAAACCGTCACATGTTTGTGTGGAGGTGGACACTATAGCACCAAGTGTTAAGTGGGAATCCATTTTTATCCTTATCCAAGCAAGCTAATTATGTTGGGAATTTCAATAGGCAAGCAAATAATCCTTATTCCCAAACATACAACCCCAAATTGAGGAATCATCCAAATTTTGCATAGGGATGTCAAAGCCGCCAAGACACTTCTCAAGTTAATCAAAACATGGCTGACCTCCACCACCCGATTACCTACCCCAAGAGAAG
Organism: Paulownia fortunei; assembly: GCA_019321725.1. NCBI lineage: Eukaryota > Viridiplantae > Streptophyta > Magnoliopsida > Lamiales > Paulowniaceae > Paulownia > Paulownia fortunei. Next base: position 21,822,637 of record CM033106.1, read on the forward strand.
AAATCAAATTTAGAAGAGCTTGTGGCCAAGTTCATTGCTAATACCAAAGTGAGATTCCAAAGTAATGAGGCAACTTTACAAAATTTGGAAACTCAAGTGGGATAAATTGCAAGTATGGTCTTAAGGCATGCTCAAGGGACATTGCCTAGTGAATAGAGAAAAATCCCAAAGAGCATATCAAGGCTATCACCTTAAAGAGTGGAAAAGAGGTAGATTTGAAGGTGAATGAACTAGAATCTCAAGAGAAGGAGTCAAATCTCAATAACAAGAAAAAGGAACCTCAGCATAAAGAGGAAGATGAGCATACATTGACATCAAAGCCTAGTAACTCATCCAAACCGTGATCCTTAATGAACTGATAAGTGTTCCTCCTCCTTTTCTTATGGCATTGATAAAGAAAAAGTTAGATATGCAATTCTCTAAAAAATTTGAAGTCTTTAAAAAGTTGCATATTAACATACCATTTACCGATGCTTTACTTCAAATGGCTAGTTATGCTAAATTCTTAAAAGAAATCTTATCTAATAAAAGAAAATTAGAGGAATATGAGACAGTGAACTTGACCGAGGAGTGTTCCTTGATTGTGCAAAACAAGCTTCCTTCTAAGCTTAAGGACCCTGAGTGTTTCTATATTTCTTGCACTATTGGTCCAATTTCATTTTCCAAAGTTTTATGTGATTTGGGTACTAGCAACAATCTCATGCCTATGACTATTTTTACGAAACTTAGATTTGGAGAGCCAAAGCCTACAACGATATCTTTGCAATTCGCTAATTGGTCCATCAAGTATCATAAAGGCATCATTGAGGATGTGCCTGTCAAGATAGATAAATTCATATTTTTGATTATTTTTTTTGTTTTGGACATGGAAGAGGATGCCTCTCATTCTAGGTAGACATTTCTTAGCTACGGGTAAGGCATTAATTGATGTTCAACTAGGGAGATTAGTATTTGATGAACATTTAGAAGTGTACAATTAATTAGGATTTATATAATTATTTTTACTTTGAAATTATTATTAAAACTCCCAATTAAATATTTTTTGTGTTTTAGGAATAAAATGAGAAATCAACATAAAAAAATATGATTAAAAAGTTTTATCTTTTTTTGTGTAAGTTTTAGAGAAACTAGTGTAACTTTTGATTTCAAAATGATTTTGGGATAATTCTTGAGGCTATGGATTGATAAGATATTCATCTACAAGTTCATGTAGACCTTGGATCCCATATTAAATGTGTAAGGATCAAAGAAGTTTGATTACAAGTGGCTGTACAAAATAAATCACCAAAAAATTCGGATCAGAGTTAAGCCTAGTCCTGACCTATTTTACCAATTGGGTCATATCTCTTTAAACGAAATTTGGTTTTGGGCTAAAATTTGGATATGTTACAAGCAAGAGTAGATAAACAAGTTTTCTGAAGACAAGATGGTGAGAAAACATGTCAAAATAGTCAATAAACATGCTGTAATGCACTGCTAATATTGAAGGATGGCTCTTGAATATGATCCGGTAATTTGACCATATCACCCTCATCTTACAACCAAATTTGACAAATGACATATTTAAATATATCAAAAAAGAATGATCTACAACTTTTATTCTTTACCAATCATCGAAATCTAGATGTATCCAGCCTGAAAATTTAATTCAATCGAGTAGGTGAAAATGTAGAGGATTTGGTGTAACAACTTACCAACTCTTGACAACTAGCATACCCGTTGATTGTTTAACTCCTCCATTATTTGTTTAGCCTCTAGAATACTCCAAGCACTATAAATAGGTCATGTATTAAGCTTATAAGAGTGGGAGGGAAAGGGTAGAGAGAAAAAGAAAGTTTTCTTGTTGTCTTTTCTTAGGCTAAGTTTTCTAGTAGTAATGTAAGTTTTCTAGTTGTAATAGAAATGTGTTCTCTAGTTTTTTCTTCTATTTTTAGTTTTTCCTACTTTCATTATGTTTTTTTAAATTTTATTTTGTTGAGAAGAAATGGTGAACCTCTTGATGTAGGAAGATTAATAGTTATAAAAGTAGATAATATTTAAGTGTGTTATACTATAATTTTAATTTTTTACCATAACCCTATTTGTTTTGTGGTGATTCTTGATTATGTATCACTAATGACACAATAAATACTTGGGTTCATTTTTATAATAAAGTTTTTAGAACTTTAATGAAGAAATATGGAATCATACATAAATTTTCAATCCCTTATCACTCTCATACAAATGGTGAAGGGTACAATCAATTTAAGTTAGAATCGAATTTACGTCATGTTAATTTGGATTGTGTACATATTTTAGGGGCTGTCCTAATAATTATGTTTGAATTATTAGTTATTTAATGGCTGCCCTAATGTTTAATATCTTGAATTAGTAGTAAAATATGGAGTATGCATTGTTTTTAAAGTTATGTAATTGATATGGAATTATTTACAAAATATTGAAAAGTGTGTATAAACTTTAACTAGAATAGACCAAATGATTTATAAAAAGAATATTAAATGGTACATGTATTAAGCTATAAATAGGTCATGTATTAAGCTTATAAGAGTGGGAGGGAAAGGGTAGAGGGAAAAAGAAAGTTTTCTTGTTGTCTTTTCTTAGGCTAAGTTTTCTAGTAGTAATGTAAGTTTTCTAGTAGTAATGTAAGTTTTCTAGTTGTAATAGAAATGTGTTCTCTAGTTTTTTCTTCTATTTCTAGTTTTTCCTACTTTCATTATGTTTTTTTAAATTTTATTTTGTTGAGAAAAAATGGTGAACCTCTTGATGTATGAAGATTAATAATTATAAAGGTAGATAATATTTAAGTATGTTGTACTATAATTTTAATTTTTTATCATAACCCTACTTGTTTTGTGGTGATTCTTGATTATATATCACTAATGGCACAATAAATACTTGGGTTGATTTAGTTAGATGTTTAGTTTTACTACACCAATCTCTAACATGAAATCTTAATTTGTTGTACACAAAAGTGTGCATAAATACTTGATCTCATAAATGAATATTAGTGTTAAGAGATAATTTACAAATAGCAAGACAATATCATGATTAGCTTATTGCATGAGCTATTTGATAACGTCTTTCCATTAGAACTTTCATTATGTATGATTCCAATAGTGGCAAATCAAAATTCGTTCCTCTATCCAAAACTTAAGAGCGGATCCATAATTTTTGATATTTTTATTACCTTAGTTTTTTTATTTATATCATATATTATTTTTATATATATATTCTAAACCACATAAAACACATATTTTTTAAAAGTATAATCTTGAAATCTTCAAACAACTTCTATGTGGATCAACCTCGGATTTACGAAAAATTTATTACTTGACACAACCTGCATTTAGATTTGCAACATTAAAGTTGTAGCAAGTTTTTAGCACCTTTACCAGGGAAGATAATGTAAGTATTCAAGTTTGTAAATATTTTTCCTTTGTAAATATTGTGTGTTTATTTTCTTTATGATTATATGATTATAAGGTATTATAGTCATAATTCTCGGAGTTTAGTTAGAAATAATTCTAAAACTTTATTTGAAAATTTATTTGAGTCATCTCTACGCACTTCTACCATGGCTGAAAATAAAAGTGTCCAGAATGAAAATGAGGATCAACAGGCGTGTACCATGCTTTATTACCTACAACCTCCTCGAAATTCTTCTCCTTCTTGTTTCATATTTCATCTCAATAGGTATGATCTATTTACTTTTTAATTTTCATGGTTTAAACTCTGAATGCATTTACTTGCTTTTGAAAGAATTTGATAAACTATGTGCCACTTTTGATAATCAAACTTGCACAAATGAGATTGTTTAGCTCAAATTATTTTATTTTTTTTTAAATAAAGCAAAAACTTAGTTTAATTCTTTAAAACCTAGGTCAATTAGCACTTGGCAAAAAATGCGAGCTGAATTTTTAAAAAAGTTCTTTCCAACTCATAAAACTAATACTTCAAAAAGATAAATCCAAAACTTCCCTCAAAATTTTAATAAAGTTTCCTTTTAATGTTGGGAAAGATTTAAAGATTTGTTGAATTCATGCCACATCATAGTTTTGAAAAATGGTGCTTAATTAGTTTCTTTTATGAAGATTTAACTCCTAAGATAAAATAATTTGTTAAAACAATGTGTAATGCTGAGTTTTTTAATAAAGAACCTGATGAAGCCTTAGAATATCTAGACATTTGGTAGAAAACTCTCAATTATGGCATAGTATTAATTATTTTGAATGTTCTATTAGATGTAATCTTCCTAATAATAATAAAAAAAATATTACCTTAGTCAAGAAGATGATTTAAATGCTAGAATTGCTAGTTTAACAAGAAAAGTTGAAGACATGAAACTTAAAAAAGTAAAGGAAATCAAATTTGTGTAAGAGGAAGAAGTTGTCACAATTGTGAACTTATAGGACACTCCTCCAATGAATGTCCAAACATTCTAGTACAAGCAAATTTCATGAACATATTCAAAAAGGCTTTTCATTATCCATATTCTGAAACTTACAATGCACAATGGAGAAATCATCTCAACTTTAGTTGGCGAGATAATAACAGTACCCAACCACTACATTCACAAAAGCTACCAAACCTTCTTTTTTATCCAGCTCCACATACAAAATCATTTGAGGAGACTTTGCAAGCATTTATACATGAATAAAAAAACATCAATAATCAAACTTCACAAGCTAACAATGAGATCAAAAATATACTTTCGATATTGACTGCCTCTTTGTGCACTCAGGAATAAGGCAAGTTTCCTGCTCAACCTTAATCTCATCCTTCCACTCAGTGTCATGTTTATTCTTCAGGTAAAAATACAATCAAGGAGGCTAATTCGGTCGCAACTCTTCATAATAAAAAAGTTGTTGACAAGACTATTCATTCCGAGAAAATTTCTAATCCACCTTTAGAAATGAATAGTGGAAATTGTCTTGATGTTGAAGGTAAGTTTGAAAATGATGAAAAAGAACTTCCATTGTACTCCAACTAGTTGACCATTCGATTAAAGTTCCAAAGAGAGTAGTAGAAGATATGTTGGTACAAATTCATAAATTTTACTTTCCAATAGATTTCATTATTTTAGACATAAATCCAATTACACATACACATACACATATACAGATTCCTATAATTTTGGGTCGTCCTTTTCTTACAACTTCAAATGCTTTCTTTGATTATAAAAATAGTATTTTTTGAAGTTATCTTTTGGAAATATGACTTTGGAGCTAAATGCGTTTAATGTTTGTAAGCACACATCTACATAAGATGTCAAAGTATATGAAGTGGATTCAATCGAGGAGCTTGTTTATGAATATTTTACTCCCGCTAATTCTTTAGATCCTTTGGAGACTTGTTTTGAAAGTGAAAGTATTTGTAAATAGGCACATTGTAACATCTTCTCTAAATTTTCGCAGGTACAAGAAAAATATTTTTGAAAGCCAAGGTTTAAAGATCTTTCATCATCAACAGTACAATCTGTTCCATCAAGTATTAAAACTCCCATGATTGATTGAAACCTTTGTCATTTGATTTTAAATACTCTTTTTTGGGTGAGAATGAAACTTTTCCAGTAAAAATCTCTTCCAAACTTGATGCACCCCAAGAAGGTAAGTTGATCAAAACTCTAAAAATTCATAAAAATGCTTTAGGATGGACCATTGTTGATATTAAAAGTATTAGTCCTTTAATTCGCACACATAATATCTATCTACAGGACAAGGATAAACTTTCTAGAGAGATGTAACAAAGGTTAAATCCTAATATGAAAGAAGTAGTGAGAAATGAAGTCATTAAACTCTTAGATAATGGAATCATTTATCCTATTTTTGACAGCAAATGGGTAAGCCCTACTCAAGTTGTACTTAAAAAATTCGGAGTTACTATAGTAAAGATTGAGAATGATAAATTAATTTCAAATGGGATTGTTACTGGTTAACGAATGTGCATTGACTATATAAAACTCAATTCAGTTACTAAAAAAGATCATTTTCCATACTTTTCATGGATCAAATCTTAGAAAAAGTTGCGGGACATAAATTTTACTGCTTCGTAGATGGATATTCTGGATATAATCAAATTGTAATTACACTTGAAGATCAAGAGAAAATAACTTTTACATGTCCTCTTGGTACTTCGGCATATCAAAGGATGCCTTTGGATTATGTAATGCACGAGCTACATTCCAACGCATGTTTAGTATTTTTAGTGATATGATTGAATGTTTTCTTGAGGTCCTCAAGGATGATTTTTCTATTTTTGGTAATTCATTTGATGATTGATTATCTAATTTTGAAAAAAAATTGATCAGGTGTGAATAAAAGAATCTTGTACTCAATTGGGAGAAATGTCATTTCATGGTAACAACTGATATTGTTCTTGGTCACTTTATTTCATCAAAAGGTATTAAAGTAGACAAATCTAAAATTAAGTTAATTGTCAATTTGCCAATACCAAAATTTGTGAAGAAGGTAAGATTATTTTTAGGACATGCTGGTTTTTATAGAAGATTTATCAAAAAATTCAGTATAATATAAAAACCATTATGTAATCTTCTAACAAAAGACACTATTTTTGAATGGACTAAAAATTGTGAAAATGATTTTGTTAAGCTTAAAAGCATACTTATGTCTACTCCAATCATGCAGAGTCTAGATTAGACTTTACCTTCTAAAATAATGTGTGATGCCAGTGACTATGCTATTGGAGTTGCCTTAGGATAAATAAAAGATAAGAAACCATGTGTAATTTAATATAGAAGTTAAACTTTGAATAGTGTTCGATTGAATTATTCAACAACTAGAAAAGAGTTACTTGTTTTAGTTTTTACATTAGATAAATTTAGATCTTTTCTTCTTGGCTCATTAGTTGTTGTTTTCAGTGATCATGCACCTTTGAAATATCTTTTCTCAAAAAAAGATGTCAAACCTATACTAAGTAGCTGGATTCTCTTACTCTAGAAATTCAATATTATGATTTGTGATAAGAAAAGAGTAGAGAATGTGGTGGTTAATCATTTATCAAGACTCATTTATGATGATTCATTTCAAACCACACCTATTAATGACACTTTCCTTGATAAACAACTATTTAATATTTATATTTTACCTTTGTTTGCTAATATTGTTAATTTTTTTGTGACAGAAAAAATGCCACTACATTGGAATTCCCAAGATAAAAAGAAGTTTTTGATCGAGGTAAAAAAAGTGTATTTGAATGATTCATACCTATTCAAATATTATCCTGATCAAATCTTTTGGAGATGATATTCTTAATTTTGTCATTCAAAAGCATGTGGTGATCACTTTTCGACAAAAAAAATACTGCTACAAAGATCTTGGATTGTGGATTTTATTGGCCTAACTCTTTTCAAAGACACTTAAATATTTTGCAAAAGTTGTGAAAATTATCAAAAGTTAGGATCCATTTCAAACCGAAATATGATGCTCCTACACCCCATCCTAATGATTGAAATTTTCAACTATTTGGGTATTGATTTCGTAGGACCATTTCCATTATCATTTGATTTTATTTACATATTGGTCACTATAGATTATATTTTAGAATAGATCGAGGCAATTCCCTGTCGAAATAATGATCACAAAATAGTGATAAATGTTTTGAAATAAATTATTTTAAATCTATTTGGAATTTCTCGATCCATTATCAGTGATGGAGGAAAATATTTGTATAACAAAGTTTTTGAAACTTTAATGAAGAAATATGGAATCATACAAAAATTTTCAATCTCTTATCACTCTCATACAAATGGTGAATGGTACAATCAATTTAAGTTAGAATCGAATTTATGTCATGTTAATTTGGATTGTGTACATATTTTAGAGGCTACCCTAATAATTATGTTTGAATTATTAGTTATTTAATGGCTACCCTAATATTTAATATCTTGAATTAGTAGTAAAATATAGAGTATGCATTATTTTTAAAGTTATGTAATTGATATGGAATTATTTACAAAATATTGAAAAGTGTATATGAACTTTAACTAGAATAGACCAAATGATTTATAAAAAGGATATTAAATGGTACATGATTTGATTATATTAGGCCTTTAACACATCCTATCTTCTAAAGAGATTGGTCTTTTCACTTGCCACTAAGTGGACTTCAAGTAAGTTGAAGCTTTCATTTGCTGTATCACAAGAATCATATAATGTTTGTTCATGTTTTAATGTGATTGTTATTATTTGTCAAATGATGTAATGTTTGATGCATTTATGGTTTGTGAAGCATCACACTATTAAGAATATAATGAAGTTTTTGAAAAAAAAGTATGGCACTTGATTGATGGTCAGATAGATAAGGGACGTGGGAGGGACCGACGGACCCAACAAATGATAACAAATACTTGAGGTTGAAAAACTGATATAGGAAAGCCACAATGAATGAGATAGAATACGGCAAATACCTGAGGTTAAAATACCAAGTATGGAAACCCCGTATTAGTTCTCTTATTGGCCAATTATTATGAACAGGTTCTGAAAACTACGATCTATCGCTATTAGTTAGGTACCACACTTCAAGAGCCCTAAAGAATGATTTATGAATGAAAGTTATTAAATAGAATAATGCACTTAATGATTTATGAGATGTGCATATATGTTATTTGTTATTGCATCATGTTTTATCTTACTAAGCCTTTAGCTCATTAGATTCATGCGATGTAGGTGGAAATGTACCAGTTTAGAGGTTGATTGAGTCTCTAGAGCGGCCAGACAGAGATTTGTTTATATGCCATGCTTCAAACTGTTTTGTAGTTTATTTGGTAAACTTTGTTTTATTTTTAAATAAGTCACTCTATTATGGTTTTGTAAACAGATGTACTTAATTTTGATATATATATATATATATATGGTGTGTTTAAAACGATTCAAGTTCTTTCTCTTATAGTTAAAAATGAGAACTTTTATTAAAATCATAACTCTAATATTGATGAAAAATTAACATTTCTTGAATTAACTGTATCAGCTTGTTTAGCCTCTGCAGTTAGGTTAAGGGGTGCTACACTTCTATTCTTTTTTCTTCTTTCTTGAAAGTGAGTTGTGCAAAAATGGAGTAAGTATGGTGCTATTTATTGAGATGTGAATAAGGAATGTATTTATTTCACATCCTTTTCTTTTGTCAGAAAGGTTGAAAATAAGAATACAAAATTTGAAAATTTGTATCTTACATGTGAATGTACTTGTAGATGTGACTATAACTCACATCTTTCTGAAGTTATAGTCCAATAACAACTTAAACGCCATCCGTTGATCGAGGATATGCTTCGTATTTAGTTTTCTTATAAATTGGCAAATAGGGTCTTACCAAGACTATAACATTCTTATTCATCCCGAAAGTGATTCTATAAATCAAGAATTTCACATTATACTAATCCACATGAATGCGTTTCAAGAGTCAATATAATATCATCTAAAGACTCCTTACTCAATCTATCCAAAATAAATTGAATTTTATCTTCTCAATTTTTAGAAACCATTCCTAAGAAAAGACACTTTATGTTGTAAGTCCATCGAGCACATTTGTTACAAGCTTGCATTTTTTTCTCCTCTCATTTTTTTAATATATTCTTTTACCAAAACCAAGCATGTATCTATTAAGCAAGTTAAAACTTATGTGATAACTCACCTCCTACTCTTACCTTTGCTTCAATTATCCATCGTATGTCCTCTGGAATGCCCTTGTGCATAAGCATCCTCAATTTTTCAATCCTGGTTTTATAAATTTTTAAAATGGTATTTTTAGGAAGAAAATGAAATAGCGTCTTGAGAGTTAGAAAAATATCATCCATTTTGAAAAGAATGAGAAAAAGAGAGAAACTATGTATAGAGATTTTAGTTTTTTGAGAAACTGATAAATCTGACTTCAATAACCACGGAGTACCGTTATCTGCCTCTTAATCGGGAAAAGAAAAAAAAATAAAAGAAAGAAGCCTAGAAAACAAACAAAGTTAGAGAAAATGTGTATATATATACACATGCTGATCATAACAAGGGTTAAAAATAAAAAGAATTTCCTCTTGTAAAAATTGATTCTCTAGAAATGATTTAAATCTTTGTCCATTTACTTGAATACTTTACCATTTCTAGAATTCTTAATGTCAATCGTCCCATAAAAATATACCTCTTTTACAATAAAAAGACCACTACACCTTGATATCAATTTTCCAGAAAATAAATGCAATCGAGAATTATAAAGCAAAACCTTTTGACCAACCTCAAATATTTTTTTGGAAATTTTATTATCATGAAATTCTTTGTTTCTTGCTTTATGAATTTTAGAATTTTCATATGCATCATTTCTCAATTCTTGAAGTTCATTGATTGTAATTTGCGCAACTTTAAAACTTTATCAATGTTGAAGTTAAACATTTTGATTACCCAATAACCTTTGCGTTCAAGTTCAAGAGGTAAATGATAAGGTTTTCCATATGTAACAAGTATGGAGCAATACGAATAATTCATTTCATGATCATTCAACACATCAATCTTTTTTAACCAAGATATCGAGCTTTTCACTGCAAAAAAGCACTTAAGGAATATGTTAAATCAAGAAATAAAAGTTTGATCTCATATTTCATGTACTAATGCATGTTAAAGTATAACTAGAGAATATAATAACAATTATTCAAGTTCGTGCAATCATGCTATTTGTATGCCATAATTCAATAATACACATTGATTAGATGCATATTCATGCAAGATACTTATTATTGGCTATGTAGGAGAGAATTGGATATTACAAGAAGGGTCTTCTACTCACAAGTTCAACAATATTTATGTCTTTTATGAAACCAATCAAGAAAAAAATGGTGAGTTTATAGGGGCAGCCAATAACCTTAGTAGAACCTTAGCAGAAAGAAAAAATTATTTAGTATATGGGGGATGCAGTTTGGGATTAATAGGGAGTGTTGCTACTTCTGCTCATGTAGGATGAGTCAAAGTTTTAGGAGTTATCCCAAAACCTTTAATAGTATAGAATATCACAAGTATGACAATTGTAGATGAGCTAAAAGTGTCACATATTTAAGACAGAATGCTTAACAAGTTAAACAATTCGAATGCATTCATCACTCTACCCGGCACTCTTGGTACACTGGAGGAATTATTATAAGTTGTCTCTTGAGTACAACTCAACATTCACCTGAAACCTATAAGTATTCTTAATGTTAATGGTATCTTTAATGGTTTACTATCTTTTATAGGTCATGCTATAGAAAAAAGTTTTATTTGATCGTTTGTAAGATGAATTCTTATTTCTTCTCCAACACTTGACCAACTAATTGATCAACTTCTAGTATATGTGACAAAATCATTTCAGCTTTATTTTCTAATAAGTCGCATTTCAGGTAATATCTTCTAAACTCTACTTTTCTATCTATTTTTGATATTGGGGACAATGTCTCAATTAGGTTGGGGGAGGAGATAGTTGATATCATGTCTTGTGTGTTTAATGTAAGTTTTTCTAGTTTTTTTTATAAAAAAAAATTCAAGGGTGTTTTCTTTTGGATCAGTTGAAACTATGAAAAATGGTGGCAGAGTAAATGATAACTATAACATTCTTGAAGCGCATACCTATTTTTATTTTATTTTTTGCATAGTATGGCAAGATTGTGAAGTTTTTAAAAAATTTGTGAATTGTCAAATTTTTTTGAGTCGATGATCTTCCAATTTCAATGATTAAAATTAAGCACGGATAATGTAGTTTGATTGATGATGGGTGTTGCTTTGATCTTTGATGTTGTTCTTTGGTTAATATATTTTTGTAATAATTATACTCAAATTGTTTTACACAAATATTTATGTTATTCATTGTAGAGATGAGCATGTCAAAATAGGTAGTTCTTATGCCCTTACTTAAATTGTCACTTGGATTTTTGACATGAAGGGGTTGAGTATTATAACTTTTTCTTCTGGTTTATCAAGGCGAACGACTGATTAAACACCACTTGAAAAATGATTAAGCCATTAGGCTTTCTAGCATAATGGGCAAATCAGCTTGTTTCCTATATAATGTTCCATGAGAATATCCCCTATAGTGAGCTACTTTGAGCCTTTCAATAAACAAGTATTTGTTTTGGTAACCATATCTTCTTACCTAGCCTAAATACACTATTATCATGCCCTTGTTCTAAAAATGATTTGGAGTTTAAGAGACGTTCCAATGACAAGGTGAGCTTGCAAAAGAAATTTGGATTGGAATAGAAGATAAGTGTGGGGGAGTTTTTCTTCTAAAAAAAAAACAAAACAAAAACCAAAAAAATTACGAGTTGCAACTAAAAATGTAATGTTGCAAAATCAATAAAAATGATGAAGAGGGGTCCAATTCAATAACAATAGGCTCCGATATTGAAATTCATGGAGTGTGAGAATTCTATATTGATAAACTATATATCTCTAATCCTGTGAAGGTTTTAGAATATTTGTTGCATCCTATCCTTTTATTTCTTAGCCACATCACTACCCTTTAGCCCCATTACAACCTTTGTTGAAAACTTTTGATTTTGTGTGGTGCCCTCAGTGTGGTGGAGATTTGTGCCAAAGGAAGAGCCTATGATGTTTAACTTTTCCATCAGAGTTTGGGTGATGGTTTTTGTAAGGTTCTATGGGAATTCACTTATTTGAAGCATGCATGATTTCGTCACTGTTCACATTAACTATTCACACACACACACACACACACACTTGAATATGCTTATTATGGAAATGTATTAACTTTTGAATAACTAAAGGTTAGATTCAACACTTGTTTGATTTCATTTCCATATTACTTTCTTGCTTTTTAAGAATAATGATTGAAAGTTAGTTACTATAGATTTTTGTGGGTATCACCACTGGAAACCCTCACAAGATTATAATCCATCCTCTATGGGCTGCCTAGGGGTTTAAAGGCTTGTTGTATATACTAAATGCAATCGTGATTTCCTTCGAAAGTGGAATAGTTTAGGTTTTTTAGGCTTGCTCGAGGACGACCAAGGGTTAATGTGATGGAATTTGATAAGTGCATATTTTGATATATCTTTATACCAAATTCTTTAGACTTTCCTTGCTTTATTCTTGTTTATATTATAGTTTTATTAATATTTTGTGTTAGGAAATCAATAAACAATAAGAGATCAAAAAGAGTCAAAATAAAACCAAAGAAGACAACACATTTTGTGAGCAAGTTGGAATATAATATTTCATTGGATCAAAGAAGCATCACAATTAAAAGAAAAAAGTCATTTTTTTGCCTTAATCCATCAAGAGTAGATTAAAATATATACAAGAAATCACTTGGACATTGCAAGTGATTGTTAGGCTTGCATTAAATTCAAAATAATTGTGTTTTCATACTTGTGTAGTTTTTATATTTTGGGCATAACTCATGAGATAGAACTACAACTTTGCTATTGGAAGCTCAGCCCAATTCATCCTTGATTATAGCATAAAATTCATCCAAGTGTGTGCATTGGAAATAATCTATCTATGCTGACACATCTTTTTAAATCAAGCATAACTTTCTCCCTAATAGTTAGAATTAGGTGATTCAAGTTGAAAAATAAAGCCAACAGAAAATGTACAACTTTTATGTTGATCACATGTCCAAATTCAGTTGATTGCATGGACAAAAATGTGTGACAAACTTTAGATTTGAAAAGAATATGTGAATTTAGAGCACATTTGAAGTTAATTTGGAGTGCATTTGGAGATGCCAATTTAGACACTTTTCCACTATAAATAGGGGCTCTTGGATATAATTCAAGACACACAAAATTCCTTAAAGGGGGAAATAAAGTTTCATTGTTGTCTTTCTTTAGGCTAGGTTTTCTAGTAGTAATGTAAGTTTTCTAGTAGTAATAGAAATGTACTCTCTAGTTTTTCTTCTCTTTTTAGTCTTTTATACTTTCATTATATCTTTTTAAATTTTATTTAAGCTGAGGAGAAAGGGTGAAACTCTTGATGGAGGAAGAGGAATAATTATAAAGATGCATAATGTTCAGGTATGTTGTTTTATTATTTTAATTTTTGATTGAAACTCTTCTTGTTTAGTAGTGATTCTTGAATTATGCCAATGGCAAAAAAAATACTTGGATACATTTAGCTTATTGTACTGTTCTACCCCATTATCTACTAATGTGAAACCTTAATCTGTTGTAGACAAAGGTGTGCATAAATATTTGATCCCATAAATAAGTGTTGGCGTTAAAACCTTTCTTATTTTCTGGCGATTCGTGATTTATGTATCTCCATTGGTACAATAAATACTTGAGTTCATTTAGCTTATTATATGGTTCTACCCCACCGACTGCTAATGTGAAACCTCGATTTGTTGTAGACAAAGGTGCGCTTAAATATTTGATCCCATAAACAAGTATTGGTGTTAAGAGATAATTTGCAAACAATAAGACAATATCAAAATTACCTTAATGAATGAGCTATTTGATAACATCTTCTCATTGGTGTAATGCCCAATTCTCAATTCTCTCCTACATAGCTAGTAATGAGCATTTTTCATTCATATGCATCTAATCAATACGCATTATCGGATTATGGCATACAAATAGCATTATTGCACGAACATGAATAATTGTTACTATATGCTTCAGTTATGCTTTAACATGGATTAGTACATAAAATATGAGATCAAACTTTCGTTTCTTAATTTAACATATTCCTTAAGTGCCTTTTTGCAGTGAAAAGCTCGGTATCTCGGTTAAGGAAGATTGATGTGTTAAATGGCCATAAAATGAATTATTTGTATTGCTCCATACTAGTTATATGCTAAAGTGATTAATTGCCTAAATATTTACTCAAAATATATTACATTTGGCTAAGAACTAAAAGTATGCAAAATGGTGCAATTTGATTGGTTGATTGACTAGGTTGCATGGAATCATTCTAAACCGCATTGCACTTGATTATAACACCAAATCATCAATTTTTGTCATCTCTCTAGCCCATAAACATGAATTTTGGCATGAGAAAATACCAAGCATGATGTAACCAATCATAGCCCTCCACTTACCTCTCTTTGAAAGGTCAAAGAAATCATTTTCATTCATATTTCTAGTGGAAGCACCTCAAAAATGACCAGCCCTTATTCTCCAAAGTTTCTCCCAAATTTTACACTCTCATACTCACAAAAATTGAATTCAATCCATAGGAATCCATAGAACACAAACTAGAACAAGTTTCCACCATTTTAAGCTTGAAAATTGTTGATTTTGAAGCTTAATTCCAACTTAATCAAGGTATATTCTTTTTCAATGTTTCTTATGATGAATTTGTAGTATTTTGGATGGTTACATGTTTTAGTATGTTTTTGTATGATTGAAAACTTATGTAAGTTACACTTGAAGGCAAAACCAAGCTAGTAAGCTAGTTTTTAGCAAAATTGATAGTCTTGTGAAATTATTTAATTTACTTGTTTCTATTGAATTTGTAATGCTTATATTATGTTTGAAGGTGCATACAAATAATTTTGAATAATAGCAATTAATTTGCTTAATTGAAGGTTAGAATCAATTTAAGTTAGAACCAAGTTTACGTCATTTTAATTCGGATTGTGTTCATATTTTGTAGGCTGCCCTAATAATTATGTTTGAATTATTAGTTATTTAATGGTTTCCCAAATATTTAAGATCTTGAATTAGTATTAAAATATAGAGTATGCATTGTTTTTAAGGTTATGTAATTGATATGGAATTGTTTATAAAAGATTGAAAAATATATATGATTTTAATTAGAATAGACTAAATGATTTACAAAAAGTATATTAAATGGTACATGACTTGATTATGTTAGGCCTTTAACACATCCTATCGTCCAAAGAGATCGACCTTTTCACTTAGCATAAAGTGGACTTGAGGTAAGTTGAAACTTTCATTTGTTATATCACAAGAATCATATAATGTTGTTCATGTTTTAATGTGATTGTTATTATTTGTGAAATGATGTAATGTTTGATGCATTTATGGTTTATGAAGCATGATACTATTAAGGATATAATGAGGTTTTTGAAAAGGAAGTATGGTACTTGATTGATGGTCGGGTAGACAAGGGATGCGGGAGGGACCGGCGGACCTAACAAATGGTGGCAAATACTTGAGGTTGAAAAATAGGTATAGGAAAGTCACAATGAATGAGATAGAATACGCCTAATACCTGAGGTTGAAAGATCAAGTATGAAAACCCCGTATTAGTTCTCTTATTGATCAATCATTATGAACAGGTTCCAAAAACCACGGTCTATCGCTACTAGTTAGGTGCCACACTTCAAGAGCCCTAAAGAATGATTTATGAATGAAAGTTATTAAATAGAATAATACATTTAATGATTTATGAGATGTGCATATATGTTATTTGTTATTGCATCAGTTTCACCTTACTGAGCTTTGAGCTCCTTAGATTCATGTGATGCAGGTGGAAATTTAAAGGTTTAGAGGTTGACTGAGTCTCTAGAGCGGCCAGACAGAGATTTGTTCATATGCCATGCTTCGAACTGTTTTGTAGTTTATTTTGAAAACTGTGTTTTGTTTTTAAATAAGCCGCTCTGTTATGGTTTTGTAAACAGATATACTCAGTTTTGATATATGTATATGGTGTGTTTAAAATAATTCAAGTTCTTTCTCTTATAGCTAAAAATGAGAATTTTTATTAAAACCATAACTCTAATATTAATGAAAAATTAATATTTCTTGATGTAACTGTATCAGCTTGTTTAGGCTCTAGAGTTAGGTTAAGGGGTGTTACAGTTTGTGGTATCAGAGCGGAGGTTTAGTCATTCCTGTAGACAAAAGAAGGCATATGAACACATCTTGACTGGGAAACTCAGTCAACTATTTGTTTATCTGTTTTTATGTTTACTTGATTAGATTTCATTTTATGTTATTGTCATGATTATGCATTTATTATTGATTAATGAATGGAATGAGATTGGGCAATGCATATCAGGTCATGGCACCAAAAAGGAAGACAATGGATGATCATGAGGGTAATCATAGTGTGGTGAACAATTTGACTGATCTTATTCAACAACAGACTAGAATGCATGGTGAACAGATACAACAATTTCTAGATATGCAACAAAGAAACCAAGAACAAAATCAGCGACTTCCTCCACTACAAGCTCGACAGGATAATCCACAGGTTATATATGAGAAGTTTAGGAAGATGGAACCTATTGATTTTACTAGTGGGTCTGATCTTATGGTTGCAGAGGAATGGGTTTAATCATTGGATACTATCTTTGACTACATGCGAATTGATAATGCTGAGAAGGTACTCTGTGCAATTTTCTTGTTGAAGAAGGATGCTAGAACCTGGTGAGAAAGAGCTAAACTTGCAGTGAATATGGAAGAGCTAACTTGGGAGAGGTTTAAAACAATCTTTTATGATAAGTATTTCACCAAGGATGCTAGGTCACTCAAAGTAAAAGAATTCCTAGAGTTAAATCAAGGAGGGATGTGCATTTATATTATTTGTTATTGCATCAGTTACACCTTACTGAGCCTTTAACTCATTAGATTCATGCGATGCAGGTGGAAATGTACAGGTTTAGAGGTTGACTGAGTCTCTAGAGCGGCCGGACAGAGATTTGTTCATATGCCATGCTTCAAACTATTTTGTAGTTTATTTTGAAAACTCTATTTTGTTTTTAAATAAGGCGCTCTGTCATGGTTTTGTAAATAGATGTACTCAGTTTTGATATATATATATATATATATGGTGTGTTTAAAATGATTCAAGTTCTTTCTCTTATAGCTAAAAATAAGAACTTTTATTAAAACCATAAGTCTAATATTGATGAAAAATTAACATTTCTTGACTTAACTGTATCAGCTTGTTTAGGCTCTGCAATTAGGTTAAGGGGTGTTATAATTGGAACCTTCATTATGTATGAATTCCAATTGTGATATTTAAAAAAGTAAAAAGAATACATAATTATTCTTATATCCAAAACTCAATAGCAAATCCCTAATCCTTAATACTTTTATTACTTTGATTTCCTCATTATAGAAAAAAAAATTATATTTTAAACCACATTCAGTCCATCTTTTAAGAAATATAAATTTGAAAACTTCAAACAACTTCCTTGTGGATTGAACTCGGACTCTTGAGAAATTTATTACTTGACATAACCTGCGCTTGGGTTTACAACCTTAAAGTTGTAGCAATAAGGCTTTTGAGCATGAAGTTATGCCCAAAATACAAAAACTGCATAAGTTTTTAAACATACTTATTTTGAATTTAATGCAAGCCCAACAATCACTTACAAAGTCCAAGTTATTTCTTGCATATATTTTGATCTACACATGATGGACTTAGAAAAAATGGCCCTTTTCATCTAATTGTGATGCTTTTTTGATCCAATGAAATATTATCTATCAACTTACTCATGAAATGTGCTGTCTTCTTTGGTTTTATTTTGGCTCTTTTTTATCTTTTTTTGTTCATTGATTCCCTAACACAAAACATTAATAAAACTATAATATTAATAAGAATAAAGCATGGAAAGTATAAAGGATTTGATACAAAAATATATCAAACTATGTACTTATCAAATTCCCCCAACACTTAACCCTTGCTCGTCCTCGAGCAAGCCAAAAATAAACCTAAACTAATCTACTTTCGTAGGAAATCACAACTACATTTACCATATGCAACAAGCTTTGAAACCCCTAGGTGGCCCATAGAGGACGAGTTATAGTCTTGTGAGGGTTTCCAGCAGCGATACCCATAAACAAGTGAATTCCCACAGAACCTCATAACAACCATCACCCAAACTCTAATGGAAGAGTTAAATATCATAAGTTCTTCCTTTGGTACAAATCTCCACTTCATTGAAGGCACCATACGGAATCAAAAGATTTTCAACAAATATAGTAAAAGGGCCAAAAGGTAGTGATGTGGCTAAGAAATAAAAGGATAGGATACAACAAAAGTTCTAAAAACTTCATGGTATTAAAGATATAAAGTTTATCAGTGAAGATTTCTCATACTCTACAAATTTCAATGCTAGGGCATATTATTATTGAAATAGACCCCTCTTGATCATTCTTATTGATTTTACAACATCCCAGTTTTAGTTGCAACTTGTAATATTTTGAACACTTTGCAATTTTTTTTAGAAGAGAAGCTCCCCAACACTTATCTTCTATTCCAACCCAAATTTCTTTTGCAAGTTCACCTTGTCAATAAAATGTATCTTAAAGTTCAAATTATTTTAGAACAAAAGTAGGATTATAGTGTATTTAGGCTAGGTTAAAAAGATATAATTACAAAAAAAAATGCTAGTTTATTGAAAAGCTCAAAGTGGCTCACTATGGGGGATGTTTTCTTAGAACATCACATGGGGAACAAGCTGATTTGGTCATGGTGCTAGAAAGCCTAATGCCTTAATCATTTTTCAAGAGGTAATCAATTAGTCGTTCTTCTTGACAAACCAAAAGAAAAAGTTCTAACACTCAACCCCTTTATGTCAAAAATCCAAGTGATGATTAAAGCGAGGGCATAAGAATTACATATTTTGACATGCTTGTCTCCACACTGAATAACATAAGTATTTGTGCAAAAAGATTTGAGTATAATTATTATAAAAATATATTAACCAAAGAACAACATCAAAGTCCAAAACAACACCCATCATTCAAGTTGGAAAATCATCTACAACTAAAAGAAAATTTGATAGTTCACAAACTTTTGTTAAAAGCTTCATAAACTTGCCATGTATGCAGAACAAAAAAGGGTGCATCTCAAGAGTGTTACAGTTACCCTTTACTCTACCACTCTTTTTCATGGTTTCAACGGACCCAAAAGAAGACACGCTTGAATTTTTTTTTTGAAAGTGAGTTGAGCAAAAATGGAGTAAGTACGGCGCTATTTATTGAGTGTGAATAGGAAATACATTTATTGTATGTCTTTTTTTTGTCAGAAAGGTTGAAAATAAGGACACAAAATTTAAAAGTTTGCTACTTACATGTGAATGTACATGTAGTTTTGATTGTGGCTCACTTCTTTCTCTAGTTTTATGTCTGATAATGGCTTAAACACCCTCTAAGGGTCGAGGATATGTTTCCCATCCGGTTTTATTATAAATTGGAAAACAAGGTCTTTTAATGTCATATTCCTAAGATTATAATGCTCATATTTATCCCGAAAGTGATTCCATAAATCAAGAATTGCACGTTGTACTAATCCACAAGAATGTATCTCAAGAGTAAATATAATGTCATCTTAAGACTCTTTACTCAATCCATCTATAATGAATTGAATTTTATCTTCTCAATTTTTAAAAACCATTGCTAAGGAACGATATTTTGTCTTGTAAGTCCATCGAGCGCATTTGTGACAAACTTGCATTTTTTTTCTTTGTTTTTTTGAATATGTGCTTTTACCAAATCCTGGAATGTATCTAGTAAGCAAGTTTGAAACTTAATATGAAAACTCACTTACTACTCTTACCTTTGCTTCAATTATCCATTGTATATCCCCTAAGATGCCCTTATGCATAAACTTCCTTAAACTTTCCTGGTTTTATAAATTTTAAAGTTATATTTTTAGAAAGAAAAGAAATTGCTTCTTGAGAGTTAGAAGAATGTCATCTATTTTGAAAAGAACAAGAAAAGAGAATGAAAAAAAGAGAGAAACATTGTACAAAGATTTTAGTTGTTTAGGAAACTGATAAATCCAACTCCAATAGACACGGAGTACCGTTATCCACCACTTAATTGAGAAAAGGAAAGAAAAAAAATAAAAGAAAGAAGCCTACAAAACAAACAAAGTTAGAGAAAATATGTATATATACACATATACTAATCATAACAAGGGTTAGAAAGAAAAAAAAATCCTCTTGTGAAAATGGATTCTTTATAAATGATTTAAGTCTTTGTCCATTTACTTTGAATACTTTACGATTTCTATGATTCTCAATGTCAATTGTCCCATAAAGATATACCTATTTTACAACAAAAGGACCATTCCACCTTGATATCAAATTTCCAGGAAATAAATGCAATCGAGAGTTATAAAGCAAAACCTTTTGACCAAGCTTAAAATATTTTTCTTGAAATTGTATTATCATGAAATTCTTTGATTCTTGCTTTATGAATTTTAGAATTCTCATATACATCAATTCTCAATTCTTGAAGTTCATTGATTTGCAATTTATGTAATTTTGAAGCTTCATCAAGGTTTAAGTTAAACATTTTGATTGCCAAATAAGCTTTACGTTCAAGTTCAAGAGATAAATGATTAGATTTTTCATAAACTATCCTATAAGGAGATATGTCTAATGATATTTTAAAAGCAGTTCTATATGCCCAAAGTATATCGGTAAGTCTAAAAGACCAATCTTTACGATTTGGGTTAACTGTATTTTCCAAAATTTATTTCTTCTCCCTTTTTGCAAGTTCAACGTGTCCATTTGTCTAAAGGCGATAAGGAGTTATAACTTTATGTATGATTCATTATTTTCACATTAAATTTCCAAAACTTTGTTACAAAAATATTTTTCCCCATCACTGATAATGGATCAAGGAATTCCAAATCAGCTTAAAATATTTTTTTTTCAAAAATTTTATCACTATTTTGTGATCATTGTTTGGAAAGGAATTGCTTTGATCCATTTTGAGACATAATCTATGGCAACCAATATGTAAATAAAACCAAATGATAATGAAAATGGTCTCATAACATCAACACCCCAACAATCAAAGACTCCAATCACTAGGATGGGGTATAGGGGCATCATGTTTCGCTTTGAAATGGATCCTATCTTTTGAAAAATTTCGCAACTTTTGCAAAATATGTAAGTGTTTTGAAAAGAGTTGGCCAATAAAATCCACATTGCAAAATCTTTGCAGTGGTTTTCTTTACCAAAAATTGACCACCACATGCTCCTGAATGATAAATTTAAGAATATTACCTTTCTCATTGTCAGGCACGCATCTCCAAAAGATTTGATCAAGACAATATTTGAATAGGTATAGATCACCCGAATAAAAGTTTTTCATCTCGGTCAAAAAAAAAATTATCTTGGGAATTCCAATCTGGTGGCATCTTTCTTGTCACAAGAAAATTAACAATGTTATCAAACAAAGGTAAAATAGAAACATTAAATAGTTGTTCATCAAGAAAAAATTCATTAATGGGTGTGGTTTGAAATGCGTCATCACAAATGAGTCTCGACAAATGATCAACCACCATATTCTCTACACCATTCTTATCTCGAATCGTAATGTTGAATTCCTGTAGTAAGATAATCTACCTAATCAATCTAGGTTTTACATCTTTTGTTTGACAAAAGATATTTCAAAGTTGCATGATCACTGAAAATAACAACTGGTGAACCAACAAGATAAGATCTAAATTTGTCTAATGTAAAAACTACAACAAGTAATTCAATTTTAGTTGTTGAATAATTCAATTGAGCACTATTCAAAGTTTTACTTGTACAGTAAATGACGTATGGTTTCTTATCTTTTCTTTGTCCTAATACAGCTCCAACAACATAGTCACTGACATCACACATTATTTCAAAAGGTAATGTTAAATCTGGAGGTTACATGAATAAAGTAGACATAAGCATGTTTTTAAACTTAACAAAAGTAATTTCACAATTTTCAGTCCATTCAAAAATAGTGTCTTTTGTTAGAAGATTACACAAAGGTTTAGTTATTATACTAAAATCTTTGATAAATCTTCAATAAAAATTAGCATGTCCTAAAAAGGATCTTACCTCCTTTATAGACTTTGGTATTGGCAAAATGACAATTAACTCGATTTTGGATTTGTCTACTTTAAAAACTTTTGATAAAATGATATGTAGAAGAACAATACTATTTGTTACCATGAAATGACATTTCTCTCAATTGAGTACAAGGTTCTTTTATTCACACTTGATCAAAACTTTTTCTAAATTAGACAAGCAATCGTTAAATGAATTACTAAAAATAGAAAACTCATCCATGAAGACTTCAAGAAAACGTTCTACTATGTCACTAAAAATATTAAGCATGCTTCATTTGACTGTAGCTGGTGCATTACATAATCTAAAAGGCATCATTCGATATTCAAAAAGTTCTAAAAGGAAATGTAAAAGTAGTTTTCTCTTGATCTTCAAGTACAATTACAATTTTATTATACCCAAAATATCCATCTAAGAAGTAGTAAAATTCATGTCCCACAACTCTTTCTAAGATTTGATCTATGAAAGGTGTTGGAAAATGATATTTTCTAGTAAGTTGAGTTTCCTGTAATTAATGCACATTCACAAACCAGTAATAGTCCTAGTTGGAATTAATTCATCATTCTAATTCTTGACTACAGTAACTCCAGATTTTTTTGATACAACTTGAGTAGGACTTACCCATTTGCTATCATAAATATGATAAATGATTCTATTATCTAAGAGTTTAATAACTTCATTTCTCACTACTTTTTTCATGTTAGGATTTAGCCTTTATTACATTTCTCTATAAGGTTTAGCATTTTCCTCTAAATAGATGTTATGTGTACAAATTAAAGGACTAATACCTTTAATGTCAGCAATGGTCCATCTTAAAGCATTCTTATGCATTTTCAGAGTTTCGATCAACTTACCTTCTTGGGATACATCAAGTTTGGAATAAATTATTACTCGAAAAGTCTCATTCTCACCCAAATAAGAATATTTCAAATCAAATAAAAAATGTTTCAAATCAATCACGGGAGCTTTAATATATGATGGAATAGATTATACTGTTGATGATGAAAGTTAGCTTCTAAGAATATTTTTCTTGTACCTACAAAAATTCAGAGAGAGTATCTTTTTAAAAATACTTTTACTTTCAAAACAAGTTTCCACAGGATCAAAGGAATTAGTGAAACTAAAATATTTATGAACAAGTTCTTCAATTGAATCCACTTTCTATACTTTAACATCTTCTACAGGTTGCTTACAAATATTAAACATATTTAGTTCCAAAGTTATATTTTCAAAAGATAACTTCAAAATACAATTCCTACAATTAATTAGAGCATTTGAAGTTGGAAAAAAATGATGACCCAAAATGATAGGAATCTGTGTATGTGTATGTGCAACAGGCTTTGTGTCCAAAATAATAAAATTCTCTAGAAAGTAAAACTTATCAATTTGTACCAACACATCTTCTACTACTTTTTGAACTTTAATCGAACGGTCAGCTAGTTGGAGTACAACAGAAGTTGTTTTAAGTTATCTTAAACCTAACTGTTCATAAACTGAGAAAGGTAGAAGATTTACACTAGCACCAAGATCAAGCAAAGCACACTCTACTCTAGTATTTCCTATGGTACATAAAATGGTTGAACAACCTGAATTTTTATACTTGGGTGGAGTGAATTATTAAATGATTGATCAACACTTTCAGTTAAAAATACTTTCTTTTGTACATGATGTTTTCTTCTGATTATACCCAAATCTTTCAAAAATTTTGCAAAAGGTGGATCTTGCTTGATTGCATCCAACAATTGAATATTAATATTGACTTGTTTAAAAACTTCAAAGATTTTAGCATTTGAGTTCAACTTTTGATTCAATTTTAATCTTTGAGGAAAAGAAGATAAAGGTGAGTATTTTTCTTTTTCATCATTTTCAAACTCACCTTCCTTAAACACTTACCCTCTCCACTCTTCATTTCTGAAGGTGGATTAGAAACTTTCTCCTTGGGATGAACAGTCTTATTAACAACTTTTCCATTATGAAGAGTTGTGACCGAATTAGTCTCCTTGTTTAAATTTTCACCTAAAGAAGAAACATGGCATTGAATGGAAGGATTAGGTTAAAGTTGAGCGGGAAATTTACCTTTTTATAAGTACACAAAGAAGTTGTCAGTGTTGAAGTCTAGTTATTGATGTTTGTTTGTCCATGCATAAATTCTAGCAAAGTCTCCTTATGGGATTTTGTATGTAGAGCCGGATAAGAAGGAAAGTTTGGTGGCTTTCGTGAATGTAGAGGTTGGGCATGGTTCTCATCTCGCCAACTAAAATTGGGATGATTTGTCCATTGTGGATTGTAAGTTTCAAAAAATAGAGAATGAAAAAGTTTTTTGAATGTGTTTATGACATTTTCTTGGGCATTCATTGTGGAGTGTCCAACAAGTTCACAAATGCTACAAACTTATTTATCTTGCACAAATATGATTTTCTTTACTTTTTGAAGTTCCATGGCCTCAACTTTTCTTGTTAAACTAACAATCCTAGCATTTAGATCATTTTATTAACTAAGGTAATATTTTCCTTTGTTAATATTAGCAAGATTAGATCTAATAAAACTTTCAGAAAAATTAACATTATGCCATGATTGAGAGTTTTCTGTCAAATGGTCTAGATATTCTAGGGCCTCATTAGGTTCTTTGTCAAGAAACTTACCATTACACATTGTTTGAACAAATTGCTTTGTTTCAAAAGTTAAACCTTCATAAAAAAAAACTAATTAAGCGTCATTTTTCAAAATCATGATATGTACATAAATTTAACAAATCTTTAAATCTTTCCCAACATTGAAAGAAAGCTTCACTAGAATTTTGAGAAAAAATTGGATTTGTTTTTTCAAAGCATTAGTTTTATTAATTGGAATGAACTTTTTCAAAAATTCAGCTTGCATTTCTTGTCAAGTGCCAACTGACCTAGGTTTTAAACAGTTTAAGCCATGTTCTTGCTTTATCTTTTAAAGAAAAATAAAATAATTTGAGTTTAACAATCTCATTTGTGCAAGTTTGATATTTAAAAGTGGCACATACTTCATCAAATTCTTTCAAATGCAAGTGCTTTCAAAATCTAAACTATGGAAATTAAGAAGTAAAGGGATCATACCTGGCTTGAATTGAAAGTTTTTTGGATTGAGAGAAAAAATGAAACAAGAAGGAGAAGAATCTCGAGGAGGTTGAAAGTAATAATGCACGGTACGTACTTGTTGACTCTCATTTTCATTCTAGACAATTTCATTTTTAGCCATGGTGGAAGTGTGTGCAAGTGACTCAAACAAATTTCCAAACAAAGTTTCACAATTATTTCTAACTAAACGATGAAAATTATAACTATGATACCATATGAACATATAATCACACAATATTTACAAAGGAAAAATATTTATAGACCTGAATGCTTACCTTGCCTTTCCCAGCAACGACACCAAAAATTTGCCACAACTTTGAGGTTGCAAACCCTAGTGTAGGTTGTGTCAAGTATTAAATTTCTCAAGAGTCCGAGTTCGATCCACAAAGAAGTTGTTTGAAGTTTTTAGGATTATATTTCTTAAAAGATGGGCTTTATGTACTTTAGAATATAAAGAAAATTTTATGCTATAACTAAGAAATGAAAGTAATAAAAATAATGAGGATTAGGGATCCGCTCTTGAGTTTTGGATAGAGAAACAATTATTTATTCTTTTTTACCTCTTTTAAATGTCACAATTTGGAATCTATACATAACAATGGAAAGATGTTATCAAATAGCTCATGCATTAAGAAAATCATGATATTGTCTTACTATTTGTAAATTATCTCTTAACACCACTACTTGTTTATGGGATCAAGAATTTATGCACACATTTATTTACAATAAATCAAGGTTTCATATTAGCAGTTGGTGGGGCAGAACTATACACTAAACTAAATGAACTCAAGTATTTGTTGTGACATTGGAAATATATAAATTAAGAATCACCACAAAATAAGAAATATTTTTAACATCAACACTTATTTATTGGATCAAGTATTTATGCACACCTTTGTCTACAACAAAACAAGATTTCACATTAGCAGTCGATGGGGTAAAACTCTACAATAAGTTAAATGAACCCAAATATTTTTTATGTCATTGGTGATACATAAATCAAGAATCACCACTAAATAAGGAGGGTTTCAATCAAAAATTAAAATAATAAAGCAACACACCTGAACATTATGCACTTTTATAACTATTCATCTTCCTCCATCAAGAGCTTCACCCTTTTTCCTCAACTTAAATAAAATTTAGAAAGACATAATGAAAGTAGAAAAGACTAAAAAGAGAAGAAAAACTAGAAAATACATTTTTATTACTACTAGAAAACTTACATTACTACTAGAAAACTTAGCCTAAAGAAAGACAATAATGAAATTTTCTTTCCATCTCTAAGGGTTTTTGTATGTCTTGAATGACATCCAATAGCTCCTATTTATAGTAAAAGAGTGCCAAAATTGGCATCTCCAAATTCACTCCAAATTAGCTTCAAATGTGCTCTAAATTCACATATCTTTTTTAGATCCCAATTTGTTCACACACTTGTCTCCATCCACTTAGCTGAATTTGGAAATGTGATCAACCTAAAAGTTGTAGATTTGTATGTTAGATTCATTTTTCAACTTGAATCATTTAATTTCAACTACTAGGGAGAAAGTTATGCTTGATATAAAGAGATGTGTCGGCAAAGATAGATTATTTCCAATGCACGCACTTGAACGAATTTTATGCTATAATCAAGATTGAATTGGATTGAGATTCCAACAACAAAGTTGTAGTTCTATATCTTGAATTTTAAATGAAGTAAGATTCAAGTCCATAAGACTTTTGATCATAGTGTTATGCCCAAAATACAAAAACTGCATAAGTTTGGAAACATGTTTATTTTGAATTTAATGCAAACCTAACAATCACTTGAAAAGTCCAAGTGATTCTTGCATAAATTTTGATCTACACATGATGGACTTAGAAAAAATGGCCTTTTTCTTATAGTTTTAATACTTCTTTGATCCAACAAAATATTATCTCCCAACTTTCTCACAAAACGTGTTGTCTTCTTCAATTTTATTTTGACTCTTTTTTATCTCTTTTTGTTCATTAATTCCCTAACACAAAATATTAATAAAACTATCATATTACCAAGAATAAAACAAGGAAAGTGTAAAGGATTTGATACAAAAATATATCAAAATATGCACTTATCAAAAAAATTTGAGTATAATTATCACAAAAGTATACTAACCAAAGAACAACATCAAAGTTTAAAACAACACTCATCATCAATCAAACTACATTATTCATGCTTAATTTTAATCATTAAAGTTGGAAGAACATGTAAGACTCGAAAAAAATTGATAATTCATAAAGTTTTGTTAAAAACTTCACAAACTTGTCATGTTATACAAAAATAAAAAATAAACAAATAGGGGTATGGCTCAAGAGTGTTAAAGTTTCCCTTTACTCTGCCATATTTTTTCATGGTTTCAATTGACCCAAAATAAAACATGCTTCAAATTTTTAATTTTTAATTTTTTTTTAAAAATTAGAAAAAGACACATTGAACACACAAGACATGATATCAACTATCCCCTCCCCCAACCTAATCAAGACATTGTCCCTAATGTTAAAAATAAATAAGAAAATAGAGTTTAGAAGATATTACCTGAAATGTGACTTATTGAATAATAAAGTTGAAACAACACAATATATGCACTATTAGTTGAAACCATTAAGGATAAATTTAATAGGCTCAGAGTCAAATTCATTTTTCATTTTCGCACATTGTCCCTGTTGGACCAATCCACATGAGCCAAGACTAGATTAGGTTCTAGCACATATGCTAGAAGTTGATTAATCAATTGGTCAGGTGTTAGAGCATAAATAAGAACTCGTCTCGCAGACGGTGAAATAAAATATTTTTCTACAGCATGATCTACAAAAGATAGCAAACCATCAATAAAACCATTAATATTAAGAATACCTACAGGTTTTTGGTGAATGTTGAGTTGTGCCCAAGAGACAACTTGAAATAATTCCTCCAGTGTAACCATCAGGTAGAGTGATGAATGCATCCGTATTTTTTAACATGTTAGACATTCTGTCCTGAATATATGATATTTTTTGCTAATCTACGATGGTCATACCTATGATATTCTGTACTGTTAAAAGTTTTGGGTTAACTCCTAAAACATTGACTCTTCTTACACAAGCAAAAGTAGCAACACTCCCCATTAACCCTATAATGCCTCCCCCATACACTAAATTAATTTTTCTTTCTACTAAAGTTCTACCAAGATTATTAGCCACCCTTATAAACTTATCATTTTTTCCTGGATTTGTTCCAAAAAATACACAAATACAGTTGAACTTGGAGTGGATGAGACTTCATTTTTTGTTTTTTCTTTGAAAGTGAGTTGTGAAAAAATGGAGTAAGTACGGTGCTATTTATTGAGGTGTGAATAGGGAATGCAATTATTTCACGTCTTTTTCTTTTGTTAAAAGGTTGAAAATAAGGACACAAAATTTGAAAATTAGCTACTTACACAAGAATGTACATGTTTTTGTGACTTTGACTCATATCTTTCATTGGTTTTACGTCTGATAATGGCTTAAACACCTTCTATAAATCGAGGATATGCTTCCCATTCAATATTCCTATAAACTGGAAAATAGAATCTTTTAATGTTAGATTCCTAAGACTATAACGCTCATATTCATCACAAAAGTGATTCCATAAATCAAAAATTGCACGTTGTACTAATCTATATGATTTCATCTCAAGAGTCAATATAATGTCATCCTAAGACTCCTTACTCAGTCCATCCATAATGAATTAAATTTTATCTTCTCAATTTATAGAAATCATTCCTAAGGAACGACACTGTTTTGCAACTCCATCGAGAACATTTGTGATGAATGCATTTATTGAGGTGTGAATAGGGAATGCATTTATTTCACATCATTTTCTTTTGTTAGAAGGTTGAAAATAAGGACACAAAATTTGAAACTTAGCTACTTACACAGGAATGTATATGTTTTTGTGACTTTGACTAATATCTTTCTCTGGTTTTACGTACGGTAATGGCTTAAACGCCCACTATGGGTCGAGGATATGCTTCCCATCTAGTTTTCTTATAAACCAAAAAATAGGATCTTTTAATGTCAGATTCCTAAGACTATAACGCTCATATTCATCACGAAAGTGATTTCATAAATCAAGAATTGGACGTTATACTAATCTATATGATTACAATTCAAGAGTCAATATAATGTCATCCAAAGACTCGTTACTCAGTCCATCCATATTGAATTAAATTTTATTTTCTCAATTTGTAGAAACCATTCCTAAGGAACAAACTATTTTGCAAGTCCATCGAGAATATTTATGACAAACTTGCATTTTTTTCACCTTTTGTTTTTTTAAATATGTGTTTTTACCAAAACCAGACATGTATCCAATAAGCATGTTTGAAAACTCATGTGAAAACTTACCAACTACTCTTACCATTGCTTCAATTATCCATCATATGTCCCTGGGATGGCCTTACGTATAAGCATCCTTAATCTTTCAATCCTAGTTTTATAAATTTTTAAATTTGTATTTTTGAAAAGAAAAGGAAATCGCTTTTTGAGAGTTAGAAAAATCTCATCCTTTTTGAAAAGAATCAGAAAAGAGAATGAGAAAAGGAGAAAAACTTTGTACATAGATTTCAATTATTTGCGAAACTGATAAGTCCGACTTCAATAACCATAGAATACCATTATCCACCACTTAATCAAGAAGGATCCTAATTTTTGATAATTTTCTTAGCTTTTTCAAAAAGTGCAACTGTCTTTAAAAATAATGGGTCAATAAAATCCACACTGCAGGATCTTTGTAGTGGTTTTCTTTTGTTAAAAAATGACTACCATGTGTCAATTAGATGTAAAAAATACATTTCTCAATGAAAATCTAGAATAAGAGGTTTATATGGAGGCCCCACATGGTTTTGAAAATTCTCTTTGTGGAAAAGTGTGTCGGTTGAAGATATCTTGGATTAAAACAGCCCCCTCGAGCTTGGTTTGAGACATTTACAAATTTAGTAAAGAAACAAGGATATTCACATAGTCAAACAGATCATACTATGTTTGTGAAATATTATGGAGGTAATAAAGTTGCAATTTTAATTATTTATATTGATGATATTGTTCTTATAGGGAATGATGAAGAGGAGATAGGGTAACTGAAAGGATGCTTAGCCAAAGATTTTGAAATTAAAGACTTGGGGATTCTTAGATATTTTCTAGGAATGGAGGGCGCTAGATCAAAGAAAGGTATTGTGGTCTCACAACGAAAGTATATCCTTGATCTTTTAAAGGAGACAGGGATGAGTGGAAGTAGACCCAGTGATACTCCAATGGACCAGAATAAGAAGTTAGGAAAAAAATTTGGTGGAGATCCAGTTGAAAAAGGGAGATATCAACGTCTTGTTGGGAAACTACTCTATCTATCTCGCACAAGACCTGATATTGCCTTTGCTATAAGTGTAGTTAGTTAATTTATGCATACTCCATATGAAGAACATCTTGATGTTGCTTATCAATTTTTGAGATATCTTAAGAGTACTCTAAGCATGGGATTAATGTTTAAGAAAAATGTTGAAAGGAATATTGAAGTTTTTATGCAGATTGGGCAGGATCTATTACAGATAGAAGGTCAACATTTGAATATTATACATACTTATGGGGTAATCTTGTTACTTGGAAAAGTAAGAAATAAAATGTGGTTTCCCAAAGTAGTGCTGAAGCCGAATTTCGAGATATGGCTAATGGAGTTTGTGAAATAATTTGGTTGAAGAGGTATCTTGAAGAACTGAAGCTTGATGTGGAGAATCCTATGAAACTGTTATGTGCAAAAAAGCTACCATAAGTATTGCAAACAATTTTGTTTAACATGATCGCACAAAACATGTGGAGATTGACATGCATTTCATCAAGGAGAATCTTGAAAGCGGAGAGTTATGCATGTTAGTGGTTACTTCTAGGAAACAAATAACAGATATATTGATAAAGACCTTGTTTCGTTCTGATTTTGAAGTCTTAGTTGGAAAGTTGGGCATGATTAATATCTATGCGCCAACTAGAGAGGGGGTGTTGGAAAGTTTAATTTATTTTCTTCTTGTTATGAAAGATATTTAACTTATCATAAAAAGATCTAATAAGGATTTGATATATAAAAATATCTTAGATCCTTATCTATCTCTAGGATTTAGATTTCAATTTGTATTCAGTTTTCTAGTTTTTTAGGCTTTCTTTTTCTATTTTTTCTACAGCTTTTTAGGCTATATATAAATACCCATTGTTACTGTAACTCATAGAATGAATTTTACCACATTTCTTATTCATGTAAATTTATTTTTCCGCACTCTATATTGACATCGCATTTGCTAAATTCTTCCAATATCCCTATTGAGCTTGTGGGTATTTTTCGAGTGGATCGCTTACAATTTCCAAACTTTAGATTTTAGTAATTTGGTTAGTTCTTAAGTTTTTGATTTGAGATTATTTTGTAAAAGGAGTAGTACTCCTAATTTAGAGTTTTCCTTAAAAACTTTTGTACTCCTTTTGGGGATCTTAATAAATGGGTATAGGTCATCCCTAAAATAAATTCCCATTTCCTATTAACAACAAGCCATTTGGCTTGGTAATACCACCTCCCACCTTTATGTGGGAGATCAAGGGTTCGACCCGAGTGTGTGTGTGTATGGTGTGTGCTTGAGTTTAAAAAATATTCATTTCCTATTTTATGATGAGACAAGATAACTTGTTGTTAAACATCATACACCTACAACTTAATTGGTCATGAGTTTCAGTCACCTAGAGAGAAATTTGGGAACTAGCGAGTATCCTCCTTTTTTTATATAAAAAATTACCCATTTTCTATTCTACTTGACGAGTCAAGGTAGCTTGTTGGTAAGCTTCTTGCACCTATGACCTGATTGGTCATGGATTCGAGTCACTTGAAAAGAAATTAGGGACCAGCGGAGTATCCTCCTTTAAATAAAGAAAAAAAAATCCTCTTTCCTATTCTTTCCCCTTGCAAACCAAATCATTCACTTATTTGGAAGCATCAATGTAGAGTTCGGGATGAGGCACAACAACAAATTTTTTGGCGACTGGGTGGCCGTATTTGGTGGTTTTGGTATGACCATTAGTGTAGACACCAGACATTATATAAATTAATGGATGCTCATTCCATGGTCCATATTTCATGGTTAAAAATGGAACAGAGACAAGTCAGAAGAGGTTTTGCCGAGTCACATTGACATTGTATAGGTTCATTTCGTTCTAGGGCAATAGGATCTACCAGTGTGGAAACTTACTTCGTCTAGGAGTCTTTCCTTAAAGTCAGCATGGCATGCCTTAAGGAACGCTGAGCCTAGACAATGGATACTTGTTGCGTTATGGAATCTGATTCTTAATCCCACCATTTCGATTTTTCTAATGGCAATTGCTGAGGAAGTGGATTCCTGCGGATGAGAGAATGTGTCAAAAAGGTGTTGAGCTGCCATCTATGTGTCTTTGCTGTAGGAATAGCTCAGAACAATGGAACATTTATTTATTCATGGAAGACAAGCATCTCAGCTTTGCCATTATTTTGGTTCAATTTTTCACAAGTTGTATCCTCAGACGGATTTAATTCAACGCTTGGTTCAGAGTTGGCGGTTCTCCATTCCTAAGGGGCTACATGCTCGTGAGATCATTCCTATGCTTATATTGTGGTTTCTTTGGACATCTTGGAATGATGCAAAGTATAGGAGTTCCACATTTGATTTTTGACGAATCTTTGTAAAAATCTGGAATCATCTTGGGATGACTCAAAAGGCTAGATTAATTGATTCTAACTTCTGGAAAGAGGATGCTACAATGGCTTCACAATTTAGCTTTCAAATTAATCCAGCTCATAGGAAGATCCCATAACAAATTTGGTGGAAGAAAACTCCAGATGGTGGAGTTAAGTTAAATTACGATAAAGCGGCAAAGGAAAACCTATGATGTGCGGGTGCAGGAGCTATTTTGAGGAACAGCACTGGTACGGACCTCTTTGCATTTTTCTCATTTTTACTAAAAGAAACCAATACATATGCGGAAGTGAACGCAGTCGCACATGGACTCAAGCTATGTTTTGAAATGGGCTATAAGCACGTCATCTTTGAGATAGATGCACAAGCAGTCCTTTTTCTCATCCATCGACAACGGCTCGACAATTGGAAGCTCAGCATCCTTTGGCTCAGATTATTCAGTTTTCACAAAAAATGTTACTGCAATTTTTTCATAATTTTAGATAAGGGAATCAAGCTGTGCATTTTCTCGCCAACTATGCATGTTTATCATGGAGCTCAGGTTCTTGGACAAATGCTTTCCCAAAACACCTTCATTCTTTGGTTAAGATTGACAATTTATTTCCTTGCTTTAGGTTTTGATAGACTTTGTAAGGGAGTAGTACTCCTTTTTATGCTTTCATAGTTATTTTTCATGGTACAATTGAATGTAAAAGAGTGAGTACTCTTCATATTGTAAAATTTCACTTTAGTTTTTTTTATTAATATACTGGTGGGGTTTAGGCCAAACTCCCACTTAGACACAGAATTAATTAAAAAAATTCATATTTCAAGAATTTACATTAACACCAATTCAAGTCAAGACTATCCATGTTGAAAATAAACTTGTTTTAAGCCCAAATTTTAATCAACCTCATATTAGCCCAAAATTAAGAAGTTTCAAATTTAGGGAAGGTAGGTAAGGTTGGTGAGATTAATAAAAATTATTTGATAATTTAGTTGACAGATGTATGGTTGTAATTTTAAGTTGTTTGTTTATTTAGTGGTAGAGATTTGTTATAAACTAGTATAAATAGAGCTTGCATTTGGAGTATTATATGATCAGACAAAGAGAGAAAAACAAGAGTGATTAGAAGCAAAGCTTTTAAAGAGAGTTTAGAGAAATATTTAGAAAGTTTGTAAAGAGTGAAGTTGTATTGAGTATTCTCTCTTGTAACAATATTTGAGTTATCAATATTTTTGAGTGATAAATTTCCAACAGAGTGGTATCAGAGCCACACGCAAAAAAAAAAAAAAAAAATAAGAGTTCGTTGAGACGAACACGCTGTCGAAGAAAAAAAAATTAACAGAATAAAAAAAAATTAACAGAATCGGAGTTTTGGAGCGTCGTTACGCTGCACCAGAAGTTTCTAAGCTAACTCACTGAGTTGAATCGAGTCAAGCTGAGTCAAACCAAGTTATCTAACCCATTGACCGAGTCAAGAAGCTGTTGATCGAGCATTGACCAAGTCAAACGGTTGACTTTGACCATTGACCACTGTTGACCAAGCGTTGACCAAGCCCAAAATTTGACCGAAGTTTATCAAAAGTTTTTCGGTCTTTTGGATCCATCCGTATAGTCAAAATTTTATATTTCACTCTATTGAGAGTTAATAGCAAATAGCAACTTAACAGCATTCCAAGTTCCACAACTCAAGCGATGCGACTTTGAGAATTGGAGTATCAAAATGAAGGCACTTCTTGGAGCACATGATGTATGGGAAGTCGTGGAGAAAGGGTATGATGAACCCAAAGACGAGTCAACACTATCCGCCACACAAAAAGATAGTTTGAAAAACTTAAGAAAGAAAGACAAGAAGGCTCTCTTCCTCATCTACCAACTTTTAGATGATGATGGCTTTGAGAAAATCTCAAGTGCTACCTCCGTCAAGCAAGTGTGGGACAGGCTCCAAGTCTCTTACAAGGGAGAAGAAAAGGTTAAGAAGGTACGACTTCAAACTTTAAGAAGAGAGTTTGATTCGTTGCATATGAAGGAAGGTGAGCTTGTTTCTGATTACTTTTCTAGAGTTTTAACCATTTTCAATCAACTAAGGAGAAATCGTGAAAATTAGAAGATGTAGCTATCATGGAGAAAAGTCTTCGATCTTTAGATTCGAAGTTTAATAGTATCACAACAATTATCGAGGAAATTAAAGATCTAGAAATAATGACGATTGAGCAACTCTTGGGTTCGCTCCAAGCTCACGAAAAAAAGAAAAAGAAGAAATGAGTCGTTGATCAACTACTTAAAACAAAAGTCCAACCAACCAATAATGAAGAAAGATTCAACAATAATAGAAGCCAACACGGAAAAGGTCGTGGACAAGGACGAGGTCGTGGTCGTGGACAAGGTTAGAATTTCAACAATAACTCCAACAACTATGAGAAAGGCGAAAGCTCTACGAGGGGTCGTGGCAGAGGCAATTCAAACTCAAGGTATGACAAATCTCAAGTTCGATGTTATAATTGTCAGAAGTTTGAGCATTATGCTAGAGATTGTAGAAACCCCAATATTAAAGTAAATGAGAGAGCAATTTTGTGGAAGAAAATAAAGAAGATGGAGGCAATATTTTATTACTAGCACGCAATGACAATAATAAAGGGCAATAAAATGCATGGTACCTCGACACTGGTGCTAGCAATCATATGTGTGGGAAACGGTCAATGTTCGTGGAACTTGATGAATCAATAAACGGGTATGTCTCTTTCAGTGATGATTCCAAGGTAGCAGTAAAATAAAGAGGTAAAATTCTTATTCGCTTAAAAGATGGGAGACATCAATTTATTTCAAATGTTATTATGTACCCAAATGAAAATAAATATTTTAAGTTTGGGACAACTCTTAGGGAAAGGTTATAATATTCACTTAAAAGACAATAACTTTTCTATAAGAGACAATATGAATAACTTGATTGCGATGGCACCAATATCAAGAAATAGAATGTTCCTACTTAAGATTCAAACAAATGTGGCTAAATGTCTCAAGGCGTGTTATAAAGATTCATCGTGGCTATGGCATCTGAGGTTTAGACATCTCAACTTTGGAGGACTAGAGTTATTATCCAAGAAGAAGATAGTGAGAGGTTTGCTTTGCATCAACCACCCGACCATCTTTGTGAAGGATGTCTACTTGGGAAGCAATTTAGGAGAAGTTTTCCAAAATAGTCAAACTCTAGAACACAGAAGCCACTTGAGCTCATTCATGCGGATGTTTGTGGTCCTATCAAGCCAAGTTCATTCGGTAAAAGTAATTACTTTCTACTATTCATTGATGATTTTTCAAGAAAAATGTGGATTTATTTCTTGAAGTAGAAATCAGAAGTTTTTGAAGCGTTCAAAAAGTTTAAGGCTCCAGTAGAGAAAGAAAGTGGTCTTCAGATCAAAGTCATGAGATCTGACCAAGGAGGAGAATTTACTTCGAAGGATTCAAAAGTTTTGTGAAACAAATGAAATTCGATGACCACTCACTATTCTAAGATCCCCAACAAAATGGAGTTGCAGAAAGGAAGAACATAATGATTCTCAATATGGCACGAAGCATGCTCAAAAGCAAGAGACTGTCAAAGGAGTTCTGGGCAGAAGCTGTGGCATGTGCGGTGTATTTATTAAATCGCTCACCAACAAGAAGTGTATGGGACAAGACACCACAAGAAGCGTGGAATGGAAGAAAACCTGGCATTTCCTATTTGAGAGTTTTTTTAAGCATAGCCCATGTACATGTACCAGATGAGCAAAGAAGCAAGTTAGATGATAAAAGCGAGAAGTTCATCTTCATTGGTTATGACAATAATTCCAAAGGCTATAAGCTATATAATCCTAATAATGCAAAGATAATCATCAGTCGTGATGTTATTTTTGATGAAGAAGGCGAATGAGATTGGGGACCACAATATAAAGATTACAACTTCGCCCCTGAATTTGAAGATGATGAACAAACAACTGTCGAGCAATCGAGAGAAGAGCCTGCTACACCACCTGCTTCACCATTTTCAAACAATGATAGAAATTCGCCACCATCTTTCTTAGCTGAGATGAATGAAGAACGTACAAGAAGTCTTCAAGAACTCTACGAGGTAACTGATAGGCTTGAAAATCTTACCCTATTTTGTCTCTTCGCAGATTGTGAGCCTGTAAACTTTCTAGAAGCTGCACAAAATGCAAAATGGAGAAACGCAATGGATGAAGAAATTAAAGCCATCAAGAAAAATGACACTTAGAACTTGCTCCACTTCCCAAAGGTCATAAAGCCATTGGTGTAAAGTGGGTATACAAGGTGAAAAAGAATGCTACCTGAGAGATTGAATGATACAAGGCAAGACTAGTTGCAAAAGGTTATAGTCAAAAAGTTGGCATTGACTATGATGAGGTATTTGCTCCAGTTGCTCAATTAGAAATAATAAGATTAATTATTTCTTTAGCAGCTCAAAATAAGTGGAAAATACATCATATGAATGTAAAGTCAACCTTCCTTAATGGAGTACTGGAGGAAGAAGTTTACATTGAACAATCAATGGGCTATGTGATAAAAGGACAAGAAGATAAAGTCTTAAAGCTAAAGAAGGCTCTCTATGGGTTGAAACAAGCACCGAGAGCATGAAATAGCAGAATTGATAAATATTTACAAAAGAAAGGTTTTACCAAATGTCCTTACGAGCATGCACTCTACATCATGAATAACAAAGGTGATGTTTTGATTGTTTGCTTGTACGTTGATGATTTGATCTTTACAGGGAGCAACCCAATTATGTTCAAAGAATTTAAGAAAGCAATGACAAAGGAGTTTGAAATGACCGACATTGGGTTGATGGCACACTACCTCGGCATCGAAGTCAAGTAAAGAGAAGATGGAGTTTTTATCTCACAAAAAACTATACAAAAGAGATTCTTAAGAAATTTAAGATGGATGATTGCAATCCAATAAGCACACCGATGGAGTGCGGAGTAAAATTATTCAAGGATAATAAAGCAGATAAAGTGGATTCAACATTGTTCAAGAGCCTAGTTAGATGTTTGAGGTACTTGACATGTACAAGGCCTGACATTCTCTATGTAACTGGACTCATGAGTCGCTACATGAAAACTCCAACAACAACACATTTCAAGGCCGCAAAAAGAATTCTTCATTGCCAAAAAGGTACAATCAACTTTAGCTTATTCTATTTAGTTTCTAATCAGTATAAACTTGTTGAATATAGTAATAGCGATTGAGCTGGAGATACCGATGATTATAAAAGCACAACTGATTTTGCATTTTTCATGGGAGACACTGCATTTACTTGGCTATCGAATAAGCAACCAATTGTCACCCTTTCAACATGTGAAACTGAGTATGTGGCTACTACATCATATGTGAGTCATGCAATTTGGCTAAGAAATTTGTTGAAAGAATTAAACATGTTACAAGAAAAGCCAACATAGATTCATGTCGACAACAAATCAGCAATAGCTTTGGCAAAAAATCCAGTTTTTCATAATCAAAGCAAGCATATTGATACTCGAAACCACTACATCAGGGAATACATTGCGAGAAAAGAAGTTCAAGTAAAGTATGTGAAATCGCAAGACCAAGTTGCTGACATCTTTATCAAGCCACTGAACTATGAAAACTTTGCGAGATTGAGAAACTCACTTGGCATCATAAAATAAATTTAAAGGGGAGTGTTGAAAATAAATTTGTTTTAAGCCTAAATTTTAATCAAGCCCATATTAGCCAAAATTAAGAAGTTTTTAATTTCAGGTAAGGTAGGTAAGGTTAGTGAGATTAATAAAAATTATGTGATAATTTAGTTGGTAAATGTATGGTTGTGATTTTAAGTTGTTTGTTTATTTAGTGGTAGAGATTTGTTATAAACTAGTATAAATAGAGCTTGCATTTGGAGTGTTATATCATCAAACAAAGAAGAGAGAAACAAAAGTGATTAGAAGTAAAGCTTCTAAAGAGAATTTAGAGAAATATTTAGAAAGTTTGTAAAGAGTTAAGTTGTATTGAGTGTTCTCTCTTGTAATAATATTTAAGTGCTCAATATTTTTGAGTGATAAATTTTCAACAATCCGATGGATTCAACTAGATCCTAGTTAGTTAAATTAAACTCGGATGGATCAGTAAGGAGCTACACTGATGATGTAGGAGCCGGGGATGTTGTGCGAGACTACCATTGTAACGTATTGTTTGCCTTTTATGAAAACTTGGGATAAAATTCAAGTATTTTTGCAGATGTTTTTATTGTGGCGAGGGGGTTAGGTATTTGTAAAATGCACGGATGCCGTAATGTATAGGTGGAGATTGATGTTTTAAGTATTGTACAAATCATTTTATCGATTCTATAGGCTATTGGACTTTGGTGCATTTGCTTCAACGGATTAAAGAATATTGTGGCTTTTTTAATGTGCAATTCTCACATATTGACTGGGAAGGAATCAAATGGTGGACTACTTCGCTAACCTTGCATACGAGCTGCAAAATTGTAAAATCTTGCAATGCAATGATCTTACGGGAGATGTTTTAGGAACTATTAAAATAGATTTTTTTTCTTTCTTTAGATTTCGATGGACGTAAGGAAGCAGTGCTCATTCTTTTTGGGTTTCAAGATTACATGTACTTTCATTTTAAGATTAATAAATAGGAAGTCGTCTACATCAAACCCCGACCCACCTAGGCACAACCAGCTTCTACTAAAAAAAATTCCCATTTCATGAACTTAAGTAAAAGATGTCTACCCCAACAAATATTCTATGGAGACCCCCCACTCTCAAGCCGCCAAACCACTGCTCCATTGAAGTTTCGCCACCATTCTTTAGAAGACAGTTGAAATCCCATCTGAATTAACAAGAAGATCTTTGAAGAAAATATTTGGAACAAATTTTGATCTGCATTGATAAAACGACCATTTATGAAGGTAAGAAATAATCTTCTTTTATGAGATGAAGAAGAGATGTGGTACACCCTTTCATTTCTCTTTAGTTGGTAAATTCTCCTATGGTTTCAACAATGGAAAAACTTAGGGCTAAGCTGCAATTAGATTGAAGGGATCATTTCATATTGGGGATATCAATTTGAAACCTATTTTAATTTGGCTCTCAAATGAATAATATTATGCACGAGTTTGGATGAGACAACTCTGGTATTTCGATGGATACCCGATGTGCATTTGACATAGACACCAAATTTTAATTTCACGAAAGAAAACCCTATTGTGCTAGTTTGGGTGAGTTCGCTTGAGTGTGCAATTTTTCATAAAAAAATCAGTGAAAAAGTGTACTTATAGAGAAGTGTTTGACTATGTATCTTTAACTCTTCATGGTTGTGTACTCAAGCCACAACCTTCTTTGACCATGTATCTTTGACTATGTATTACAACCGATCTGTACGTTGATGATTGTTAGATTATATGAGGGTGGGTAGCGGAAGATGATTGCTTGTTTACATGGGAGTAGATGGTTTTCACGTCCCACTGTTCTTTTATTCAACGGATATAAATTGATCAAGTGTATTACATCCAATCATTCAGATACCAAGTTCAAAAATGACTATCTCAGAAAAAGTTTTTTAAACATATTCTACGTTCTTTTCTAGTTTGGGTTTCAAAACCTAGGCTATGTTTGGTTGTGATTCGGAGGAATGTTTTCTTTCCCCTAGAACAAGATTGTGTTAATAAATTCATGATTTGGAGCCCACTATATATATCAAAATTATTACATTATTCTATTATTATATTGACATAAATATATTTTTTTCATTAAAAATATAATATATAACATTAAAAAAGACTAATGTGACACCACTAAACAAACAAAAAATTTTATGACAAAACTGCTATAATACAAATTGTTCCCTCACAAAACACAAATAAATATTACTTTCGTCCTTAAAATCCATATTCCTAAACTCATTCCCAAAAACACCAGAACACAACAAAAAATAGCCCTAATTTCTTTGTTTTTTTATCAGGCTTTGGTTTTCTAAACATAGGCCAACTATTCTTGTCATTTGGTTTCCTAAACCAAGTCCACTCTTCAGTCTAGGGTTCTCAAACCTATCCCAATAACAATACTTAATTTTATTAAGTTAAATCACAGGATTAATTAATTTAATTATTAGATTTTTTTTTTTCTTATAAACATTTTTCTTCTCAATTCTAATTATACTTATTCGACTAAGTATATGAGCCATTAAGTTCGCCAGTAAGTTAAAATAGGATCACAACCCTTGTTATTTAAATTGGGCAATATAAATTGTCTCAATTAATTAAAATCTTTAATTAATTATTTTAAAATTAATCTCGTTAATTTTAATTTTCAACTTTTCATAAAACATAGTTGACATACAACAACTTAATATGAACATCTAGATATAATTTAAAATTAAAATGAAAGTTTGCAGTTACAGTTTTTGTGTAGTATGGTCCTTCAATTATCCAATTGAACCTAGGGTAAGAAAATGCCAAAATCCTAATAGTTTAAGCACCATGACTTCTAAGAGTCTTAAGCAGATATCAAATTAGCCAACCTTTAACTCAGGATAGTTGGGATTACAATAGAAGTTATTCCGAGTAAAAGATTATTGAAGTGGTGGAACAAGAGTGAAAGAGGCGAAATTGGCAGTAGCTCATGGTGAGAGTGTTTCGAAGATGATCCTTCGGATTCAAATATAACGGAGATGAAAAAGTGTTAACGCCAATCTGACTCACATTCTTTCGATTGAAGATCATATTGGCATCAAAAAGTTGCGTATAAATGGCCTAGTGAGGGGAAAGGAACACTAAATACTTTCACTCCCTTGTTAAAAAGAAACGTATGAGGTATTGGATTGCTGAAATTAAGTATAAGGGGAAATTAATTTTGGATACTCAATAGATTAAAGATTCGGCGGTGGAATTTTATCAGTAATTGTTGGTTGCGGATTAGCCTTTAGTTGAGAGAGGCTCTTGGGCTGCATTAAACCGCAACTTAGAGCTTTTGTTTA
Organism: Paulownia fortunei; assembly: GCA_019321725.1. Lineage (NCBI taxonomy): Eukaryota > Viridiplantae > Streptophyta > Magnoliopsida > Lamiales > Paulowniaceae > Paulownia > Paulownia fortunei. The sequence goes on from CM033106.1 coordinate 21,865,200, forward strand.
TCCCGAGCATGAGGAGTTAGTTTCAGCATTCATCTAGACAGCGTGGCTGGTCCAGATGGTTTTTCATCATGCTGTTTTCAGCATTGTCAGAATTACATTGCACCGAATCTGATGGAAGGATGTATACAGTTCTTGAATGGTGTCTCGAATTTTTTCAACAATAATGGTTGTGCTAATCCCTAAGGCGGATTATCCAAAGGAATGGAGTGATTTCATCCAATCAGTCTTTGCAATATCATAAATAAGGTGTTTTCTAAACTTCTTTACTTGAGGCTTAATCGGGTTATGCCTTTGCTTATTTTTCACCTTTACAAATTGGTTTCACACTTGGGAGAACAATTATGGAGAATATTCTTTTAGCTTAGGAAATGGTTAAGTCTATTGATTTAAAAGGGAAGGAGGATAATGTAATTTTTAAACTTGATATAACTAAGGCGTATGGTTATGTGTAGTGGAATTTTCTTTATGTGGTTCTCAGACGAATTGGATTTCCTAAGGAATGGATTCAGGTGGTGAGGAATTCTATTGAGAATGTTTGGTTTTCAATATTGGTAAATGGTTATAGTGCAACCTTCTTTAAGTCAACAAGAGGGTTATGATTATAAGGTGATCCACTTTCCCCTTCTTTGTTTATCTGGGCGATCAAAGTTTATCAAGGGGGTTGCATGATCTTATTTCGGCAACTCCAGGTATGGCATATCACACGTCTGGTGGTTTGCTTACATCCCCTCTCTCTTATGCGGATGATATTATTATCTTAAGAAAGGCTAATAAGAGGAACATGATTAAATTGATGGACTTTTTCCATTGGTATGAAGAGTGTTCTAGGCAACTTATTAACGGCTCCAAGAGCTCTTTGTTGTGAGCAAAAGAGCATCGACAATAGTGGTGCACACAATTAATGCAGTCACAAGTTTCTCCATGAAGAGGCTACCTATCTTATACATTGGGGCTCCATTGGTTTAAAGTGTGTTATCTGAAGGAGGCTTGGGGATGCAGTCATTGGCAGAAGTGAGTGTTGCTTTCTCTAGCTAATTATGGTGGAATTGACAGACTAGTTTCTCTCTTTTGGCTCATTTCATGTGGTGTAAATACTGCTCAAAGGCTCATCCGTCTAAAGATAAGATGAAGATGAACTATTCTCCTCTTTGGAAACGGTTCTGCAAAGCTAGGGAGCATACGGAGAAGTAGATTTTTTGGTCTTCAAAAGCAGGTAACATCTCATTTTGGTTGGACTAATGGTTCGAAAAAAAGACAATTGCAGTATTATATCAAGCAAGTGACACAAACAAGAAGTTAGTTAACTATTATTGGCATCAAAACTACTGGAGTATGTCCAAATTACTAGAGGATTTTCCTTTAATCTTTCACAAAAAACTTGTTCTACTCCAATTAATATTGATGTAAAGGATCTAGCTTTGTGGAAGGAATCAATGGATGGCTTATTTTCTCTTAAATCAACATATAATCTTCTCCGCTTATCAAAAGTTTCCCCACGGCTTCTTCGGGATATAGAACCAAGCTTTGACACCAACAATGTCAATATTCTCTTGGAGGATATTGTATGGTTGGTTGCCTAATGATTTTATCATGAGTCTAAGAGGATTTAAAATACCCTCTAAGTGCCGAGGATGTGCTGATGGTGAAACATTTAAGCACTTATTCTTACAATGCAACCATGTAAGGGCTATCTTACCAATCTTGGTAATGTGGTTTATTTGGAGAGAATGAAATGATGCAAAATACTAGGGTCGTAGATTTCACTTTGGTAAAACTAGTCAAGCGATATATGCTCATCTTGCCACTTTATCAGCGTATTTCTGGAATGGGGAAGTGTAGCAATAGTTTGATTTGGGAGGAGGTTACCTACTAATAAACTAGTAGGGGCCAGTCTAAGCCCCCAACTTAGACCCTGGTGGCTTTTTGAAAAAAAAATTCCCAATTCATGACTTAATTCATTACTAGTCATTTGATAAGGGACTGAAGAATGACAACCCCTATCACCTATGTTTTCTCTAAAGAAACTTTACCTTTCCTTCAACCCAAACCACTGTACTTACCTAAGAAGAGCTTTGTCATTGTTCTTCAAGGATTGCGGGTGAACCTGCCCTTTGACACTTTAGCGCAAACTTTGAAAAAATCCTTTCAAAATGGTTTGGAAGATTTACCGATTGGTAAGCAGGTGGTGTACTAAGGAAAGAAAACTTTTTTTCTCTCGGAAGAAGAGAACACCATGCTTGCTGAGATGTTTGAATTTTTCCTTGTTGAAAGATTTTCACATAGATCCCCTAATGGATCGGCTTTGTTTAAAGATTGTGGGGATTGGATCAAGGCTTTTATAAGACTGGGGCACTTAACATGGAACATGTTTTGTACGTCTTGCTAATGAAGAAGATTATACTAGGGTTCGGACTAAGAAGATATGGTATTTTGAAGGCTAATCGATGAGAGTATTTAAGTAGACACCGAACTTTAGTTCAAAATCTGAAACTCCAATTGCTCTTATGTGGATAAGCCTATCTGGACTACCTGTTCATCTATTCCAAAAGAGATTTTTATTTAGTGCGGCTAAACTTATTAGCCAACCTCTAAAAATTGATGAACCTACAGTGGATTTATCCCAACCGAACATTGTTTGTTTATGTGTTGAATTGGACTTGATTGAAATGCAAATGGATGAGATTAGAATTGGTCAGGGAAAGAATGTATATTTGAAGGGAATCTAAAGCATAATCAATCTAAGATGACTCATGTGTCGAATGATAATATGAATTTGCATGAACCTTTCTCCTCTCATGGTAATCGATTGCGGATTCATGATAATTTGATTGACGCCACTGCGCATTATAGTGCTGATGTGCATGATTCTAGCAATATGAATTGTATTGTGAACGAGGTCCGGTGATAAGTAAATATTTTGACATATTTTTATATCAAATCATTTATACTATTCTTGTTTTATTCTTGTTAATATTATATTTTTATTAATATTTTGTATTAGACAATCAATGAGCAAAAGGAGATTAAAAAGAGTCAAAATAAAATCAAATAAGACAACACGTTTATTGAGCAAGTTGAGAGATAATATTTTATTTGATCAAATAAGCATCACAATTAGAAGAAAAGAGTCATTTTTGCCTAAGTTCATCATGTATAAATCAAAATATATGCAAGAAATCATTTGAACTTTGTAAGTGATTGTTGGGCTTGTATTAAATTTTCAAAATTAGCATATTTTCAGACTTGTGTAGTTTTCGTATTTTGAGCATAATTTCATACTCAAAAGCCGTATGGACCTTAATCTTACTTCATTTAAAATTGACCTACAATTTTAATGGAAGCTCAGCCCAATTCAGCTTTAATTAAAGCAGAAAATTCATCCAAATGTGTATATTGAAATGGATCTATCTATGCTGACACATCTTTTTAAATCAAGCATAATTTTCTTTCTAGTTGTTGGAATTAGATGATTCAAGTCAAAAATAAAGCTAATAGATGAATCTACAATTTCATGTTGACCACTTTTCCAAAATCAGTTGATTTTATGGAGAAAAATATGTGACAAAATTGGAATCTGATGAAGAGTTATGAATTTAGAACACATTTGAAGTAAATTTGGAGTACATTTGGAGTGAATTTGAAGGTACCAATTTAGGTATTCTTCTACTATAAATAGAGGTTCTTGGATATTATTTAAGATATACAAAAAACTTTAGGGGAAGTGAGTTTTATTATTATCTTTATTTAGGTTAAGTTTTTTAATAGTAATAAAAATGTATTCTCTAGTTTCTCTTCTATATTTTCAGTATTTTCTACTTTCATTTGACTTTCTAAATTTCATTGGTTGAGGAGAAATGGTGAACCTTTTGATGGAAGAGAAGGAACAATTATAAAGGTATATAATGTTTAAGTATGTTGTATTATTGTTTAGATTTTTTATTAAAATCCTCATTGTTTAGTGGTCAGTCTTAATTTATGTATTACTGATGGTACAACAAATAATTAGATTCATTTAGCTAAATGATTGGTTCTACTATACTGACTGCTAACGTGAAACATTGATTTGTTGTAGATAAAGGTATACATAAATACTTAATCTCATAAATAAGTGTTGCGTTAAAACCTTGATTGTTTAGTGTTGATTCTTGATTTATGTCTCACTAATGGCACAACAAATATTTAGATTCATTTAGCTAGATGTTTGGTTCTACTATACCGACTACTAGCGTGTACATAAATACTTGATCTTATAAATAAGTATTGGTGTTAAGAGATAATTTGCAAACAGTACGATAATATCATGGTCACCTTAATGCATGAGTTATTTGATAACATTTTCCTATTGAACCTTGGATTCCAATAATAACATTTAAAAAAAGGTAAAAAGAATAATAAATAATTATTACTCTATCCAAAACTCAATAGCGAATCACTAATTCTCAATACTTTTATTACTTTAATTTGTTAGTTATAACACATATTTTTCTTTATAATCTAAACTACATAAAATCTGTCTTTTTAAGAAATATAATCCTAAAAACTTCAAACAACTTACATGTGGATCGACTTCGAACTCATGAGAAATTTATTAATTAACACAACCTACACTTGAGTTTGCAATCTTAAAGTTGTAGCATTTGATAAATGATATTTAAGACATGCAAGATTTAGATTATTTTGGAGCCACTGCCATTGCTAATATTAATCCAGTTCAGCACCTTGATACCACGAATAATGAACTTTTGCTACCTAATAACTAGCGATAATTGGTAGTGGTCCATAAAACTAGCCAACCTATCCTTCTAATGAGCCTTTCTGCTAGCGAAGAAATGATATCATTGTTCGGCAATAATACAATAAGATTTGACTCAACACAGTTTAACTAGGACGAAGCCAGGTAAACCTAATATGTTATCATGATGAATGATCTAATTTGGAAAATCAGTGATATTGGTAATAACCTATCCCAAAGAAACATAAATTGCAACTTTTAATTTTGGAGCAAAAATTAAACCTTTTATACCCGATTTATGCTTCGCGGATTTGGTTTTTATGATGTTATTGCCAATTATAGCAATAAGATACGGTTCTTTAGGAATGATAATTTTAATAATGATCTTTTATTTGATAATGATCAATTTCCTCATGTTAAACTTTATTGTCCATCGTTTGCGGAACCTTTCTTTTGCACCTGGGTTTATGCAAATGTACTAGAGCGGAATGCTTGTTACTTTGGGATGGTTCGAGGGCTGCAAACCATTTGAATTTAGCTTGGCTGATATGGGGTGATTTCAATATTGTTACTTCGCTTGCGGAGCTATGGAAGAGTTTTGTAATTGTGTCACTGATTGTGGGCTGTTTGATTGGGGGTTTGACAAGTGTAAGTCAGTTGGACGGATAAAATCATGGGAGCATCTAGATTGAGTTATATGCTCAAATTCTTGATAGGACATGTTCATTTCGACTCTAATTTGTTATCTTACACGGACAATTATCTCAGACCATTGCCCTTTGCTAATTCCCATTACGGACCGTATGACAACGGTTTCTTCATCTTTCAGATTTATACATATGTGATGAGGCATGATGGCTGTTTGAATATGGTTAAGTATTCTTGGCAAGAAAACCAAAATGGCCATGGATCATTTAAATTTCATTAGAAACTCCTAAAAAATGGAATAAAGAATTCTTTGGCAACATATTTGACCAAGTTCTGGAGGCTGAGGCAACGGTTTGCAAAGTGGAAAAGAACTTAGATGATAAACCGATGTAATATGCTTGAAATGAATAAATGTTCGACCTTATTAACTCGAGATTTGTCAATTAAGGATGATTTCTGGAGGTAGAAGGATGCATGCAACTGGTTGGTTTCTGGCACATGAAACACAAAGTTCTTTCACTCATAGGTAAAAAAAAAAAAAAAAAAATCGGGCCAAAGCAGCTATTAATCGAATTAAAGATGATGATGTGATGGTCACGGAGTTGGATGCTATTAAGGATTCGGCTGCTAAATATTTTGAGAATGTTTCTGCTACTGCAGATCTGACCTTTGAAGGTCCTGATGGTTAGTCGGCATTCTTTTACTAGCAATGTTGGGAGATTATTAAAGATACTTGTATGACTTGGTTCTGGATTTAAGGGCACTGCTCTGCCCAGGGGATATACAACGGACTTCTATTATGCTGATTCTTAAGGTGGAGAGTCCACAACAGTCGAGCGAATTCGGGCCCATCAATTTATGTAATGTAAGTAGTAAAGTTCTCACTGAAATCCTTGCTAATAGATTCTCTGAAGCCTCACCTGGTTGGAAGCGTCTTTGCAGAATTCGAAAACAGGTTGATCCTCATATTTGTTGGTAAATTGGACAGGGCAATATGTCATTCTAGCATGATACGTGGGTTGGTGATCAACCATTAGGGAATCTGGTTTCTAGGCCACTTCTGACGCATGAACACGTCAAGTTTTATTGGAAGCACCAAATGTGTGACCCCATTTTCTCGGGGTGGGGGGAGAACAGATCGAATGCTCTGGAAGTGGTCTGATAATGGAGTTTTTTCGAATAAATGAGAGGGGATAAGAGTTAGCCTCTGGATGTGTCTGCTGCTCTAATGAAGAATTCATCAGCCCACTTGTTCTTAAACTCTAATGCTGCAGGAAATGTTTGGGATTACTTTTGGCTCTTTGTTTAATCTGCCTATCTTTGAAACTGACTTTATTCGGGTTGCTATACCGAGGTGGGGATTTTCTGCGCCTACTCCATCACATCTTTAATTATCGACTGATCATCTTCTGGATTTGCAATTACAATATTATGTTACATCAATCAGGTATACTTGGCAGAAATCGTAGGAGAGGCGATAAACATACCCTCGGCATTTTGGACATAACTTTCATTGTTGGCTTTCTACTAGAGTCACCCTTGTTAGTTGGAAAAGATCGTAAAAGCCATGGGTGAAGCTCTATATAAATGGCGTTTCTCGTGGTAATCCAATGCTCCAGAGAATTAGAAGTTTTAAAATCTTCTTCAATGTATCAGAGCTTTGAGTGATTGTCTTACTATTCGAGTTACCCATGTTTATAGAGAGGGGAATGATGTTGACTACCTGGCCAATTTGGTGTGTGATTCAAATTTCAAGAAATTCTTGAATCCTTCAAATTTACACTGGCCTATTCTTGGTTTACTTCGTGTAGATAAGCTTAATTTGCCTTCATTTCGTTTGAAAGTGGTTGGGGAGTAGTTTAGTGTTGAGGCTGGATGACTAATGGGCAGAATACTTTGTGCCGCAACTTCAATTCTAGTGTTGCAGCACAATATCAACATAGTTTTCAGAGCCGTGGCTTCAAAGTCTGGTGCTACAGCACGAGACAGGCAGAGTTTCAAGAGCTGCGGCGCAACTTTTTCTGAGCCGCAGCACCAACTCTAGCGCTGCGACACAATTTGATCTTCTTCAAACCCGCAACGCCAACTCTGGCATAACGACATGATTTGATCTTCTTCTGGCAGAACATTCAGGGCTGAGACGCAATGCCATGGCGCTGCAGCACATTTTCAGACTTATAGATTCTAAAAGGCATAACATTGCATTTTGAATTCTTCTTGTTATTTATGGTTAGTTTGGCATATGACTAAATTTTCTTGCAAGGGACTATCACTCCTTATTTCTTCTAAGCTCTCTTGTGTAAGGGAGACTTGTGTAAGGTATTAATACTCCTTATTTTCTACTTTTAACTTGTACAAACTTCTTTATATTTTTTTTATAATTATTACGGGTAGGGGTCGCCAACCCCGCATTTAGTACAGATGGTTTTTTTCAATGTATGTATATGTATATATATATATATATACCTACGACCTCGTCAGTCATGAGTTCAAATTACTTGGATAGGAAACTAGCTTCCTTTTACAAAAAATCCCAAAAGTGAAACAAAAAATCTCTTTTGCTATTTATTTTACCTTTGGGTGAGGATTTTCCGGAAAACATAAAGCACTCCCTAATTCAAATAGATGAGAATTTAATCATTTATTGACATTCACAAACCTTTGTGTGTGTTCGAATTACTCCCAACGAGCATCCATTAAAGATTAAGAAGGAATTATAATATCCATCAAAGTATAATCATGTATATACAAGGTTACCACCATGTATCAAAATATAAGCACGAAGATCAATAAACTATTATTATTATTTATTCGGACTGAAAAAAATAGGTTTAATATTGGTATAGGTGCGTAATTTTCCCTAAATTATTCAAAAAAATCTGTGACAATTACGGATAGTATTCATAATAGCATAATTATATTAGTAACATGTGAAGAATTTGGAAAATAGATTAGAGGATTCTGATTCTGACATATAAACAGATGCATAAGAGACAATTGCATATACATCCCCTTAATATTTGGGCAAATTATAAATTTCCCCAAATATGGATAAGTACATCGACCTCCTTTGATGTTTTCTCACAGTTTACAAAATTTCCCAACGAGGTTAATCATAACAAGGATGCTGACATCAATTAAAAACTACTGACCTCCTATAAATATTCCGTTTTAGTATTACTTATTTTTGCTTTCTCACATTTAAACAGTACTAGTAAGTAATACGTGTATTGATTTATATGATTCTAATAAATTAATTATTATTTAATAATTTATTTGCATAAAATTAGGATATTATAATATATTTCATAAATAAAAAATTATTAAATAAAAATATAATCAATAAAAAATAATATATTAATCAGTATTTCATAAATTATTTATTAATTTATATGACATTGCAACAAAGCAAATAATTTTCTTTCACCTCATACTTTGTATGCAACACTTGTTCCTTTGAGATAGAAGAAATTTGGCAAAGTGAAATAATCTAAATGTTAAGAAGAAATTTGGAAAAGTGAAGTAATGTCAATGTTAAGAAGAAATTGGGTAAAATGAAATAATCTAAATGTTAAGCAAGATAAATAATTAATATTAAAAAATATTTTTTATGAATATAAATAAAACTACAATTTAGCTAAATTTATTTTATAATCATAAATACATGTGGAGTTAAGTGAAAAAATTTAGTTCTAAGATTAAAAATTAAGTAAAATACATATCAAATATTCAAGGATCTACAAAATCATTCGTCATTTTTATATAGTATTTGGTCTACATACTACCTATACATAATATTATTAAACTATTTTTACTGAGTATGGGAATTTTTTTTTACATCCATAGTTGTTAGGTATCAGAATTTTGTACTATAGTGAATCCTGCTTCAATGTGGTGTTTTCTTCATAAAATAAAATATTAGTTACTATTAATAATATATAATATATTACTTAGGAAAAAATATTTGTCCTTGCACTAAAAACTTATTTGTACACAATATTTTTAGTCCATGTCTTTCCTCTCATATTTAAGTTGCCTGATTTAATTAATATTTTGGTTATAGATATTAAAGTTCCTCTCGATAGACAATATATAATTGGTTATGAGAAAACACATCAACGTTTGGAATAAAATATATTCGTAATTACTTATATCATCAATAGCTTCATCAAAACCATTACAACTTCTTATTCAATCTATCAACGTGCTCATTTTTAGCGGTTAATATTGCTCAACTTGTCATGTAATGAGTTGAGTGATCATTTTTATTTAAGATTGAGATAACTGATAATACTTTCCTAAAATCTAAAAAAATAAACTCTCACTTTTTCATCAAAATTCTCATTATTTTTCATTACGTCCTTCAATAATTTATCAACATTCTCGTTAGCCCATCATTTCATTATTGATACTTCATTCCATTAAAATAATTGTGTTTTACGCAATAACTCTGTAACAACACTTCGCTTAAACATAGTGCACTCACTTAATTCATTTGCATTTATTGGTATTTTAAAGAAAGAATGTATTATTCTACCCCTGACATTACAGCGGTAGCAACTCTGGATGTCCCAATTGTAAGCGCTAAGTAATTTTGGATATAAAATGAGCTAACAATGCATGATACAAAAAAAAAATTCGAGCTTCACCTGGTCCATCAATAAAGAAACCCTTGCCTGACCATTATGTATGTAATCTAAAATCATTGAAAAAGTTTTATGTTGTTTAAAATTCAACTTTAATTCTACTTCATAATCTTCCAAAATTATTTCTATTGACATTTTATCTTGTATCTCTTTTGAAAAATCATTGTCTATGTTTTCGATATCAATAAGAATATTTGAAAGATCAAATGAATTAATATTTTTTCCTATGCTCTCCAAGAAAAAAATTAAACTTTTAAAAAACTTGGCAACTTATAATCAACTGAGGTTTCTAATTTTCTTTCGAATTTTTCAAATATTGTCTCAAAGTATGCTTCTTAAAAAACTCTCACATTTGTTGGTGCCCAATATACCAAGATAATTGCAAATAGTTTTTGGAGTTCATGTAGCATTTGAATAGTTTTTTGGATACTTTTAGACCACATAGAAAAATATTCTGTAAGCATTCTTTTGGAGGCATAATTCCAACTCAAAATATTTCTTGTATTTTGATTTGCCCAATAAATCACACAATGTTAAATTGGATGATGAAGATGCAAGTTGATGACTACTGGGTATATTTAATTCATATTAAATTAAAAAAATCTCCACATTACTACTTGAGCAAAGACTCATTGAGCATCTTGAAAATATTTAATTTCATCAATTAAATTTTCATTTTAATTTTGGGTGATATAAATTTCTTTTGATGAATTTTTTTGTAGTTACTTTGTGGAGTTTTTGTGTAAATTGTGGATGATTCCACCTTACCCAAATAAATTCTTTATCGATATATATCTTTCATTGTAGTATAAAACATATGAAACTTTCTATAGAAGTACCATATATCTATTTTGAATGCTTAAATAGTTCAAAAATAATCATCTTCCTAATTATACATAAAAAAAAATCATATTAAATCAACATTATGTAATGATGAATTTGATATGAATGATCGTCTACGCATTTGTATATTCCAAAAAAATTTAGAGCTTAAAATATTGGTTAGCTGAATTTACCTTGTTAAGAAAAATTGAAGATTGTGTGAGGCAAAAATATATACAGACTTGTAAATAATTATTTATTAATTCTATTAGTTTGTTCAGTAGAAAATTAGGTAAAAACAAGAATTACGTATACAAGTAAATATAGTACAAATTTATTTTTTACTTAATTTAATATATTTTGTTTTTAAAAAGTATTTATGTTGAGTTGTTGTAATATAACATGAAGGTTCATACAACAAATTTTTGCTATGTTTGGTTTTGTTGAAAAAATTTAGGCTCTGTTTGGTTTCATTTCCAATCATTTTGAGGAGAGTCTTGTGGGAAGTGAGTTTGGAAAATGTGTACAAATGAAAATGTCTATGTTTTATTGGGACAAATAATATGTTGTATTTTGAGATATATTTTCTACTGTAGATATCTTATCCATATTAATTAGTGACAGTATAGTAGGGTATAAGATTATTTAAATATTCAATGAATAATTGGTATTTTGGGAAATAAAACACCATTTCTGAAAAAAATGCAAGTGACAAATACGTTTTTTATATCTAGAGAAGGAAAATAATATTTGAAAAATGAAACCAAATATAATGTAAACCACACAGAAGAAAAGAGCAAGAGAAAGTCAATCAAAATTATAATATTCTAACTAACAATAGAATAATATAATTAAAATTCATTTGATTAAATGATTAACCCAAAAGATCTATTTTTTTATGATATGACTTGATGAGTAATTTAGCATAAATCTCAAAAGTGAAGAAAAATCACTAAGTCAAATATTAGATACAATTGCAACATTGTTATCATGATTGTAATACTGAAAGATATGTCAAATAATTAAAATAGATTATTGATTTTGTACATAATATATGTAAAATATAAAAGGATAAGAGAACTTCTGGAATATGACCTTATAATTAGTAATAATGATATAAAATTTAGATATGGGTTGCTTGAAAAAGCAAATATTAAAGGAATAACCAAAATTATAAATATGACAATGGAATGTACTTCAAAATTGATATAAAAAATGATGTTATTTCCACATTAATTGTAATAATTCTAATATGCTTGGATATTGTAAGGTAGATTTAATTTATTCAAACATACATATTTCATAATAAAATAATTTTCATATTAAATCTAGTACCATATCATTTTCTATTCTAATTTAATGTGACTTTTTTGCAAGGGTGACCACAGTTTGATAATTCGATGAATTCAAGCTAAAACTGAAAATTCGGTATATACCAAAGTACAATAAAAAATTCGATTTGGTAAATGATTTTTATTTTCATAAAATTTCTCTATTCAATTTGATTTTGGATTTTTATTTCAATCTATCAAACTATACTGGATACCAAATTTAGTTATATAAATTTTATAAATAATTTTTATATCTTTTTATATTTATTTATTAATTTTATACTTTTTTTCTTATTTTTAACTCACCAAACTAAAAATATAATAAATTCAAATTACAATTAAATTTGTTAAGAAATGAAAATGAAGAAGAAATTGAGCTGAAAATATGCTATGTATAGCTTTGCAATATTGTAATAATATATACATATATAATATTTTATCACTATTAGAATGTCTTGAAATGTTTAGGATTAATTTCATTTTTCTCCATATACTCTTAAAAATACTCTAATTATTTATTAATCTATAATTTCTTCAATAAAAAAAAAACATGTAAATGGACTAAGAAATACACAAGTAAATGTAGTAAAAATTTATTTTCTACTTTTTTTAAAAAATATATTTATGTTGAAATATGGTGATACAGCATGAAGGTCCACACAAATTATTTTTTGTTATATTTGATTCTGTTGAAAAAATTTAGACTTTGTTTGATTTCATTTCTAGTCGTTCTGAGGAAAGTATTATGGGAGAATATGTTCTAGAAAATTGAGTTTGGAGAACGTGTATATAATGAAAATATGTATATTTTATTGGGATAAATGATATGATGTATTTTGGAGGCATTTTCAACTATAGATGTCAATATTATGTTATTATGGTTAATCAGACATTTTCAACTATAGATGTTTTGTCAATGTCTGTTTGTGTTAGTGATGATAGTAGGATATAAGATTATTTAAATATTACAATAGATAATTGATATTATATGGGAATGAAAATACCATTTTTGAAAAATGCAAGTAACAAAAATGTGTTTGTATTCGGGGGAGGAAAACAATATTTGAATGAAAAGTAGCAAGAGAAAACCAACCAAAACTATAATGTTTGAGCTGACAACCAAACAATACAAATAAGATTCATTAAAATTAATTGTCAACCCAAAAGGTCTGCTTTTAAAAAGATTTATTTTTTTTCCATGAAATGACTCAAAGAGTGATTTAGCATAAATCCCACAAAAAAAATAAAAAAAATCACTAAGTTAATAGTAGATGCATTTGCAACTGAGCTACTATGATTGTAATGCAATAGATAATTCAAATGATTAAAACTGATTTTGAAGTTTATACATAAATTATGTGAAATATAAGAGATAACATAACTTTTGAAATATGAATTTATAATTGGTAAGGATAATATAAAATTCAAATGTGGGTAACTTGACAATTTAAATGAATTAAATCATCAATATTGAGGTAATTATTTTCGTATCTCTTCGCATCTATCAAGCACAAGAAAATCACATTTTTAGTCTCATAGTTCGAGGAACTCTTGCAAATTTAATCTCAGGTTCGAAAAAAGATTCAATTTTCATTATGAATGCACTTTAATATACATGTTTTGCTCTTTCCTTTTTTTTACAAAGTGGAATAACCAAATTACAAATACGATAATAGAATGTGTCTTTGAATTGATATGAAAAATTAATGTTATTTTTAACATTAATTTTAATTAATTTAATTAGCCTGGATATTATAAGGTAGATTTAACTTATTCAAATAGACATATTTTACAATAAAATAATTTTTATATTAAATATAGTATGTTGTATCTTTTTCTATTCTAATTCAACGTGACTCTTTTATAGAGGTGACCACAATTCGATAAGTCGGTGGAATCAAACTGAAATTAAAAATTCGATATGTACCAAAGTCGAATATAAAAATTTGATTTGTTATTTAATTTTTATTGTCATAAAATTCGATATTCAATTTGATTTTAATTTACTATTTTAGTTTTTCGAACCATATCTAATATTGAGTTTAATTTTCACAAATTTTATAAATAATTTTTATATCTTACTTATGTTTATTTATTAATTTTATACTTTTTTTATTTTTAACTTGCCAAACTAAAAAAAATAAATTCAAAATAAAATTAGAGTTTGTTTTAATTTTGAATTATTAATTTTTCTTACATAAATATTTGGTATTCGGTTAAATTTTGATTTATCGAACTGTATCTGATATCAAATTTTAATTTTAATAAATTTTATAAATAATTTTTATATCTTACTTTATATTTATTAATAAATTTTATACTTTTTTTATCTTATTTTTAACTTGCCAAACTAAAAATAATAAAAATACAATTAGATTTTGTTGTTTAATATTTAACTATTTATTTTTTAAAAAAAATAACATGATAGTTGAATTAAAATATGGATATAAAAATGGGCAAAAGAGAAAACAAAAGATAAAATATTTATTAATATAATTTTCACACATGTCTTTGCAATAAGTTGTAATCCCAACAAATCAACCCAAAAATAGAGTTACGTAATTTTAGAATAAATTAATTACGTAATTAAGTTGTAATCCCAACAAATCCATGTAATTTAATAATTACGTAATTTTAGAATAAATAATATTTATTTTTTAATTAGTCAATAAAGTTATAAAATAATTACAATAGAAAACATCAATAGTCCAAGTCAAACTCTACCTTTTGTGAAAATTATATATATAAGTATTTTACCTTTTGTTTTCTCTTTGTCCATTTATGTGTTCATATTTTGATATTTTGTTAAATAATTTTTTTAAAAAAATAAAAAAATTAAACAGTTCAAATTTAAATAAAAAATTTTTTTTTTTTAAATTAATTAATAAATATAAACTAAGATGTTAAAAATATTTATAAAATTTATAAAAATTAAAATTTGATATTGTAGAATTGTTCAATAATTTGAAATAAAATACCAAAATTAAATCGAATACTATTTTTTTATGATAATAAAAATCAAAATAAAATTAGAGTTTGTTTTAATTTTGAACTATTAAGTTTGTTTTACATAAATATTTGGTATTTGCTTTATTTTTTATTTTTTATTTTGATTTATCAAACTGTAACTAATATCAAATTTTAATTTTTACAAATTTTATAAATAATTTTTATATCTTACTTTATATTTATTAATAAGTTTTATTTTTTATTTTTAACTTGCCAAACTAAAAATAATAAACATACAATTAGATTTTGTTGTTTAATATTTAACTATTTAATTTTTTTAAAAAAAATAACATGATCATTGAATTAAAATATGAATACATAATTGGGCAAAGGAGCAAATAAAAGATAAAATAGTTACTAATATAATTTTCACACGTATCTTTGCAACAAGTTGTAATCCCAACAAATCAACCCAAAAAAAAAAAAAATAGACTTTATCTTGGACTTTTGGTGTTCTATTGTAATTATCCACCAATTAAACAAATAAATATTATTTATTCCAACAAAACTACATAATTATTAAATTACATAACTACCCTTAAAATTGATAATAGTAAAAAAGTATTTTAGTTGGATCAAAAATTGGAAGATACATTCACACTTTTATAATAGTATAGATAATTTTTTTAAAAACAATAACATGATCATTGAATTAAAATATGAATACATAAATGGGCAAAAGAGAAAACAAAAGATAAAATATTTATTAATATAATTTTCACACATGTCTTTGCAATAAGTTGTAATCCCAACAAATCAACCCACAAAAAGAAAATAGAGTTTGCCTTGAACTTTTGGTGTTCTATTGTAATTATCCACTAATTAAACAAATAAGTATTATTTGTTCCAAAATTACATAATTATTAAATTACATAACTACCCTTAAAATTGAAAATATTAAAAGAGTATTTTAGTCAAATCAAAAATTGAAAGAAACATTTACATTTTTATAATATTATTATAGATTATATAGATTATAGATATAGATTTTTCATATTTTAAAATGTGATATATAGAACTTTTAAACTTATTTTTCACCAATAGAGATTTTATATTTTGAATTAGTTGTGATATTTTGAGTCATAATAAAATCCAACAAAGTCTCTTTTTTTTTTTTTTTTTGGAGGGGGTGGATTCAAATTCAAGCGGAATTTGAACCCCTGACCTCACATTCAAGATGTAAGGCCAAGTACCAACATACCACAAGATAGAGCTGATTATAAATTTTAAAAAATCCCAAACTGTATTGCACTGCTCCCCGACCCAGTGATATTAATTTACGATACAAAATCATAATTTAAAATATAGATTGCACTATCAGGGTATGGTGGTGGAGGTTTAAAAACTGAAAAAATTGCACATCGCCCCTTGTATAAGTTAAGTGGGTAAATCTATACTTATTACTTAATATGCATTTGATATTAATGTTGGCTTTTATAGTGAATATATTGTTATTGTTGACACACAAAAGCCCATTTATTCTAAGCAAATTTTTTTGGTACTGTTGACATATAGCAAGCCAATTTGCTGAAGCATTCCCGTTGTGTGCTAAATACACAATAGTTGCTGCTACTAAGGCATAAAAATGTTGGAAACTGCAATATCATTCACCACCACAACCAGTTACAATTTTTAAAATTGTTCTATATTTCCAGAAAATCATTAATGTCTATACTTTCACTCAGACAAAATTTCTTCTTAGTATACAAGTCATGATGAAGAATCACATCATCAAATAATATATAGCAGTGACCGCCTCCTGAACCTACGCAGCTCAATTTCAACATGTATACGCTCTCTCTTCTGTGGCTAAGAAACTTGATATGTTGTTATTTGCTCCCAAAAAGAAATGGATTATGGGATGTATAATTTGACCACAACTTAATTAATGAGTCTCAAACCTAGGAATAAATGTGCATTAATATTTGGATTCACGAATCATCAACTCTTTCGCTAGGTGGTGTTGCAGCAAGCCAACCCCACATGCCGCCTAAGCTCTGCTTTTGTTTCGCATTGAGTGCTGCTTGTTCGGAAGCAGCCTTTTGCCTCTCGAGGATTTCAAGTTCCTTCTGCAAGGTCTCCATTGTTTGTAGCTTCTGTCTTAGCTCCGCAACATCGACCTGTTAAAGTTCAAGCAATATGAATTAGTAGACAAGCTTTCGGGTAAAATGGAATAAATGCAACCAGGTCATTTTGAAGCTCTATCGGAAAAACTAACAACAACTAACATAATTACTAAGAGGTATGCCAGAACATGCCTTTGTTAAAATTTCATGAAGCTTAGTTCAATAAGACATGAACCCAAGATTCCCACTAATGAGTGATATTTGTAAAGGACATGAACAAGTGTTGCAAGCAAATAGCAGCATCTGACTGGTCATTTAACATGCATAACAGGAATAGAGACATTCCCAACTAATATAAGAACGCTAAACCTAAGTTTCAATAGAGGCAATTTTCACAATTATCTCCCAAACTGCTGGAAAAGTCAGGTTCCAGATAAAGAAGTGAGTATAAACTATAAACAAACACATCAACCTAAGGTAGAAGGAAAGGGAAAGGAAGTGTTGACATACCACCCAAACATAACAGTTACTCAGTTTACCTCTCATTATAGGTTCTGACAATACAGATTTGAGAAGAATAAAATTACATGTGTAATTACAACAGAATAGTAACAATCCTAATACAGCATAATCTGATAAGGATTCAGAAGAGCATGCATGTAATCAGTAAACCGCCTGAGAGAAATTTTTCTTTCAATACCAACATTTAACCACAATTATGCCTCGGAGTCGGCATTAATTACTGATATGATACAGACCTCAAGTTTAAAACATCTGGATTGTTCAGCAGCAAGCCGGCCTCGCACAGATTGGAGCTCCTGAAAATCATGCTTGCTTTCTCAGAACAAAATTCATACTAATCAATAATACATATGCATGCTTGTATTAGAGCTTAAAGTAAAGCTATCTTGACATGCATATTATTTGGCATAAAGACAAAGACAACATTTTCATATTGAAAAGCCTGTCAAAGTGCTGCTCTAGCTTGTGCGCATAAACTATCCAGTCAATTCACATCCAGTGCTTAATTGCATAGAGCAAGAAGCTAGGCAGCGCTAGGTCACTACTTGCCTTAACATGGTCGGAACATTGCTCTCTGTTAGTGAACTAGAAATGAGATGTAAAATTCCAGTAAACACACAAACCCCTTTTTCCCAGTTTAATGAACAGAGTTGTGCATAATTTTCATGTCTCTTCTCTATCAGAGTAAAAAAAATATATAAAAAAAAATAAAGGATTTAGAAAAGAGAAAATTGATTAACAAAGGAGACAGAATAAAATAATCTTATTCCAGACTGAAGCTATGCTATGCTTTTCTTCCTTTTCAGCATTTTTCCATTATCATGAAGCTCTTCCAGAAGAAGACTATTCATATTCTTTTTATTTTTATTTTTTGGTTGGCACAGAAATGCTGCTATCTGAAGATAGAACCCAAAACCATTGGCGAAAGCCTTGCATAGGATAACCTAGGAAGATCTAACGATTTTGATAATTGCATAGCTACCCCACTTAACTTGTCACGTCAATAACTGCAGTTTTCTTTCCTTTGTGGGATCAAACTGCAGGACATAGGAAATTTGAACTTTTAACATTACAGGTTTTCGTAAGCTCTTCTTTTTTTTATTTTTTTTGTGGGTGGGGTTTTGTCGGAGAGGGGGGGGGGGTGGCGGAAATCAAAATCATATTTTTAAAGAATTGAAAATTGTTCCGGAAAATTAGTATCTGATTTTGAAGCTTTAGCAAATAAAAGTCATGCAGGTGAAGGGGTTATAAGTTAGTGTATGCATATTGGAATAACCTCCAGCCAGTTATTCATACATATAATTTATTAAATATGAAAATGTCACAAGTTAACCACCCACTAAAATTCCCAAGTTGTATCTATTTGAGACTTAAATGTCTATATAACCCTCTAATAATAATAGACCTTTTTAGGATTTTATGGTTGTTTATTGATTTTTTATGACACAATTTCCATTCACACAGGTTAACTATGAGACCATGATTAACAAGAGTGTGTTGTTTGAAGCCTTTGGAGTTGCTCCTATTTATAAGTCGTGCCCTTCAATCTCTTTTTGAGTTAATTTTTGAGTTCTAATCTTTGCTAAGTAGGAATGGGGACCCTCTCATTTAATTTAGTTAGTATTTTGTATTGATGTTGCTCATCTAAATTGTGTCCGTTTTATTATTACTCGGCATTTGGACTCTAATAAGAAATTCGGAGTAACAAAATTATGTGCATGAGTAGCAAAATGCAAGTACTATCGCAACTGTCTCGCACCCCCCACCCCCACCTCCAATTAAAAAATAAACAAATAAAAATCCAAATTTTGGCTCTAGCCAATAACCTTTAGGCATATATCTTGTTTCAAAATTGTGATCCAGCAGGATTATTTCTTGAAATTAAAGTAAGCATCACTTTTAAATAAGTGGTCATAAAATAATCATACCCAACCAAACAGCTCTAGAATTCATGCAATGACAAAATCTGAGAGGGGCCCACTACTTACATGAGGTGAATTGAGATAGTACATCTGACCAATTAAATTGACTGATATTTTGTTTGAAATAGCAAGAAGAGGTTACCTTGTACAAGTCCGTGTTCCGAGTTTCCGCTTCTTTCAACTCTTGCGTTAGCTGTAGTGTCTGCATTTTCTCCTTGGTGAGAGACAATTCTAGTTCTTCTTTTTCTGCCTTAAGGACTGCTAAAAGATGCTCATTAGTCTCTTCAACCTTGGTAATCTGTGTAAATAAAGAAACACAAGTCAGAAACTCTTCAGACTGAGGTATTGCTGCAACCAAATTTATATGACTATTTATTAAATACTTCACAATATCAGCAATTTGTCGGGAGAAATCTATGAGAAAAGGTAATACTCTCAGGAATAATAAGTATAGCAAGACAAGTGGTTTGTGTGATTATATGTGAAGGTTTATACACAGGAGAAAGAAGGAAACTAAGAGAGGTATAGAAATCTGCCTAACAAAACTCTTACAATAATACACGCACACAAAAAAAAAAAAAAAAAAATAGAGGTGTTCTTCTAAGAGATGAAAGTCAAATAAATTATCCAACACATTAACAAACAAAGAAGAAAAATGTGAGTTCAACTTCTCAAGAATATATAATCATAACCAGGAAAACAAAATTAATTTCCACCATTTGTTTCGGGGGTGGGGGGAACCCTTTCTTCTTCAGTAAATGTAACTTTAAGACATAAGATATTGAGTTCTAAATATAAAAGCAGTCAAAATGCCTGTATACCCTTCATTTTTATATCAATATACTCATTGTGCTTGCACACTGAGGAAAATTTAATAGGTGAGACCGTATTGCAAATTGTCAAAATATATTCATGCTACAGTTGACGCACCCCAAAGAAGGTAAATAACCAATCAAGATACTCTAACAATTTTGAATTCAAGTATAACAATATCTCGAGATATTGAATAGGTTTACATATTGTTTATGTATCACAAGAACAAGATACTAATCATCCATGAATTTTGAAATACATGTTCATCACTTTGGTTCTATTTAAAAAAATAAACATTAAAATACTATCCATGTAACCTACATAACTGTCAGGACTATGAGCACAAATAGGACATTCATAGCAATAGATACTGGCACACAATTGTTCAACAATGCTAACCTGTGGTTCCAAATCAATATTGTCCATAACAATTTCCCTTATTTTTCCTTCTTGGCCTGTCTCAAACTCAGACTCCACATCTCTGGTAGCATTTGTAACGTTTTGAACAGCTGATACACTATCGGGAACTGGTGTCTCCATCATCTTTGATTGTAAAGTTGATTTATGACTTGGTTTAAGTACATTGACCTAATGGAAGTAAGAAAGCCATATTGAGTGAATTGGATGAATGAAACACTTTTCAGGGGCAAGAAAGAATAAAGAGAAGAAAAGAGTTGTCCAGACCTCATTGTTGTATCTCCCGTTATATCCTCCAAATGAAACCAGGATATCTTCACAGCTGTAGGAACTCAGGACTAAACTTGAACCCTACATATGGAAGTAGACCTAGTTTACTTGTTATCATTTACTAGCAGTTGAAATAATCATAAAAATCAGGACCACTTTCATTCTATGTACATGACAAATGGTCATATCCAATCTATTGATACTCAAGTTTCATTCCCTATAATCAACAGAGAAAAACAAAATGAATTTCCAAATGTTCTCAACATGAAATGACTGCAGATCAGGTTTCTCTACAGAGGGAACTCCTACACAAGTTATTAAAAATAGCAACTTGTCTGCAGGCTTAAGTTGGACTATGACTTTCAAGTATATGATGGGTCAGAAGAATAAATTGTTATCAGGTGTGTAAGAAACAGTGACAAAGTTCATCTTTTGACAAGAAATTAAATGATGCTTTAAACAAGAAATGGACTAAAAGTATCAGTTTGATATTCAGGGACAATAACAAAATGAAGTACTAAATAAGCAACTATTACTCATTTATCGATTCAAACTCCAAATGCATTTAGAAGTTTTTAGAAATGAAGTTCATCAACAGAAAAATTCTTTTAATGGTTTTCATTAAGTTATTGCGAAAGAATACTATATAGCTCACTCAAGGAAAGCAATACATCAAAATAAGCTTAAAACTTCATCCATTTGGTTTTTCAGTCCAAAAAACCTTCCATTACATTCAAATTCATTTCAATTCTCATTCATCAAACTGGAGACATCAAATAATAATCAACCATCCTTGAAAACATAATTCACACATCTATCACTTCAGCTTTTTCCACTTTATAGCAAATATGAAATTAGAGTAGGGAAAAATAAAAAAATTATGTTTCAATACACGTCAACTGATGCCTGCATTTTCTCTGGAGAAAAATTGAACTTGAAATAAATGAGCCTGCCCCTATCCTCAATAAAAAGATGACAAAAATTTTGTAAGTTTCATCTAGGAAACTTTTATCACCAATCAATAAAGAGTGGATCTGTGAAATTTTATCTCCGATCAATAAAGAGCTTCCACTTTAAGTGTCAATAATTTCCTGAAAATTGTAAGGTCCCCTGAAAGGAGCTATGATAAATTTAAAGGAAGGCCAAATGTTACTTTAACACATAATAGTTAAAAGATTTTAAGAATACTCATGGGAATAGTTTGAGAAGTAGGCACTAGTTTTCCAAGAAAAGTTGGCAGGGGTTAGTTGTCCTTGAAAGGGAAAAGAAGGGACTAGTGAGGAATTTCCCTGAAAAAACTTTGTACGCACCAAAGACAACAAAATCCATAAGTTTCTGCATTATGAAAGATCCCTAACAAAATTATCCCAAACTTGGCAACTTTAATCACATCTCCACTCATAGTAAGTATTAATGGATTTGACCTAATGGATAAATGTTAGTAGGCTTACCTCATTATTTGTTTGTGCCTCCAGGCAAGGTCAAGAATATTGACCCAGATCATCACACAAACAAAATCAAAATTCTCTCACACCAATTCATTTCAATTATTGTACATATTACACTAATATCGAACAAATAGAAGAAATCAAAAAACATATTGAAATGTATTCGGGAATATAGAATCCTGATAAACATATTTTCCATAAAATTATAGAAGAAAATCATAAGAAAATTTGCATCTTAAAGATTCACTTCTCAAATTAAAGTGGGCTAAATTGGACAGTTTATGTACTTAATGATATCAACCACAGATCATCTAGCTACATGCTCTGACTCTGAGCAGCTGAGCTCATCACATGCTTCAACAAATTAATTACCAGTCATTCTCCAGCAGGTACATCCTCCTTTTAAAGCAAGAAGGCCAACACTATAAAATAACTTATAACGGACTCTGTGGTTTAACTAATTCATCTTGTGAAATGCAGATGAAGCGTTTATATTCCATTCTAAACATGGCATTGTCTCAGTAATCTCATATTACAAGTTCATTAGATTAAAACAAATCTATAAAATGAGGACCACAAGATAGAGCATTTCTCAGTTTTCAGCAATTAATTTTTCAACAAAGTGAAATACCTCACAAGCAAGAGGAACACGTCCTTGAATGGTAGAAACAACAGACCAGACCAATGTGGACATGTTGAGGACAACAGTCTCAGAGACTCCTGCATGTGTAAATAAGTAGGAATTTTGAAAAGTACCACCAAATGAGGAGGGATTTTACGGAAAAAAACTTATAACAAAAAATGATGGATAATCAGATATTGCAACTGTTTTCCCCAATTATCCAAATTAATGAACTCCTTAACAGAAGCACATGCATTAATGAGACTTGAGACAATGTTTTTTGAAACAGAAAACAAACAAATGAAACAATACACAATATGAATATGGTAAAAGAAAATAGACAAATGAAACAAACATAGAGGATAATCAGAATTTTGAACTAAAGGAACATCTCAAAAAGGTGTGCATCAAGCACATCAGAGAATCATAATCTTCCTGGAGAACAGCTAGTGGATCGGAATTTAAAACAAATCAAACATCTCAATAACAAGGTAGTGCATCAAGCACGTCAGAGAATTTTACCTTTCTGGAGAACAGCTAGAGGAATAATAAATAAGAGACTGTATAATGAGAACCCAAAAGAGCGACAAAAATAGAAATCTTAAGAAATCAAAAAAAGAAATGTGGGCATGATGTGGTTCTTGGACTGGAAAACCTATAGATATGAGATGGTAACTAAATAAAATAATGTTTGTTTCTGATAAGCCAGTACAATAAAAATAGGCTAGAGATGGCAAGAGGTAATTAGATATGGCACTGTACCAGAACAATAATTGTATTATTCTTTTCGTGTGTCCATCTAGAACCTATAATCTTTCAAACTCTGAAAAAATTTGCCACTGAATCATTACCCCTTTGCAAACTCATTCTATCATGCAATTTGAGGTGTGCTAGCATTATGACATGACCCGGAAAGCAAGGGAAACCATTACAGGAAAATGATGCTGCTCAGTTGCCTCTAGAGAACACCTCCTACAACGTGATGAAGACTCTCCATATTATCTTGCAATTAGAGTAGAATTGGAGAACCATAAAAAAGACTGGCGGAATTGGAGAACCACCATATATCAATATGATTGGAGGAACTGGAGAACCACCAAAATAACGTCATGATTGGAGGAATTGGAAAACCACCAAAGTATCGACAAGATTGGAGGAATCGGAGAACCATTTTAGAATAAACATTTCTAAAATCACCAATCAGCCGACATGATCTCATGTATGAATATATAGCCTTCAGTGGTCTTCATGCAACACATGAAAACCTTGGTTCTCTATGAATTCTAACATTCCCAACTTACCAAAGTAAACACAAACACTAGATGCAATCGCAGTGAATGAGAAGTTTGAACATAACAACCAGTCAGAGTTTCAATGTCAATAAATAAAGCAGGTATCAAATTCGTACCACTCTTATTGTTACCACCACCGACAATGAACCAATTCTCTCCAACTGTCACACCAGAATGGCCAGCACGAGGACTAGGTATCTCACCCTGTTGTGTTGGTTTTGACCATTCCATCTATAGTATCGTATTTAAAACAAGATAGAAACAAAATAAAAACTTATGAATTTCAAAATTACCAAGAAACAAAAAATTGACAATAAAAAGTCGCTAGATTATCTTTGCTCTCACAGTTTGAAGATCAAGAACATGCAAATCATTAAAGCAAGTCGCATGTGAGCCACCACCAAAGATAAGAAGGTAACGATCTGCATGCACAGCAGCAGCATGATCAGACCTTGGAGAAGGCGGCACACCCCTACAGAATTGGTGACATTTAGAGGCAAGTATATGCATAAATTTATCAACAAAGAAACATTATTACAAGCTAAACTCTACTCGACCAAATGAGAAGAATGGCATAAAGATGCTAATCTGTTACGATAATATTGCTCTTCTAAGACAGAAGCACAGGCATGGTGAGTATGAAAACCATTACTCTAATACCAACCAAAAAGCATGTTACCCCCATTTTTTGGTTTGCACGAATGGATGCTAAATACGAGATGTATAGAATCTTCTATAACATCAGTAGCTTGGTGTTTTAGTAAGTCCATCGTCATTCCAGCATCATCCCAAATTAGGCACAAAAGTCTGAAGCGGAAGTACTCTAATTTTTAAATTTTCAGAAAGAAAAAATGCATACACTGTGCCCATTTCATCCCAGGTCATGCTTTCTAAATCCAGAATGTGCAGGTCATTCAAAAGAGATCTCTTCGCATCCTGTCCACCGAATATGACTAGAGTTGTTCCCACAAGGTTCACTGACTGCCCTCCTCAAGAGACCTACAGGGCATAGAAAACATGAGTAATTCTAAGAAATAATATAGCAAGTTAATTTCTTTCCAAGCAATGCATATAAAACTCTTTCCAAATTATTTTCTATAAATTAGAACATCAGCAGAACATAGTTAATGAATGTTCAAATTTGAGCCATTGAAAAAATAGGTAACATGTTAACTAAGACTCAAACAGTTTGTATGAATAGTTTGCAATGGAAAAAGTTGGAATATCAATATACGAAAAATGAAGCATAAACTTGGAAAACATAAATGAAAGCATTACAAAAGATTTAAAGATTATCTTGATATAAAGGACAATATACCGGAGGCTTTCCATAAGTCTTCAAGGTCGACCAAGTACAAGTTTGCAGATCAAATACCTTTACTGTCATTAAAACATAAACTCAGATTAAAGTCAGGAAGTCACTTCTGAAGAAAAAAAAAACTATGACAGTAGTAATATGTTAAAACCCTCAAAATAATTGTGAGCTGTCAGGCATAACCTTATGCTAATCAAAGAGGGCAAGTGAAAAAGCATCTAGCAAAAACCATATTAGGTACATTCTATTGTGCCAAATCAATAAAATTCAGTACAAATGACTAGTATTCTTACTATGCTAACAGGTAACGGCAAAAACTTGAAAGAGGCATGAGCAAACTTTCACCATGAATATTTTATTTTGTTTCAAATCTATCTTGTGAAGAACAGAAGCATCTCTCAGATGAAAAGAACCTAGATAACCAATATCAATACCTTTGTTCACACTTCTTTTGCATCACAAACCAATTCAGTAAATTTTATAAAAAACTAACACTTCTTTTAGTCAAACAAGTAAAAAAGAATTACCAAATGAGTCCCTAGCGTGTAATGTGTAAATAGCTCTAACCTTGTAAAGTTTCAGAAGGGTCCTTGGTATGTCCAGCTACTGAAAGAAGCTTATTTCCATCCCACAGTATCTGGAAAGAAGCACATGCATGCATGTCATAGTTGGAAAGAGAAATGCAGAAATAATATGAGACTGTTTATAACTTAATCGCATAATCAAAGTGGCCATGGTCATCAGAAGTTTCCTTATCTGACAGGTAAACCATTAGTCGATACTAACCAAGGAATGACCAGCACAGGGAGCTGTCATGCCACCGGTCCCGGCTTGAACTTCAACTTTGGACCATGTCCAACTTTGCATGTTCAGAACCTAATCCCCAGGAGAAAGAACAATTAAAAACTCATGTCTACAAAAACCTCAAAGAGAAGAGAGATGCAACAGAAAATGCAAACATCAGAAAATTTGAAGACAGTTAAAAAGAAGGAAGAACACAAGACTCGGGTACAACTTGAAAAGCATTTAAGTAACTTCCAAATTTATTGCTAAATGACACTCAAAAAGCTTCTTAATTTGTTACATGTACCAAAAATTGGAGATGATACCAATCTGGCTAGGTTATTGTGGGTAAGGAGGTATTATGCAGGCCATAATACCAAGAGCGCGTGCAATATGACATCTACAGGCATCAACATTCTTAATTCCAATACCTGCAGATCATTTAGGTAACGACCATTGTGGTTTCCACCAAATATGTACATCTTATCGTCAATAACTGCTGCTCCATGCTGTGAATATAATAAAGCTATGTTCAGAGCTAAAAGAATATAAAAAAGAATCAATATGTGCCTGCAAAAATTTAAAAAAAAAAATGAAAGGCCAATACCTCATAACGGGCTTTTGGTCGTGTGCCGGACATTGGAGGTGCAACCCACTGGTCATATACACTAACTACTCCAATACCTTCAGATACAACATCTTTATCTTGAGTTTCTGAAAGGTTATCATTTTCAGTAGGAATAGTCTTTGTCTCGGGAAAAATATTTCCATTCTCAGAGACCACCACAACTTCCGGATTATGCTGAGCCAGCAGAAAACAAAATTAGGGTAAGAAGAGAAGCGAGGACAGTACGACAAAAAAAAAAAATGGATTCATGCGGTTGTATATAATAAAAATTTGTTTCTGTGTCTTTTTTTATTCAAGCACGCTCAAAGATGATTCAGCTGGATTTAAAATTGCCAAGAAGCATCCACAAAAGAATTTGAGAACGCAAAACATGTAGTATAAATAAATATCGCTGGCACAAGCAGTAAGTCAATGAAACATGTATAGTAATAAAAACCAGATGCACAAACACTCTTACATAAAGCTGTTAAAGCAAGAATTGATCATAACATCAATAGATCAAGCACCAGTCAATGCCATATCATGAGCAACGTTTCATGGAAATAACAGATACTGAAAAGATATGCACAACATAACCTTTAGGAGAACAGCAACAGCCAGAAAAGATAAAGTAGCAAACATATCACGTGATCTTCTGTTTGTCTTCAGAGGAAAATTAGCCCATCTTTTTTTACATGGAGAGAAAGATGGGAATTGATCTAAGAGCACAATTTTAGCTAAACCCATCCTTGGTACAAGGCTAAAACACCAATTCAAGTAACAAAGGCAGTTTCTGAAGGCAAGTTAAAGCACTAAAATCAAGGAATTAGAAGTTATATGCACTTGAAATATATCTTAAATTACATCATGATCCCTCTCAGGCATCAATCAAGATATCTCAGAGCCTTACATTATTCACCAGAATACAGCACTTAACTGAGACACCCAGTTAAGTGACACCCAGCTATAACTTTTCAAACTTTTGACCACCAACAACTTCATGAATCACTACTTCAAAGCATATACAATAAAAAGAAGAAACATGGACATATCAGCTTCACAGGTTTCCAAACGTATTATTGCTTTGAGTTTCCACTTGAGTTTGTCTCTCATGAACTGTTTTGTTCCCATAGGTAACTCACTCGTAATGATAAAAATTACATATTAGACTTCTACTCAAATTCTCCCCCTTGACTTTTCTTCTTAACTCCAAATCAAAATGAATTTTTTGTGCTATATAACTTAGCCCTCAGTTTAGTGCCATAAACAACTAGGCCAAAATCCCACACATCTATTAAATTCATGGAGACCAATATCCATGACCTAAATGTGCACATCTACTATGTCTTCCATATTGAACTTTTCTATCCAATTCTTTTGTTTGTCAAAAATCTATCTTTCATTTAAAGGTGAAAACTTTTTCGAAGAATTTCGGGAAGACAGTTCAATTACAAAAAATCAGTTCTTAAATAAAGCAGAGTGTTTGTTTAGTGAACTCGCACTAAAATACTCTTCTTTTTTATCAGTAAATTTCATCACTAGAGACAAAGGAAAAGAGAAAAAACAGGATATGTATACCCCTCACCTTCAGCAAACTAGAAGAATTTGCATCATTGCGGCCAGGATTACAATTTCTGTCAAACTGTGCATTACACTTCACAAATGCCTCCAATAATCAATTCTGAAATTCTTCCAAGGACCAGGAACATTTGGTAGCTCATATAATGCAAACAAGCCAAACTGGAGGTCACAGTTGGCGATGCAAACATATAAAGTTGCAAAATGACCGAGCTCACTCAAAACTGACATCGTCACATTGTCCCGCAGATGTACATGTAGAAAAATACTGCCAAAATTTTACTGTGCCATGGTTTAAGCATTAAAGCAATGAAAACTTAAAGCTAATGCATTCAAGGGCATTTACCAAGACCACCCAGGAGGCCATTCATTGAACTTGTTTATAATATTAAAAAAGTTCAACAACAATCAGAAATCTTAACTTAATTCCTTATATTAACAGATACAATGAGCTTCCATCAGGATGAAAAACATATCAGATGGCCAAATTCCTTTATTGAAGTCCAAAATGCTCCAGGAAAGCTTTGTTTTACAAAAAATCAGAAAACGTCTGCTAAAGTGGAGCGAAGTGTACGCAAATATGCCTATGAACTGATGATCAAATTTCTATGAGAATGCCGGAATGGTGTGTCAACAGATGCAAAATATACTGACTGAACTGATACTGACTCTCATGTTGCTGCTGCCTGCTCTTAGCCTGGAGGTTCTCTTGCTTACTCCAGTCTCAAACAAGAGCTTCTTGGTATCTCTGCCATCTGTCCTTGCTGGATGTTTTGGATGTGATCTTGCTCTAAGAATCTAATCGCAGAGAACCCATATCATCCATTGAGCCAAAAGAAGGTAGGCCTAGACTTTATGGTGAAAATGTCTTTCTGTGATCTTATGGTAGCGAGTTTCAGTAAGTTCAGTGAGTAAAGTGATGAGAAAAGCGGTAGAAAGTCTGTGACTCACATGCTTAGGCGGGTTAAACAACTTTGTGAAGGTGGCCTTCTCTTGGACAAGATTGCCTAGATTGACCAGATCTCTTCGTATATATTCATAAGACAACATCAATCATGGAATCAAGAGCCAGGGTACTTTATCGATATCTTCCCCCAAGGGTGAGGTAGACTTCCCTGTACTTGAGGAAAAGATAAGATATCTTGCTTTCCACACAAGCCCTACTAGCGTAGCAATTCTGATCGCTGGTGTGTTGTTCACTCTAGCGTTAAACTACAAGCGCAATTCTTAATTAGGTATTCATGATGAGGCTCGCTACCAGATGAACTTTTAACCAATCAATCTGTATGTGCTTGCTCTTAATTTTGCAACCTATAAAATAATTTCAATTTTTTACATGCTTTTCCCAAAGCATAATTTCATACATGCTCTCTTCACTAGGTTATTTCCATCTTTTATTATGCCTAAATGACTCTGTTCACGAGTTAATCTTTACACCCTTAATCTGGGAAACCAGATCGAATGAACTCCAAAACTAGAATTTAAAATCAATATAAGATACTAAAGAACGAAAACCAGAAAATCAAGCATAACTGTGATTGCTAAAAGAGACTTGCGTAGCACCAGGTTTTGAGGCACATTTATGGCTATTTTACATCTGCATTACTATGATTTTGACACATAACAAATAATAAAAGACTACTTTTCTAGACATGCTCCCTATAATGTTTCTAGAAACCAAACCTAATAACATAAGTCAATAATTGTTATAACAATTTCTAAAGAAAAGAACGAAGGACTAAAATGATAAAGACAGATCAGAGAAATTCATTTAGTGGAAACTTACATCCATTTCTACATCTACAACAGGCTCTGAAACATGGTTCAACACTCTCGAATACCATCCGGGATCTTCCTCCTGTTTGGGCAAGGTAGATATAAAATGTATGTTATAATAATTTGCATTTTGAGTTTTGTTACAAATAACTAACCTCTAAAATTTTAACAAAGAGACGCATTGCCTCTGTGGATGCCATGTTTCCAAGTCCATTCCAGCTTCAAGACAAATAAAATAAAGCAAAGTAAGACATTTTGGGGCAGATTCAGGAAAAGCCAAAACACATGTATCTACTTCAAAAATCACATTATAACTGATCTGGCGTGAAAATCTAATGCAAGCCTCTCTATCAAAAGCTTGGGACAAATTGGTTGAGATGCAGCAAGAAAAGAAATTAAAACTGAATATGAGTGTAACAAACCCAATTCATACATGAAACTACAGACCCCAGAAAATGCAAAAGGCTTAATTTATTTCAACAGAATCAATCAGAACAAATACAGCTTGTAGTTTGAGCCATCCCAATGACAAACTAGTTCGTTCAAACTGATATGATACAACCAATTCTTTACATTAAACCAACTCTCATAACAAAATTAATGCCACAATAGAGCACCTCCAAGAAGAGCACAAGAGAGAGAGAGAGAGAGAGAGAGAGAGAGAGAGAGCATCTCCAAACCATTGTAAGAAACAGAATTGTCCTTAGAAACTGGATTTCAGAGCATGCCTTGCATGTAACGATATTAGCAAGTTTTCAATTACAATCCGTTTGATTTAGGATTGAACCCCAAAAAAAAAAATTAAAAAGGATATTACTGTTAGAGTAGGATGCCCAACGCCCCAATTGGATTGGGTGTATTATACTCTTTTTCTTTGTAAAAACCATCTTATTGGGAATCATATTAATAAAAGGCATTTTCTTTATCTTATGTCTTGCATCTTTTATTTATGCACATTAGATAAAGTCCTTAAACCAAATTTAGCTACGGGCATGGTCGTGCATATGATGGCGATCATGGAACATGCCTCTAAGGCTTTGGTCTTAAATAAGTTACGAGTCCAGAGTTTTTTGAGATGGGACATCAAATAGCTCAGTAAGACTCGCACATATGATGTATGCTCGTGAGACGAGGATGTCACATTTCATTGGCATTAGCGTAGAGACGCAAGTGCATGTATGTGGTGCTTGTTAGTGAACAAGTACACCGAACATGGCCCGCAAGAAATTCTTAGCTAAAGCTTTGCCTGTTGAAATAAGAATTTCTATGTTGCGATAGTACACGACTAGTCCTCGGACTTAAGGTACAATGGTAGCCTTGTGTGCATCCTGCAGCACTTTGATATATTTTCTGATTACTTAGCAATCACAGAGGGGGTATGTTGGATGTTACACTGATGTCCATGGAGATTTGTCAATAGACAACATAGAATTCAACACTTGTTTTTTTAAACAAGGGAATCTCCTGTGTTTTCATAGTTCATGATTCAAAGACCTTGGTCAAGGCAGGATGAATCGTGATTCATCAGGAATCATTGGAACTTGAAATAGGATCACAGTTATTGAATCATTCAGGGTTTCGACTTATAATCTATGTCATAGATTCAATCGAAAGATTAATTGTCGAAAGGATCGTACGTGTACGGTACTCGCAACTAAAATAGGTTCACTCACTATTTCACCTAAGACTAATTTGCCATGATTACTTGTTAGGCGTTTTCATGGATAGTGAGGTTCCTGGAATTTAGGAGTTGATTTCAAGTGGATTAATTAATTGGATTAATTAATTGGAATAATTGTTATTCATAAATTACAAATGTTGCAAGCCCACTATTAGTAGTGAACCTAAGACGGCCACACATCTTTATGGAAAGTAACATTTCTAATTTTAGAATTTATCCAATGGTTGGAAATTAATTAATTAATACTGATTAATTAATTAATTAAGGTTCTATCTAATTTAATAGTTAAATTAAATTATTCAATTAAGTAATTAAATTATTTAATTGGACATAATTTGATTAGAAAGCCCAATTGGAGTAAATTAAATTAATCAATTGGATTGATTAAATTGGGATTAAATTAATTGGATTGATTTATGGATTTTTGAGTCCAAGCCCAAAAATTAATGTAGATCACTTAAGAAACCCACTAAAATATGAAGAGAATAAATTAAATAAATGTGATTTATTTAATTAACATATTTATAGATAAATAAATATAGTGACCGATTTTATGGGATAAAATCGGCCACTAAGATTTAATTTGTATATAAATATAATTTTAATATATATTTGATATATATTTATCTTGATATTATTTGAAGAGTTCAAATTAATATCAAAAATGTATGTACATAATTTTGATGATTAGAGTAGTCTCAAATTAGTCCACATACACAGGAGAGAGAAAATAAAAGAGTTGTTGGAAGATTTAGAATCCTTTTAAGATAAAACTTTGAAATAGTTCAAAATTGATAAACTCTCCAAGAGTTAGAGAAAAATCAAATTTCCAGTCCTATATATACTTATGGACGAAAATTATAAAAATAATTCAGAAAATTTAAGCAAAATTATTTTGTTTAAATCTTCTATTTTTATCTCCAAGAAAAGAAAAAGAAAAGCATTTTCTTGTAATTTTGATTTTCTTGTTCTTTAAAAGAAAATCAGTTTCTTGTTATTCTCTTCATATTATTGTTTTAAGAACTTAAAGAATCAATCTTTATTGTTCTTGAAAATTTACTCCAGTTCTAGATTACAAAACAATTAAAAGGATACTAGCGAATTCATTTGATTGGTGTTACTTATGCATATTGTGGACCTGATAGAGGGAAGACATTTGGATCCTTGCGAGTTCTGATGGTCCAGTATAAGCAATTAATTACTTCATTCCCTACAACAACTGAAGTGCACAGAAGGTATGATCCGAATTTAATATTTATTTATATATTCACTTGAATAAGCGCGATCGTTAAAATCGCTTTCGAATCGAAGGGTTAAATTTATGTTTGATAAAAAATTTAATTTTCCGCTGCATATGCACCTGCGATTATAGCAAACCCAATAATTACAACCAGTAAAAACTAGTGTTCCTCACAATTTTCGTTCTAATAGTTATATAATATTATAAAATCATTTAAATGCACTTGAAAATCTTGAAAAAGAGATTGAACACATTAAGAAACTAATATCTCTCATAATTATATTTATATGAGCTTCTGCTTCATATTTTCCTTTATAACCAACCAACGGAAAAGATTTCTCACTCCACTCCAAGATTCAACCCAACTGTTAAAAATCCCTTCAGCATTTTTCAAAAACCTCGCTCCTCCCACTTTTTCTCTTTCCCTTTACTGAAAAACAACTAGACAAGAAGAAAGATACACAAGATGGCGTTGCTTTGCGTAATCTGATAGAGATTTTAATTGTTCATTCATGAACGAATTTCAATATGTAGCGCCTGAGTTTGGCATATCTTCCATTTGATCCTATCATTCCTATAGTTGAAGACAGTGATGCCTATTTTACCACATAATAGATCTATATATACGCAATCAATCTACATCTCAAAAGTCCAGGGACCAACAAGTCTTAAAGTATTTAGTTGCATCTCACGAACTTAATGAGCACAAACTCCATGTATGAATCAAGCATATGGATACATGGGACATTTAATAAGCTTGCTGTTAAACAGTTGGTGAGTTGAATCCCAAATTCAGATCAAGATACGGATACATGAAACGGACATTGGGCATCAACCATGTCATAAATCGAACAAAAAAAAAGGTAAGGGTTATTACTGACATTAAATAGGACACAAGAGTAGCATTGGGTACATACCATAAACTTAGTGATATAAAGATAAGGTGACATTTCAACTTATGGTCAAGCTCATCAAGAATTGACATACCACCTTCGATATCCAATAACCTATTGTAGATACCACCTTCGCGGGGCAGAGCAGTTTGGTAGCTCGTAAGGCTCATAACCTTGAGGTCACATATTCATATCCTGTCTCCACATCTTTTTTTATTTCATCCAAAAATTGGAGGTTTGACTCTACTGTCTAGTAATTAATTAACTCCTTTTGGGAGGGTTGAACAAATGTTCCTAGGGAGAATTCGCTTTTTTATCTCAAATAATTAACAATTCATAGTGTAGATTCAATACAACTTTTGATACTTCAACCATGTCCAACACAACAAGGTAAGATTCATATTTGAACCCTCAAAAATGGCATGACCGTCCAGCCAAATAGAACAACTAAGTCACAAACAATGTCATTAACACATATCTCTTATCACATTAATTCTCATTTAACAATATATTTTTTCCTTTGAAGCAACAGCTCTAATTTTTAATTCCTGTGGTGACAAAATAAGTAACAAGCATAATTCTGATCATAAAATGGCTTCTGTGAGAAACTATGGGGAAACGGTTTAAGGAGGTGTACAAATTCAAAGAAGGTTGATAGATACCATGGATGGGAACATTAACTGGTATTAACAGTAAAACTAAGGGTCATATCTAGCTAAATTTCATGGAAAATGGTGCATAAGAAGAATCCGAATCATTATGGTTTAACTTTCATGATATCCCTTAACAGAGCAAAGTTGACAATGAGAATTTATATACCCACCCTGATTAGTGTAGGATAAGGTTTTGCATATTGATAATTTTTGTCATTGAAAACAAAAGACAAAGTCACTTGAATTGAGCTGGTTCTCTTCAATTCACAAATTGTCTACTCACATTGTCAGCCCAAGAATGTAAAAAATTAAGTGAATTATATTTCACACTACTTCACCCTCAACCTTTAGTCAAACCAAATTGCATTCTTACAAACAGATATGTGGTATTATATCTCAAATTTGTCTGCAATTTTCATCAAATATCAATTTTTCAATTTCTTGTCTCTCTATTTATGCTAGAAGTTGATGATCGTTCATCTTCACCAACCTTTAGCTATAACACATAAATATCATTAACTTAAGATCAAAAAAGTTATCGATACATAGATTTTTAAATTAAAATTGAACATTATGAAGTTTATCAGAAACTTCGTAATCAATTTGAATTATAAAATCCAAAAGTTCATAATGCAACTTTAACAAAATCCAATTGCTCAGCCATACAGATATCACTACATAATAAATTCTCTCAGAATTTTACTCTCTATTTATAATACACATTTGAGGCGATCTTATACAATTTATGCATCGAAGTGTTGTGTTAGTCTTGGACTATAAACACTATTCATCATTCTTTCTTCAGTTTTGTGGTGTGCATCAAATAGTTCTGCTTTATGCAAATTAAATTCAAAATGACACACTGTTTTTAGTAATAAAGATTGGCATTTCCTTGTGGCCAGTATTTTCTTTCTGCTGCTAGAATTATCTCCCAAGTTTAAATTACACAAATCCAAACCAAGATTTATTACCTTAGAGATGTGAAAGACCAAGCAATTAATCGCATACATCAAGAAATTCTCTCAACCCATGCATTCGTAATCAGATTAATCAGGAAATGTCATTGAACTCAAGCACTGCAAACCTTGTCCATTTGCTTTGCTCAATGGGACTCCAACCTCTAGGCTTAGGAATGTTGCAAGGCCCTACAGTCGCCTGAGACAATCAAAAAACATAGCATTATTCACAATTAAGGGGCGATGAAGGACTTAAATTTGCAAGTTTTACAATAATACTGTCAGTAATCTTCTTATTCACTTAATAGGTGAGTAAAAATGCTGAAAGTATCCTGATTCAAGGACTAGAATAATTCCACCATTTTAATTTTGAAAAGTTCCCACACTTCCTAACGGAATCTTAAACAACAAAAACAAAAAAATTCAACATTCTTTTTCTGCCAAAAATCTCAACAATAAACAAAAGCAAATCCTGACACCCAAAATAACAAAAATTATGAAGTCAGAATTAGCAAACTTTTAAAAAGCAACATATTCTCCAACAATACAAATACAATTCAAATATTACAGAATAATTAGCTTTTTAACACCAATTCAAAAATAAAAACCCCCAATTCAAATGATTAAACAATTTGGTCAAGCCACTTCCTTACAATACATCATTACTGAATTGACATAAAGTGTAAAGCGGTGTGATAGAACAGGGCTAGAACTGCTAAGTATTACATAAATCAGTATCAGATGGAGATCAAGCCAATCTTATAAATATACCATAAATTCTAATGCGCTAAAATTGGCATGAAATAGTAAAGTTTAGACACCGATTTGCTAATGAAGCAGGAAGAAACACAATTGGAATACTCAACAAGATAAAAAGCATCACCCCAACTAGACACGAGGAATGAATCCAATTATTTGACGTAACTATATAATAAATAGTGTGTGCTGAAATTGAAGCAAAAATGTGAAAATAAATTCAAATGCATACAGTATAATTTAAAAATCAAATATTCTAAAACTTGGCATGAAATCATCAATCTTAAGGACAGATTTGCTAATAATGCAGGCAGAATCCCAGCTGCATACTCAACAAGAGAAAAGCATGACTCGGACAATGCTCAAGTGGATCAAACAAGCTGCACTAATCAACTGAATAGCTACTATTGCTGCTGACATTGGGGTAAAAATCTGAAAATAGGGCCAATTTTCAAAATATAACTCAAACATCCTGAAAGTTGGCATGAAAGCAAAAATCTTAACAACCGATTTGCTAATAAAGCAGGCAGAATCCCAACAGCGATAATCAACTAGGAAAAAGCAGGATTTGTATGATTCACGAGTGCATCCAGCCAATCGAATTAATTAACTTAACAAAAACTCATGCTTGCTGAAATTGAGGTGAAAATGTGAAAATAAAGCAATTTTATAAAATGAATTATGACTCAAATATCCAGATTTTGGCACGAAATCAAACTTTTGAAGGAATAATTTGACAAAACGAGTGGATCAAGTCCAAATTGAATGAATTGACTGAATAACAATTCGCCCATGCAGAAACTGAGGCAAAAATTGTGATCAAGAAAATAAAATGCGGGGGAGCTAAAACCTGCTGATAGAGGGCATAAAGGAGTAAAGAAGCGTCGTTTGAGAACTTAGAGGCGACGCCTTCATCAGCAGAGTGTGGGGATCCACTGAAGCCAGCATAGGACGACGCCGCATAGAATCGCTCCGGATAAGCGAGGCCTGAGCTTCCCCTCGCCATCGCCGCCGCCGACATTTAAGGTTTTTCCGATCACAAATTCGGAATCTGAGATCGACGCAGATTGTGAAGAATGGAAGCGTTATATGTTGCAACTAAAAACGGTGATTTGAATTAAATTCTGGGCGAATAGGGATGGGGTTATTGCTTATTTATATGCAGCCAACTTTGTTTGGGTGATTTTAGGGAATCTGCATTCTCTTTGCAGTTTGCAAAATGGTATTTAATTTTATATTTAATTTTGTTATAAAATGGTATTTAATTTTGTATTTGATTCTATTGCAAAATGGGCGATTTATCAAAAGTGTGTTTTGGGAGGAATTGCAAAAACCCCATATGTTTTAGTAAAAATGTTAAAAACTCCTTATGTGTTAAAAAAATAGTTTAAAAGTTCTCCATTAAAAAAAAAAAAAATCTCAATTTCGTCAATAACTTATGGAGGTTGCATTACATGTATTGAATCTCTGAAAATGATTGAATTAGCATCGTTTGATCAAAAAATTAATACTAATTTTCTAATATATCCTCCCATATGTAACATATTATATATGTGGAATAAGAAATATTTTTTATATTATGAAAAGTTACAAAAAAAATCATGTGTTTTACATAAAAAAGAATTAAAGATTATTTCTTTAATTCTTTTAAATTTATTACACTAAATAACTTTAAAATTTTATTGCTCATTAAAAATTAATTATATACTATAATAATTCTTTTTAATTTATTTGAATAAATAATATTTTTATTTTTATTTTTTATACATTTTAAAATATTATGAAAATTACACACACTCTTTTATATTTTTCATAATTGTTGTAATAATTGATATTATTTGACTATCTTTGACTCCATGTATAAAAATTTAAAATATTTTTTTTTTTTTTTTGCACTTTTTTACTTTTTTTTATTTGTCCATTTTTTTCTTCCTATTTTTTTCTTTTTTTTCCGTATTTTTCCCCTTCTTCTCCACCCAACCAATCCGTTATTGCGCCTCTAGCCCACACCATCATTACCACCACACCAACCACCCACCCCAACTGCTCACCCGTCCACTAGCCCAAAAAGCATCCACCCAGCATTGGCAAAAAAATTGGGAAACCAAAATTGCGGGAATTAGGCAAAAAAAAACCCTAAATCGCAAGTAAGAGTAGGAAGGTTGAGGCTAGGAAAGGAGGAATTAACCTTAGGATTAGCAACCTTGAACAGAGAAGAGGAGAACGGAAGCCAATGCTAACAAAAAGAATGTCAGGGGTGACATAAATTGATAGATGGTGAAAATTCAAAATTATGATAAAAATGCCAAAATCTATGCAGGTTAAAAAAAAGTAAAAGAAAAAAATATATGATGGACTATAATGAGCGCCACGGCAACGGTGCGATGATAGTTGTGGTTGCATTGAAGTAGGGAAGAATAAGAGAAAAAAAGGGGGGGAAAGAAAAAAAATATGATAGAAAAGAAAGAGAAGAATAAAATATCAATCACTAATTTTAATATCAAATGAGATCCAATAGATTGAATTTATTTTTTTATTAAAATGATTGAATGATAAGATGGTCCATTAATTTTGATCTCAGATGAAATCTAATAGTTGATAGGATTAAATATGATTTACAGCTATCACATTCTTATATCAAATCCAATAGTTAATATTTTCAATTCAAAAATAAAATTTAATAAAATAAAAGGTAACTGGCAATTCATAGAAATATATTAACACCATTAGACTTGACCAACGGTACGGAAGAGTGTGTGCCTTTTAATTTTATGGGGGGTTTTTAAGCTATTTTTTAACACATGGAGCTTTTTATATTTTCACTAAACACATAGGGATTTTTTACATTTTAGTCAGTTATCTTGCATGGATATCTCTCTCTACATTTCTTACAATTCATCAAATCATCCACAACTTCTATAAATTATACAGTATTGAAATACTAGTAGTTTATTATGACCATGATGGAGAGACGAACTAGTTTGTGATTGTCCAATATAGTCCATCTCTAGCCACCATTCAATTTTTTTATTTCTAAAATTTAGTTATTGTATTCCACTATGGAGTATTAGAATTAAAAGCTTGTGTATAGTCTATATTTTTTTAAAAGTAAGTTTTCTATTTTGATTACATAATCTCTACATAGGGGTTTGGTGCTCCGCCACTCTAGACTTACTTCAATAACTTACATGTAGGACTTTCACTTTACAGTGCTCTAAAATTTCTTAAATCACATATTAAAAAATAACTACACACTTCAAAAATATCATAAATTCTTCATTCATGGGGAAATTATCTTGAAACTCTGATATTGGTCATGGAGAGTGAGAAAAGATGCCTAAAAAGTCAAGAAAGAGAAGAAATGATCAAAGAATGTGTTGTTGATGGGTTCTCTTAAATTGAAATATTTTTCTATAAATTATTTCTTCTCAATTAGAAATAAACTTATTCCACTAAGTATGACATTATATTCATCTACAAGCCAATTGTTGTGTTTTTATTGGTTAAATTATTTTATCTAATTTAGTTTTAAACTCTTAATTAATTATTTTTAAATAATTCTTATTAATTCTAAAATTCCTACAAATCATGATTCACATCTTGCTCTAGCAACATACAAGGAAACCTAAATATAGGTAAAAAAATAAAGTGAACCTTTCTCATTACAATTACCTTGCAATAAGGTCCTTTCATTATCCAATATTCCGATTAAACCTACATAGGAAAAAGTTTGAAACCCTAATAGTTCAATAATTATGCATCTATTTCAAGTTTATCACAGAAAAAAAAAATCAAGTTTATTATTAACGAGCCAAGGTAACTTAATGGTAAGCACATTTCACATACAACTTTTTCCATAATAGGTTAAGTCATTTGAAAGGGAGTTTGAGAACCAGCCATTATTCTTATTTAAAAAAAGAAAAAAAAAATCAAATTTATTACTTAATCATGATAGTTAGAAACTCCTCTTTTTTTTTTCGGCCCCATCTTGACCAAAGACTTCCCAAGTTACACACCTCTAGAAAAATTAAACATTCGCTTATTCAACTAAATGAGTAATGAACCCTCTATTAACATTCACAAACCTCCGAACATCTTTGTAGTAATCCCAACGAGCACCCTTTAACAATTCTAAGGATCATAGCATCCATCAATTATTTTCTTTCAGTTAACGTTACCATGATATCTCAAGTCTAAAAACTAATTTTGCACAATCGTAACAAAGAAATTTCCATGTAGGAATTTCTTAGTGTGGAGTTTAGTGAACTTGTTCTCTGATAGACACCCATATACATATATTACTGTCTCTGTATTGATGTCCACAAAAATAAATGTTATGATGTCCATGAAAAGAAACATCTTTCTAATTGAGCATGTGCATTTATGCTAGTATTCCAAATTATCAATCCAATTTCAATAATTTTACAACTAAGAACATTTAAGAACAAAGCCATATAGATATATTTCACGATCGCCATGCAATGCAAAACTATATCCCATTGACAAGTATTGAATTGATCAAATCCACATAAAGCAAATAAAGATGAATAAGATGGTGTTTGGCTAAGCTTATAAGCTCTTCAATATATGGTGTAAGTTGTTTAAGAGCTTATATGATATCATAAAGTGTTTGATATTTTTTTTTTGAAAGATCTTATAAGATCAAAAAAAAAGTTGTTTGAGAGCTTATTGACTCCTAAAAAAAAAACTACCTCCACCCCAACTTACTTTCAAAATAAGATCTTATTTTAACAAACTCCTTTAATTTCTATATTTTTATTTACAAAATAGTCATTACTAACATGTTAAAAGTTCCATAATTTTATTTTATCCAAATACTTCAACGATTTTTTTTTTTAAAACAAGATCTAATAAGAGCTTATAAGATCTTTTAAATAAGTTTAGCCAAATACCCTCTAAATACCAAATCAAGTTTTACCCATCCCCAACTATTATGGCCCTACCATATCTTTAAGGCAAGCAATTTACACTTATTAGGCAATTGGTTTACATTTTTAGGTAAGAAATGAATCACAAAATATGTATACCATTTCTACACATAATAATTGAATTAACCAAATTGATTTTTAAATAAATTATTTAGAGAATCGACCAAGCACCTAGTGGTCACAAAAACTACCCAAACCATCCAAAAAAATTGTGTTTGAGTTCACCCACTATTAAA
This sequence comes from Paulownia fortunei, assembly GCA_019321725.1. Classification (NCBI taxonomy): domain Eukaryota; kingdom Viridiplantae; phylum Streptophyta; class Magnoliopsida; order Lamiales; family Paulowniaceae; genus Paulownia; species Paulownia fortunei. Next base: position 21,907,183 of record CM033106.1, read on the forward strand.
AGGTTAAATGAGTGGCTCGTTTGTTCACCATTAAAAGGTTTAAAAGAGTGGCTCATTCACACTCATCTATTTGAAATGTTTAAATATTTCTTACTACTAAACCTATTTAGCATTTAAGTTTTTTAACTAAATAAATCCGATAAAACCACGCATACACACACATGTGTGTGTTAATTACCTATATATAAGCATATATTTTGTCACGTTCCCAATTCACAAACCCTTGCCAACGCTACTCTCCTGAATTGCAAACCCTCTCTCCTCTTAAGACTACTCTATTCGGCAAAAAAATCCCCTATTTCCTACCTCAATTGAAAACCCTAGCTATCATTGATTTTTCCCTTGGGATCTTCAACGGGCTTGCAATCGCCGAAGCTGTGAAGAAGGTCAATTAATTTGCCTAAATGAGTGAAAAGATTCACAACTCTTACCTTTAGATCTCATGATTAAGGTTTGATTTCTCTAACTTTTATCTAATATGGGATATTTTGTAGGGAATTCACTTGATTTAGGGGAAATTAATTATAATTGATTTTATTTTGTTGATGATTTTAGTAAGTTTTCTGCATGTGACTATTTTAATAAATGATTTGAGGGATAAACACTTGGATTGTATTCAAATCAAACTTTTTATGTAGCATGATTGTTTAATTGAATATAGACTTGATTTTGCATTCAATTTACAATCTTTTGATTGTATGCAATTAAAACTTTTTTAGAACGAGAACTTCAATTAAATTGAATAGGACTTGGTCGCACCTGATAAAGTCAAATCAGTCCTATTCATATTGATTAAATAGACAGTCTTAGTTTTGATGGTCGGATATAATCGTGTTTGTCAGTATAAGTGGGTGGAAAATCATATACTAAGATGATCCTTATTCATAGTTTATTATGTCTCCGGACTGTGATTTGAACAAATTACTTTTCTTCTATTTCACCCCCAGAGAATAATTGTCATTCATGATAATCTAAAAAAATCCAAGCAATATTGAATTATAAATTATGTATGTTAATTTAATTCCTATATAGGCCCAATATCTACATCTACATCTATATATATGTATGTTTGTTTGTGTGTGTACTTCCAAAGTATATTGCCCTCAAATATACATTAAATATATCTATATAATTTTTTGAAGCATTTAGGTAATATAAGTATGATGTAATATTCTATAAATGAATCTAATCAAATAAATAGTATAATTTTATACCCTTTTTCATAATAGTTAACCTCATACTACTTATTGAGAACACATGTACAGATGGACATATAAAAATATAACATATATACCATAAAAAATATATATTAAAATAAATATATGCTTTTTTTAAATCTAAGGCATAATTTATCCCTTTTCTACATAACTAATTAACTTCATATTAATTTTATAAAGTATATGTGCATTTCTAGATATGTTGGTCCTAAATGGTATGAAAGATTCTAGACAGAGGATGAGTAGACCTTTCAATATTTTACTTAGATTGTACTTTTTTGATGCTTTGGTAGCTCCTAGGTCCTTTATATTTTGTGAAATCCATCATTAGCTAAACAATTATTTTTCTTGAAGTAAGAGGCCGCTAAGGCTGATAAGTTTGACGCTTTGCTTCCAAGTTGGCCGACCGCTAGGAATCAAGAGATTTAGTCAACAGTTTTTGTAAAAGTTCAAAGAGTTTGCTCTCGGATGGTCACTTAGACAACTTAGTCAATTGGTGACTAAGCTATACTTAGCAAATAGTTGGGTGAATATAGTGGAAAATTACGCACTGATTGAACAATTGAGTTCTTTGCTTTTTGAAACTGTTTAGTTATGTTTGCTTGTTTTTGTAGTTATGCAATAGGCGAGTAAGCCGGAAAAAGATAAATTTGGAGAAAGTAAATAACACAAAATTTATAGTGGTTTGAATATGCATGTAATCCTTTTAAGTCTACTCTTCTAAAAAATAATCGAGAAATCAGCCAGAAATCGAAAGACTAAACAAGTTCTCATTCTAGTACAAAAGTAAAGCTATACAAGCTTTGACTTCTTCCCCAACCAATTTGCACAAGATTCAATCTTCGTATTTCCCCCTACCAATTTACGTAAGATTCAATCTTCTTTAAGTTATCCTAAACAATAATCAACATGGACTCAGCTAGCATACACAAGACTCGATTGCTTAGTGTGTAAATACAAAAAAATAAAATAAAAAAATGGTGGCCTAGCTTCTACTTCTAGACTTGACTTAATATTCAAACACTTAAACAGTTAAGATTAATAATCTATTGTAATTGAGTTGTAGTGGACTGCTCTTTAGACTTAGACAAAATTGCTCACAGACCTTTGTAGTAATCTATTCCTCTTTTAGCCTCATGCTCCAAAAGTTATTTCATCTTGTAGTCCAACTTCTTATGTAGCCTTTGAAACTTTTGATGATATCTATAATATCCTACTATTAGCTTCTTGGGTTTATCATTTTTTTCCTTCCCCATATTTTGATTATCAACTCCATGTAGACTGTTGATATAATCCAACAAGGTTTTGTGGCTTTTGGTCTTGTTGATCAAAGCATGTCACAATCTCTTTTTCCATTACATCCACATTTGCAATCTGTTTAAGTAGCGTGTTGCTCAAGTTAGACACTAGTTTGCTTAAATTTTCCTTGACTATCTTGTGTTTGTTGTCAAACTCCACAATCTAGCGAGTTTCGTTATTTGTGAACATCTTCCAATCCCACTACATAGTCTCTTTGATTTTTTGAATATTCTTTAGGTTATTATTCAACACTACACTAGTCAAAGTTATCATCCAAGCATAAAATTCTTTTAAATGTGCTAGCAAAAATCTTTATAGTGGGTATCTTCTATACTGTTTGTTGGCTTGTTGTAGTAATGACCCTTGTGATAATTGTTGAAAATAGGATTTTTGCTTGTGTGGGAGCAATTGCCTAAGTGGCAAGGCCACAGTTGAAATGGGGCATTTCAACTACTGTACAATTTAAAGATTTGAGTTGCACTATTGCTATTAGCTATAACTTTTAACATAGTAGTAGACACTCTACCCTACAATTGTTATGATACCTAAAGTTACAGAATTGATTCTTAGGAAAAGCAATCGTTTGAAAGGGGATCGTTGGCTGCGTGATAATAGATTTGAGTTGCACTGTCGCTATTAGCTATAACTTTTAACAAACACTCGATCCTATATTATTTCTATTGCTCATCATCATTTTCTTTATCAATTAACTAAGCATTTGAATCAATCTACTATTTCTCTACATTTGGTTGTGGATCAGCAGTCAGTTGGTCTACTTCATCTAATCTAGTTAGCTGTTTTGAGGTTGCAACACTAGCTCCACTTTAATGATTATAAATATCATTATCATCATCATCATTAGTGTAATCAATAATGTTATTATCATCATCTTGACTTTTTCTTCATCATCGTCTCCTTAATCATCTTCCTTAAACCTTTATTCTAGCTACTAGGTTGGAGAGCTGATTGTTGAGTTGGTCTGCTATCCTTTTTGAGACTTGGCATCAACAGTTTCACTTCATGCACCATAATTGGTGTGATATTGTTATTATTGAGTTTTTCAACACTTTCAACCTATTCTACTTCTACTGGTTGTGGTTTTTCCTCTTGACCATCAAAAAGATCAATCTCCATAGCTCCAACAATTTGATATACTATTATTAGTTCAACAAGTTGATCTATGTCCATTTCTTCTATAGTCAGATCAACAATCATAGGGTTAAGCAATTCCTACCTCTTTATTTTTGAGTTCTTCCTCTAAATTCTACATAATAAAGTACTACATAGATTATTCCCTTTAACTTAGCTTTTCCACAAGAGTTAGTTATTCATTAGTGTGAACTATAGTCAGTTGCTATTAATCTAACTTGATAATAAGTAAGCTTTTAGTGGGTGGTATAGCTTCAATTCTTGCTTTTGTTGAAAATGAACTACTAATCTCATCATTTTTAGACTAGCAAAGTCTTCTATCCAAGTAATAACAACTTCTTTCAATGTAACTTTATCAGCATCTTGGTTGTTCAAATTCTTCTTCATTTATGCTACTAACTTATTCATGTTGTGTCTTAAAGATAGTTGATTTATGTGATGCCTTCTTCATTGTATTGAATTTTATGTTGCATCCCCCAAAACCCATTGTTCATCGTTCTCAAAATCCTTATGTGCTTTAAGCTGAAATGCAGGCATCTTGAGCCTTACATGCTTCTATTGAGACTATACTTTAACTTCTACAACAATGGTCTCTATTTTCATCTATCACCACATCTAATTTACTTTATAGCATCTCTTTCTCCTTTATAGGTTTCACAAAAAATACTAAAGCTCATTTCCCTTTCCGTGTGAGAGTTCTATCCTTTCTTTGATCTTCAGTCCTTTATAGAGGCAGTGCAATTAAGTTAGGGAATCCAAGCATAGATTGGTGTTCAACTTCTACTCCAGTTCTCTTGTTAGCTGTCACTTGAGTAGCACTCTATTGTTGGTGCACTTCTATATCTTTAGTTATTGGCCTGATGGAGTGGCCTATTCTCAAATATCTATGAGGTTAGACTTTATTGAGTTTCTAAGTTATTTCCAAAATCTCTTCAAAAGTGCAGTCTCAGGTCAGTAGTTGTTTTTCTCTTTATATTTGTAATATTTTTTTCTCTACAATTTATTTAGCTATTTCTTACAACTAACTCAACAATTTGTTTCAAGGTTTCTTTTTCATTAACCTTAACCTCAGCTTTCTCCTTGTCTTAGCCTCAGCCTCTTCTATAGCTTTATTCTTACTTGTTTCATTCTTAAGTTTGTCAACAGCCTTTGTCAGCTTCCGTCTTCTTACCAATTTCCATCATCACTTTAGCTAGCTACTTAGCCTTTAGACTCATGTCCCTCGAGTTTCAGAAATACTTGGTGCTATGCTTGTAGTTATTCTCCTTTCTTATCCTTCAAAAAATAACTACAACTAAACTTGAGTTTGTGCAATTCTTTCCCTTCAGCCTCAGTCATCTTAACTTCTAATTCTTTAGAATGACTACTTAGAAATATCCCATTACCTCATTTCTTGGATATGGACTCAACTTTCTCTATGAGTTGCCTCTATTCAAATTGACTCCAATTAACTAATTTTTATTTCACCAACTTAGTTATTATTTTATATCTCAATGTAGTGAATTTATCAAACGATATAACATTGCACTCCAAAAATTTGGCCAAAATATCAGGCAACGACCTATACTCAAACTTTAACACCATTTTATAGTAGGAGGTATTCACCTTCTCCTTAGGATTAACAATGATCTCCAGGATCTCATCCATAATTTCTACTCCATAGTTTCGACCTTCTATATACCAACATCTAGGAGTCCAAATAGATTTCCTAACACTTGTAGTGTAGTAACAAACTGTTGGCCCTTCACTATGCTAGAAATCCCTTTTACACTAATACTAGTTTTTCCATAGTATCAACAATTATCTCTTGTACATCAAGTTACATGTAATCAAGAAAGTCTCCAACCCATTGCCGCTAAATATGCTGAGTACTGGAGTAACATCTAGGTTAGTGATTTGGAAATCAGTATTACCTCGAGATCAGATTAGGTTAGATCTTTTTAGTTCAGTCAAGGTAATAATTTAAGTTCGAGAAGACCTAGAAGATGAACACATGTCAAGCTAGCTGGGGTCATCCCCGGCTAAGACACTCTGATGCTTAAGTCAAGTTGAGCTCTTTAGGTCAATAAGATCAAGTCAAAGAGCTAATTCAAAAATATCAATTACCTTATAATGAACCAAATAGGGACTAGATGGTGAGGCATAGGCGTGGCTCCTTCATTTTGAGACAAGTGTCATGATCTAAGAGATATGGTGTACGGATGTCAAGACGATCAACGATTCATGAATTGGGTCAGACCTGACCCTGAGATCTAATCGAGTCGAGTAATAACCCACATTAAAAGACGCAGATCCTGTCATGTTTTAGTCATTTTGGCCATCTCCAAGGGGTAAAATAGTAAATTTAGGATTTTCTCTATCATTACTCCCCCCAGTTTCTAGGTTATTTAATGGCCTCGGAAACTATATCCTTTAAGCATACTTTGATTTGGGTCATTCACTCGTTCAACTGGTTTGCCAAGTTTATCTTTTTATGACAAATCTTCTCTTAGATCATCATCAGTCTTTCTCAGATTGTGGTGTTTGGTCTTTTTCATATTTTCTTGATTGATTTTTTTATTTGAGTTGATCTTTTTTAGATTTGATGTTCGATCTTTTTTAGATCACTTGTTTGAGAAATCAGACAATAACTACTAATAATTTGATCAGGGTCAAAATCAAGGAGATAATCAAGAGAGCTTTAGGTCGCACATGATCTCTATATAGAATGTGAACTAGACTTTATGAGTTGTTATGCCTCTGTAGAGCTTGGAGGGGACATGAAGGGATTCAACCTAAAATACTTTAACCCTATCAATATGTTTAGGTCATTCTTTTTCAGAATGACATCTTCACGTGGTCATCAAGAATGACCTCAATACTTAGCCTTAAAAGGTTATCTTCTCGAAATGGTAATCCCTATGATCTTATTTAGATACAATTTTAATCTTTTTCAGATCATTTTTGTGAGGTCTTATCCAAATCTAGCTAAGAGATCTTATCAGATCAATTTTAAGAGATTTTGCTCAGATCTAGCTATGAGACATTATTTAGATCATTTCTATGAGATCTTGTTCAGATCTAGTTGTGATCTTTTTCAAATCATTTATAAGAGATCTTGTTCAGATCTAGCTGTGAGATCTTATTTAGATCGTTTCTATAAGATCTTGTCCAGATCTAGGTGTGAGATCTTATCAGATTATTTTTAAGAGATCTTATTTTGATTTTGTGATCTATTTTTTTAGACCGCTTCTTAAAGAATGTATTCTTTTCACTCATCTTGAGCTTGTAAATCCTTCAATCTACAAGTTTTTCACTTCAAGATCTTGATGATCTTGTACGGGCCTTCCCAATTGGAGTCAAGCTTATCCCCTACAAAGAAATTCCTAGGCCTCATTCTTTTGTTTGTCACTCTACATCCTACTCTCAGTAGCTTGGATTTGTAGGAATACATAATCCCTCATTTCTTTAAGCAGTTCGAGATTGAAGACCCTAGATTCCTCATTCACTCCAGTGGCATATTTTGTCTCCTCAAGTAACCTTTCCAATTTCTACTGGGATCACTGTCTCTAATCCATACACTACATAAAGCGGGGTCTCACCAATCGAGGTCCTTGGAGTAGTTTGGTATGCTCGTAAAACTCTAGACAGTTTGTCCACTCAATAAGAATTTGAGTGCTCCAACCATTTTTTTAGGTACTGTAGGATGATCATATTGGCAACCTTAGTTTATACCTTAGCTTGTGGATTACGCACTGCTATGAAGTTTTGTTAGATCCCCATTTCAGTATACCACTCAACAATTTTATTTTGTTATCTGAGATCAATATCAATGGGATCCTAAACCTGCCAACTATATTCTTTCAAATAAAGCTTATGACCTTCAGCTTTTATATTTTCATTAAGGTGTGAAATATTCCACAACCACTATAACGAATTTCTTTTGTGCTCTCGCTGGTGAAACAACCCCAGAATATCAATTCTCCATTGGTCGAAAGGACAAATGATGAGCATCGATTCTATCAGGGTTGCAAGTTGATGCATTAGGTCTAAATGGATCTGATACATATTATCAAAGTCTACGACATCTTAAGCTAATCTTGGATGAAGTACCTTTACTTAGCATCAGAATACTTCTTGATAAAGTCATCTTTTTTTGGAATGTTTGGGTCATTCAAGACCTCAACTTTGATATGATATTTTCCAGATAAGTTTTCAAGTCATTCATGACCTTATCTTTTTTTCAGAAGAATCTTCAGGTCATTCATGATCTGATTCTTTGAGATAAATCTTTGGGTCATTTATGATCTCATCCTTTCAATGAGTTTCCGGGTCCTCATCTTTGAACTCATCCTTTCTAAATAAGTCTTTGTATCATTTTAGACCTTATATTTTTCAGATTAATCTTTAGGTCATTCTTGAACTTATATTTTTCAGATGATTCTTTGGGTAATTTTTTGACCTCATCAAATGATTCTTTGGATAATTTTTAACCTCATTTTTTTAGATGATTCCTCAGGTTATTTTTTGATCTCATTTTTTTCAGATGAATCTTCAAGTCATTCTGACTCGTATTTTCATATAATTCTTTAGGTTATTTTTTGACCCCATCTTTTTTCAGATGATTCTTTGAGTCATTCTTGACCTCATCTTTGAATTCATCATTTCCAAATGAGTCTTTGGGTCATTAACGACCTCATCTTTTTTCAGATGAATCTTTGTTCATTAATGACCTCATCTTTTTCTGATAAATCTTTGGGTTATTCTTGACCTTATATTTTAACTTCATCTTTTTTCAGATGAGTCTTTAGGTCATTCATGACCTCAATTTTTTTAGATGAATTTTTGGGTCCTTCTTGACCTCATCTTTGATTTCATCTTTTCTAAATGAATCTTTGGATTATTAATGACCATATCTTTTTTAGATAAATTTTTAGGTCATCTTCTTCAGATCGACCAAAGTGATATCCCATCTTTTTTAGATTGACAATTCAAGATCATCATTATTCTCATCTTTTTCTAATGAATCTTTGGGTCAGTCTTGACCTCATCTTTGACTTCATATTTTCCTAATGAACCTTAGGGACATTCATGATCTCATCTTTTTCACATGAACTTTTATGTTATTCATGACCTCATTTTTGACTTCATCTTTTCTAGAAGAGTATTTGATTCATTCATGACCTCATCCTTTTTCGATAAATTTTTAGGTCATTCATGACCTCATCACTTTCAAATGATTCTTTAGGTCATTTTTAGCCTCATTTTTTTAATATCTTTGAGATTGTTGTTAAATCTTAATTTGTCTTTTTTAGATCGAGAGTTTGATATCATTGTTCACCTAATCTTTTTTAGATAAATCTTGTGTCATCTTTTCAAATCGACTATTGTAATCTCGTCTTTTTCAGATTGAGAGTTCAAGATCGTTGTTCACATCATCTTTTTTAAATGATTCATGAATAATCTTTTTTAGATTGACCTAATTAATCTTGACTTTTTTAGATTGAGAGTTTGAGATCGTTGTCCACCTCATCTTTTTCATATAAATCTTGAGTTATCCTTTTCATATTAACCAAAGTGATCTCATCTATTGTTCTCATTATTTTTAGATAAATCTTCATTAGGCTGACTTGTAATTGGCCTCTTCGATCCTTCTCATTTTTTTTAAACCGTCACGTTGCCATATAGTTTAACCCTTTGAACAAGTATACTTCGACAAAAATTATCAATTGGTTGATACATAATCTTGATAGGGAAAATATGTACAATTACAAAAATTTTACATGTAAAACTTCATTAGGTTTCAGATGTTCCAAAGTTGAAATAGTTTATTTTTGTTTATATAACCTCTAAATGTTAGGCTTTGAATCATGAACAAGACAAAAATGGGTCTTACTGATGGAAGTTCTTGGGGTTGTTTGCCTTTGTTGCGAGGGTCATGGCATTCCCGATATCTACTGCGAGATTTGGGTATGATCTCTCATTTCTGCTCCTTTCTTCTTGGTTGTCCAACAAATTTTTTTCAAATATCCTTGTCAAATGAGCCTCTTGATCTCATTCTTGAATTAGAAGTATCTTCAGTATTGTGTCCTACGAATATAGTATTTATAGAGCTCGCAATCCTGGTCTTTTTCAAATAGTAGATGGTGCCCCTCTCAATGGTCCTACTTATCTCACGACCTTTTAGCATTTGTAGCCCACCCTAGGTCTTTAAGAACATTGAACTCCTCCTCATGAATATATCATTGGGTTATCTCCACTAATTGCACAACATTCAAAGACAATTCTCTAGCCAGTGTTGATGCTAAAGAACTTTCTTCAATCCATGAATACTAACCATCATATTGATTTTGAGGTCTTGAAACTCTAAGATCTCATTTTTTAATCTATTTATGTAGTTTCAAATAGTCTCTTTATCTTGTCTAATGGTGAACAAATATGTTGCCAATCTCTTTGCTTTCTTTTTATTGGCGAAGTGGAAGAGAAATTTTCTTGCTAGTTGTTCATAACAAACAACCGTACCTATTAGTAAGCTTGTAAACCACTTTAGAGCCTGACCAATAGGTGTGGTGATTAAAATTCGAGCATTTATAGCATCTGTGTAACCATAGAGCTGTATGATGTGCTCAAATATAGTTAAATACTCTTACGGATCTTTGCTACCATTATACTTATGGAGGTCAGGAAGCTTGAAGTTCAGGGTCACCACTTCTGCCAAGATCTCGAAGAGCCCTTCTTTTGTGGAGAGGACATCACTACCCTCCTCTTCTTCAGCTCCCCAAGCCTTTAGCTCAGTTGCTCCACTTGATTACTTATTTTATTCACTTCATCATCAATGCAAACAAGTTGTCCTGTCATTTTTATTCTTATAAATGAAATTTGCTTAACCATCTCATAGTACCTTGCTCTAGCCCTTTTAGTTCTACTTATTAATTTTTTAGGTTAGCCCCAAGGTCACTTGATGTGAAAGCTATTTATCCTTACCTCTTTATTGGCCATGACCTTTAGGTATCACAAGGTCGCCTCTTTATCGGTCATGACCTTCGGGCATCATAGGGCTACCTCTTTGTCAGCTATGAGCTTTGAGCATTGTAGGGTTACCTCTTTGTCACCCATGACCTCAAGGCATTGTAGGGTTATGGAAGGTGCAATTGGAGACACTGGAGGCATATGCGAGCCCTTATTTTGCCTTTATGTTTGCAAAGAACACATCTGCTAATTTTTTGGACCAGACGGTTAAAGTCTTATTTCTTTGGGATTATTTGGTTGGGGTCTTCGTGTGGCAAGTTAAGGCGAATCTAAATTGAAGGTTAAAGTGATGAAATATATTGTGGAGTTTCAATAGTTTTTAGGTGTTTCCATTATTTGTAGGTATTTCTAGTACATTAATTGATTGGACCTTTCCCACAGACATTGCTAACTAATTTAGGAATTAGTATTACCTTAAGATCAAGTCCGATTAGATCTCTTTGGTTTGGGTCAATATGATATTACCTTAATGATTTGAGTTTGGGAAGACCTATAAGACGAACATATGTCTGGCTAGTTCGAGTCGTCCCCAACTAAGGCCCTCTAATACTTAAGTTAGGTCGAGGTTTTTAGGTCGATGAGATCAAGTTAAAGAGTTAAGCCAAAAATATAAGTTACCTTATAATGAGCTAAATGGGAACTATTTATAGATGGTGAGGTATGGGCGTGGCTCCTCTTTTTTTAAGCAAGTGTCATGATCTAAGAGACTTGGTGTACGGATGTCCGGATGAACAATGGTTCATGAACTGGGTTGGACCCGACCTTGAGGTCGGGTCAGGTCGGTACCCATATAAAAAGATGCATATCTTGCTTGTTTTGGGCATTTTGGCCATCTTCAAGGGATAAAATGGTAAATTTAGGATTTTTCCTATTAGTTAGTGTATTTTCTCAATAAATCAAATTCAACAACCAATCCCTTATTAATATGCCATATGTTTTGGTTTTCGTCGAAAATCTAGAGTATAATCACTTAGAAACTAAAATTACACTTTTCTAAGTGTATTTTTAGAAATTAATAGAGAATTCCACATACAAAATAGAATAAGGCAATGAAAGTTCTTAGAATATTCTAGGTTTCAGAATGCAAAAATATGTAGATTGGGTTATGAGTTACTTTGAGTTTGTATAGACTTCTATTTTTTTAAAAAAATAGAGTATATAGTTTTTTTTGCAATAAATGATGTGAATTGGAAAAGTCTCCAATCTAATGAAAAGCTTTCAAGTTTGAAAATATGTCTCCAATTTAATGAAAATCTTTCAAGTTTGCAAAAGGTGTCTCCAATTTAATGAAATACTTTTAAGCTTGAAAAGGTATGTAATAGATATAACCGGTCATAAGAGTGTGAATGAAGAGTTAAGATTGTTCACTAACATTGAAGAAGCACATGAATGGACACATCCATGCGTATGTATGAGGTGCATAGTAAGAGTCGTAAACCTTCATCAATGGCTGCAATATGAACCACCAGATCGCAACCATATCTTATGAGATACGGTCCAGTGGTCCAGATTCATCCTAATTAAGGGATATGACCAATCACGATGGGATACCTAGAAATTTATAAATAGACCCCCTATTTTATCTTTTCCATCCCAAAAATAATTCAATTTAATTATTTTCATTGTCTCTTCTTCCTCTATATTTTCCTAAATAATCTTTGATTATCTTCGAGCTTCAATTATTCTTTGAATAATAATATAATCGAGCTTTTGATTCATTGGACAAGATTAGTATAATTTTATACTAATCTTGTGTAGAAGTATTATATCTTGGGAGATAGACATCCATGATCCTATATACACCAATGTAGGGGATGAAATCTGTCTCAAGGAGATTTGCTTAGTGCATAGCTCACTTCATCCTGATATATTTTCAAATATCCTTTCGACATACATGAATAGTCCTTATATAACAAAATCCACAAGTATAATATGATCATGGAAAATAAATGGTTGAGACTACTTATATTTTTGGCAGTTCCAATTTAGTCTAGAAAATGGTGCCTTCTAAAAAACATTTTATAACTTTCGTTTTAATTGCAAATATAGTTGTTTGAAAAGATACTCGATTGATAGAAAATTAAGTCAGCTGGTTTTAAAGAACTTAGCTACAATAAAAATTAGTCAACTAATTTAAAGAAAAATCCCTCCTTAAATTAAAAATTGCTCTTAAAAATGATGTAATTAACTTCTGCTTTTAAATTAATCATACCAAGCCTTCTCCTTAAACTGACGAACTTGGTCTCACTCAAAGCTTTTATCAGCTACTTTTCAGTTTTGATGTATTCTATGGGTGTCTTTCTTTTGAACATGATCTCTGAAAAAGTATTCTCAGATATTAAAGTGCTTAGTTTTAGGATTACGTGTAATAGCAATTGCACTTGTATTTTCACATTAGGTTAATGTTGCTGGTGTTGTAACTCTGTAGTCCCTTAGATGTTGGTTCATCTAGAGGACTTGAGCACAACACTAAGTACTCAGTTTGAGCAATTGAGGTGGCAATAGAATTTTGTTTCTTACTTAACTATGGCACCAATCTACTATCTAAGAATTAACATGGTTTTTTTTATCAATTTGACATCCTACATAGTCAGTATCAACATAACCAATTAAATTAAATATTCAATTCTTTGAATATCATAAGCCCACATTGAGTGTACCGTTTAGGTACTTGATGATCATTTTAGCAGCTGAATAATGAGATTTTTTTAGATTTAATTGAAATCTATCACATATACATACAACAAAATAAATATCGGGTCTGCTTGCAGTTTAGTAGAGTAATGAGCCAATCAAACCTCTATACACAATAATATCAATAGAATTGTCTAGCTTATCCTTCTTCAACCATTAGGATCTTAGCTAGTGTAGAAATATCCACCAAACTTTTGCACCTTGTGTACTTGACATGACTTATAAATATGCCACACATAATTGTTTAACTTGTAACCTAGGAAGGAAGTTTAGTTCTCTCTATTATGCTCATCTTAACTTAATAATTTCTCTCATAGATTTTTGCAAGTACATCCAAAATTTTAAATAAATACCTGTACTTACTTTTATCTGGATACATGAATTATAAGATTCATGTATCACATTGTTCATGAATAATGGTATTCATGTACACTATCAAGTTTAATTAATTTCTAGCACTCCTCCCTAAACTTGAACCTTCCTAACTTCAAGCATGAACCTCAATCTTTGAAAACTATCAAACTTGAGGGGATTTGTAAAAATATCAGCACCTTGATCCATGATTTGCACATACTCAAGCTCAACTTCTTTCTTTGAAATGCATTCTCGAATAAAATGATATCTTGTGTCAATATGCTTACTACGTTCGTGAAACATTGGATTCTTGGCTAAACCTTGAGCAAATTTGTTATCAATCATGATCTTTGTAGCATCTTCTTGCTCCAATGAAGTTCCTTCAATAATCTTCTCAACCATATAGCATGGCAAGTGCAAGAAATGTTTGCAACATACTCAGATTCACAATTTGAAAGCATTACAATAGGTTGCTTTTTTGAACTCCATGAAATTGCATTATTTCCCAAAAAGAATATGAAACCCGTAGTGCTTTTTCTATCATCAAGGTCTCCCACAAAATCACTATCATAATAGCCATCAACTTGTAGTTGTTAGAGGATGAATAAATAATTTCATAGTCAAGAGTACCTTTAATATAAAGAAGTATCCTCTTGGTTGCCAACATGTGTAATGCAGTGGGATTCTCCATAAAATGACTCACGATTCCAACTGCAAATAAAATATCGGGTCTTGTACAAGTTATGTATCTTAAGCTTCCAAAAAGACTCATGAATGTAGTTGGATCAATCTTCTCTTCTCCTTTCTTCATTTTGGATAACTTTGCTCCAAATTGCATCGGGATATTTACTGGTTTGCAATTGAGCATGTTGAATTTCTTGAGAACCTTATTTGTATATCCTTCTTGTGAAATGAAAATGTCCTTCTCTATTTATTTTAGTTGGATTCCCAAGTAATAAGTCATAAGTCCCATGTCATTCATCTCAAATTCATGAGTCATAGCCTTCTTGAGTTCTTCAAACATTTATGGATTATTTTCTGTAAAAATAAGATCATCCATATAAATGCAAACAAACAAGAAATTTATATCTTCTTCTTTCACATAGAGGGCATACTCGTGAGGGTGCATCTGAAAAAATCATTTTCTTGCAAATATTTGTAAAGGTGTCTATTTCATGCTCTCGATGCTTGTTTGAGCTAATACAATACCTTCTTTAACTTCAACACTTTATCTTCATGTCCCTCAACCATATACCCATAAGTTGTTCAATATAAACATCCTTATAAAGATAGCCATGAAGAAAAGCAGACTTCACATCTAATTGATAAATCTTCCAATGGTTTTGGATCGCAAGAGAAATCAGCAAACAAATTGTCTCCAAGAGAGCTACCAGAGCAAACACCTCATCATAATCAATACCTTATTTTTGTTTGTAGCCTTTAGAAATGAGTCTTGCTTTATACCTTTCCATTTCCCCATTGGCATTCTTCTTGGTCTTGTACACCTATTTAACTCCAATAGTTTGATGATCTTTGGGAAGATATACTAACTCCCAAGTGTTATTTTTCACAATAGCATGAATTTCCTCGTCCATAACTTGCCTCTATTTCTTATCCTTTTTTGCTTCTTCAAAACTTAAAGGTTCAACGTCTGCAAGTAAACAAAATAAATATATCCCATAAATACTATGAGTCTCATTGTAAATATTATCAAGGCTTCGATATTTTGGGGTCTTTTCTCCCAAAAATAATCCCGATGAGTGAGGAGATAGTAGTGGATTAGATTCCTCTTAAGCTTCTTGGACAGTCTTTTTTCCTAATCAAAGTAAGGAAAGAAATCATAAGACCCGTCTTCTTTCTTAGAGCTCCAATCCCATGATGCATCTTCATCAAATTCCACATCTCTACTAATCATAACGTTTTCGTTGTCTGGATTGAACAACTTGTATCCCTTGGAATTTTCATCATAACCAATGAAAACAAGTTTCTTACTTCGATCATCAAGTTTGGATCTCTCTTGTTTGGGGATATGTTCATAAGCAATAGATCCAAAGACTCTTAGATGTGACACGCTTGGTTTTCGCCCACTCCACGTTTCTTGAGGTGTCACGTTCTTCAATCTCTTAGTTGGACTTCGATTTGAAAGGTACACTACACATGCAATAGCTTTGGCCTAAAACTCCTTAGGCATATTCTTAGACTTTAACATGGTTATTCCCATACTAAGAATTATTATGTTCTTTCTCTCGGCAACTCCATTTTGTTGGAGCAATCTAGGAACTGTCAAAGGACGATGAATTCCATGCAACTCAGAGAAATTGTTAAACTCATTAGATTTAAATTCACCATCCCTATCAGTTCTCAATGCTTTAATTTCATTCCCACTTTTTTTTCAACTAAAGTTTTAAACTTCTTAAATGCATCAATTGCCTCGGATTTATGTTTCAAAAAATAAACCCATTTCTTTATATTGAAATCATCAATAAAAAGAACAAAGTAACAAATTTTACTGAAAGATTAGGCTTGATGGGACCACAAACATGTGCATAGACAAGTTGGAGTAGTTTGTATTCTCTCAAAATGAATTGTTTTGGGAAGCTCTTTTTTGGATGTTTGCTGAGTAAGCATGTTTCACACAATTGATCAAGTTGATCAATATTTGGAACTCCCTTCACCATTTTATTATCTCCCAAAGCTGAGTCCTCCAAAATTCAAATGGCCAAATCTCATATGCCAAATCCATGATGGATCTTAGATACAAGTCTTCAAGCACATAGGCCCACAGTTTTTTAGGTCCAACAAGAACATGCGATTCTTTGGCATAGACACTTTAGCAACAATGTTAGAATCTTAATCTTTAAGCCAAAGCATACAATCCTCCATATAAAGCTTGTAGTTTCTTTCCAAAAGTTGACCAATACTAAGGATGTTGCTAGTTAATTTTGGAATGTAATAGACATCACAAAGGATTTTATGGCTACCATTTTTTATTTCAAAAAGGATCGTACATTTGCCTTCAATTTTCACCTTCGTGTTGTCTCCAAAGCTTATAAAGCCTTTTTTACTTGTATCAAGCTTCATGAATTTTCTATTATCGCCCGTCATATGGCTGCTAGCTCCGTTATCAAGATACCATATGTTTGTTTTTCCTATAGACTCCTACTTTAGTGCAAGAAGTGAGGATTGTTCCGCATCATCTTCTTTGTACTCAACTAACTTTGCCTCTTCATTTTTTGTATTAGATTGACATTCCCAAGAATAGTGGCCAAGCTTGTGACAAGAATAATATTCAATTTGAGATTTTTTGCCTTTATCATCGAACCTCTCATAATTACCTCTTTCTCTTGCTCTTCCATGGCCTCTTACAAAGGTTTGGTTTTTTTTTTCAAACTAGGAAGATTACTTATCTCTCCCTTGACCACGACCACATCTAGAACCTCAACCTCTTCCACATCCTTAGCCTCGACCTCTATTGGAAAGATCTCATTTGGTTTTCAAAATTTCCATTGCTTGCAATACATGTTCTGCTTGTTCTTGCTTGCCAAGATTTATCCTTTCCTCATGAGCTCGTAATGACCCATTTAGTTCACCAACCATCATGGTCTCCAAGTCCTTGGACTTTATGTTGAGAGAGCGAAGTATCTTCTCAACTATGTGAACATCAGGCATAGTTTCTCCAAATCTCTTCATTTGATTCACAACTACCAAGACACCTGTAAAATAATCGAAGATGGATTCACTTTCCTTCATAAAGAGTGATTCAAACTCAACCCTTTGAGTTTGAAGTTGAACTTTCGTCACTTTCTCCCATGATGGAGCTATGAAGTATCTGCCATGCTTTTTTGGATATTGTCTCATTGGCTATTTTTTCGAATATTTTTTCCTCTAAACCTTGATAGATAATGGTGAGAGCACACTGATCTTTCTTCATTTCTTTCTCCATAGCTTTTTTTTGGTTTAGAGTGAGAAGAGTCTCATTCGGAGGCTTTACAAAACCATTTTCAACAATATCCCATACTTCTTGGGATCCAAGTATCACCTTCATGTTAACCGACCAATTCTCATAGTTGTGTTTGGTGAGTTGGGGATATTGGAAAGAAATAGATAATTCTTTGGATAATAGGCTTTGGTACCACTTTGTTGGAAAGTGATGGGTACTCAAATAATTCTTAAGGAGGAAGAGAAGAGGAAGTCACTAAAATATGAGACTTGATTTCAATATGATGATACAAGACTAATTATACTATTTAATAGACATTTCTAGACCTCACACCATTATATAAATACATGTACTTACTTTTATTTAGATACATGAATTATAAGATTCATGTATCACATTGTTCATGAATAATAGTATTCATGTACACTATGGTTCATGCATCATCAAGTTTAATTAATTTCTGATACATGCTAGGAACATTTTGATTGCTTTAAATCTTGCCATAGGTGCAAATGTTTCATTAGAATCTATGCCCTCTTCTTGTAAATATCCTTGAGCTACTAATCTTGCCTTGTTTCTAACTACCCATTTAGTTCCTTTAACACTTTGATGTAATGGCCTTGAAACTAATGTCCATACTTGACTTCTCTAAAACTGATTCAGCTCTTCTTACATAACTTTAATCCAACTAGGTCTCCAAGAGCTTTATCTATTTTGTTTGTGATAGAAATCTAAGAAACATGGATTAATTCAGTGTAGTTGATCTTGCTCTAACTTCTGATGTTAGATCTCAAGTTATTAGTTCTATAGGAAAAATGCTAAGCCATCTTAAATCAGATTGCATTGAAGTCCTTAGCTATTTTTCCAGCTAAATAGTACTTAAGTGTGTTTCCAGTTGAATAGTACTTGGTTATGTTTGAGAGCCTACTTCCTCATGTTAAGTAGCACTTAACAGTGTTTAATCAATCAACTTTACATTTTTGTCAGCTTCTATTTGGTTATGGTCATGTGGACTTTCCCATTTTCTCTTATACCCATATAATGTCTTCTTCACTATCTTTATCTTCAATGTTCAAGTGTGTTATCTTATTATCATGAACATAAGCCTTACTCGACTCTCTTGTAGCTTCATCAAATATAAAATGAATAATTTCTTACACAACAAAAGTTTTTTTTTATTAAAACTCAAAATGATTTCATCAACTTTAGCTTTGAAAACATTAGGATGTGTTTTGCTATTGTTGTGAAAATAGCACTTAGAGCCAAATAGGTCGAAGTATGAGATATTGGGCTTCCTTCTTTCGTAGCTCATAAGGAATTTTATTGTGCTTCTTGTTAATCATACATCTATTTTCAGTGTAGCAAGCACTATACAACTTCTATCTAAAATCTCCAAGTTAATTCTAACTCAATTATCACGGTTCTTGCAACTTCTTTGAGTGTTCTATTTCTTGTCTTAGCTACTCCATTTTATTGTGGTGTTAGTTAAATATTCATGTCCAATTCCATGTTCAACTTTGAACTTCTCTACTCTACAGTTAGTAAATTCAGTGTTTTTATCGGATTTGATTCTGACAATGGTTTCATCATTGTGTTTCTGAATTGTTTTAGCAATCCAGTCAACTTGTTACATATTTCATCATTCGTTTACAAAAAAACCACCCATGTAATTCTTTTGAAGCATCTACTACCACCAGTGTACTTTTGTCCTCTTAGGTTAGAAATCTAAGCTTGTTCAAATAGATCCATGTGTAGTAATTTAGTAGTTTGTTTGTTAACAAGTGATTTTGCTTTTGAAAGTTGATTTAATGTATTTTCCTTACATGTTGGGTAAACCTTATCTTTCTAGAATAAGTTCTTAGACAATTTTTTAACAAGTACCAGTCTAATAGTTTGTCAATTGTTTTTAAGTTGAGATGATTCATCCTTTTGTGCCACAACCAACTTTGCTTAAACTTTAATGTTAGCTAAAAAACTAGTCAAGTTAGTTGTTCAAAATAATATCCCATTTACAACATATACAATTCCTTTCCTTATGTTGGTCAGCTTTTAACTTCTCTTGTATGTATATCTCTTATATAGCAAAAATTATTGTAGAGCCTTTATCAAAAAATTGACTAATTATGAGCAAGTTATACTTCAAGCCTTCACCGCATGGTACTTTATTTATCTCAATGTTACCTCTACATATTTTATCTATATCCTTGCTCTTACTTTAGAATCATCGCCTAATACTATCTTGGGTCCTTTGATATCTTCGAAACACCAAACTTCTGTTATCTATTATGTGTCTTGCGCGTCACTATTTATGTACCACAGGGTAACTATTGGTCCCAAGTGGTATAAAAGACTCTAGAAAGAGGGTTTAATAATCTTTTCGAGTTTTTTTAAGGAACTTGCACAAAATTTGTTATTCAAAAATTAGTTGTCTATTCTATTTGAAAAATACAATTACTCTCATAGTAGGTTACTGGTATGTTGTTAAAACTATTAAGTGAAGAAAATATGCAATGCAAATTGTAACAATTTAATAAGCTGATAGAAAGTGAAGTGCTGAAAGGTAAAGAACACAATAATTTTTTTATAGTTTTTTGATGCGTAATCCTTCTATATCTATTCTTCTCTTATCTTCCAGAGGAATCGACTACATATCCACATACTTTTTACAAAAAAGTCCTACTTCTAATTACAACAGCTTAGTTACACAAATTCAGGCTATCCCCTTAACTCTCAATCAACCTGCACAAAGCTCGAGTGGTAATAAGTAACCATACACAAAAGTTAACTTGAGACGAGTGTTAGCTTACACAAAGCTCGACACTTCTTTATGACAAAATACAGTGTTTAAAAAATAATCAACTATACTATACGCTCAATCTTTCAAAATTTATTGAGTGCAATTGACTGGTCTAAGACTTAGGAATTTTCTCTTTTCTTCAAATAAATGCTCGTTGCTTAGTTCTCTCTCTTTTTTATCACTTCTTTTGAAATTCGTCTTTAGTGTATATCTATAAGCCTCTAGAAATTCTACCAATTATAGCCTTTGCCTTAAATTCCTTCGTCCATTTGCACACCCTTCACTCCGTATATCTAGTAGTGCATAATTTTTGGTCCTTCATCCTTTTAATACTGGTTGTCCTTCTTTAGATAAATGTTATCCATTTTTCATGGATTTTGTGATGCTCCTTAATACTATTGACAGATTTAAGTACTGCTCCATTATAATCCACATATATCCTCAATTAGTTAAAGTTTTAGCCTTGCTAAATTCTTCTGCTTAGTCATGGACTACTATTCATCTATCACTTCTTATACACAATCTTGGACTATTATTGATATATCCTTGAAACAATTTTCACTTCTTATTATCTCTATTTTGTTTTGCATTGGACTTCTACTCTACTATGATCTATTCTACTCTGCTTCTTTTCTCTGGTCAAATACTCTTAACATAGCTCTTATAACAACATCTTATTAAATAAAAAAGTTACAAAATTTTTGGGGGTTATAAACATTCATTCTAATCATCATCAAAATCTATACAAAGTAAACCTAACAGTAACACATCAACTTCCCTTGATATCTACAAAATAGTTTCTTGTTTTTGGTACCCATCTTATTTTGGTCATGTAGTGTTAGTTCTTTCTATAATCCAAACATTTTTCATCTTCCTTAATTGTTGATCATCCATCTTCAATTTTCTATAAATAAGTGCACGATAATCTGAATGATATAGAGGTGCATGGTGTGCTTGATCTCTTTACCGCTTGTGATATATCCCATATCTATCATTATTTTGATACTGAGTTGTTTGTGATTTATGGTATATAGCTAGCCTGGGCTTAGTATAATTCAAATGCCTATTGTATCCACTAAGCTTAACTATGGAAACCTATCCATCTAAACACATAACTTTTTTAAGTTATAAATTTTCCAAGCTCAGGGTAGCTTGCATCCCTTGAGCTCATTTGACTCATATGCTCCTACTACAAGGACCTTCAATATCTTTTAGGGTCCTTCCCTTATAGCATGAATAAGGTCCTTTCCTTATAGTTTGGAACTAGCTCGATAGTCATCAGTTCTTCATTAGGCGGGGTATGAGGTAAAGGTTCAAAATTCGACCCAACCTTATTCTCTTTATCATTTTTAGAGCAATATATATCCATAGCCTTAACACAACGCTTTCGAACTACAAATTGGTCTCATTCAGCTTCCCCAACTCCATTATTAATGGGGAACTTTATTTTATAAGGAAGGTGGAGACTGTTGCTTGGAAAGTATTAAGCACAGATCTGCCCAAGATGATATTGTATGCTGAAGAGGCGTCCGCTACCAAGAATCTAACCATCCTGTTCTTTTTTAGAGGCTTGGTTCCAAGAGGTAAGGGCAAGATCACTTGCCCAAGTGGCCAGACAACATCCTTGGTAAACCCAAAAAGTGAAGTATCTATGAGGTGTGGCTCGCCTCTCCCAAATCTATCAATTTGAATCCCTTCTAGAAGAGGATATCGACTGAACTGCCAGAATCAATAAAGACCCTGGCCATGTCATAGTTGCTATCATGCATGTGATAACCAGTGCATCATTGTGTTAGGTGCACAAGCCTATACATCCTGAGGGTTAAACTAAATAATAGGCCTCTGCACCATCGCATTGATCTCCTTGTAAATGCCCCTTGTTCTTGTAAGTGGTGAGCTAATATGGCATGGGCTCTCCTGGCTCAATCAAAGTCCCCATCAATAGGTCTACTCTAGATCATCTATATTATTCCCCTTCTTGGGGATTGAGTCAGATTTCTCTCTATGCTAAACTTCAGTATCTTCTAGGTTCTCTTCTTTATCCCTCATTGGAGGAGGTTTGTTTTGCCATTTTTAATTAGGGCCTTGGCGAGGTTCCCTGTCTTTGGAATCGAGCTCTTTCAAATATCCAGCCTGGATCAGACATATATTTCAAATGTTTACACTCATCTATTAAGTGACGTACTCATTATAAAACCTATAGTACTTATCGACTTAGTGTTGGTGGGAACTTGAATATAAGTTTTATGCCACCTCAGCTCCCCATGCCCCTCTATTGAAATAAGGACCTATGACCTAGGCACCATCAAGGGCGTATACTTGTCAAATTTGTTGGGGAGCCCTTTCCCATCTGATTTTGGCTTCTTGGTAGGGCTCTCATTTTCTTTTTTCTCCTTACTCTATTCTCCCCTTTTCTTCCTTTTTCATTTTCTAGGTGTCCTCCATATTGATATACATTTCTGTCTGCACTAGTAGGTCATCAAAGTTTAGAGCTAGCTTCTTAGCTAGTGACTTGAAAAACTCTGCAACTTGGAGACCTAAGCCAGGACAATAGATAACCCATCTTGAATGGTTGAAGGGACCACCAAAGTAGTCGAGGTGAACCTCTATATATAATTTCTCAATGCTTTACCTTACTTCTATTAAAGGTTAAACAGTGCCTAAGATGTTTTTTGATACTTTCTCGAGCTATCAAACTAATGAAGGAATGTTGAGTTGAATTTTTCAAATGAATGAATAAATTAGGAAATATTTGACTAGACCACTATTGAGCAGAATTAGCAAGAGTTGTCAGGAACACTCTTCACTTAACTCTATTAGAATACTGGTACAAGAGGGCAGAGTTCTCAAATTAACACATTTGGTCCCAGGGGTCAGAGTTCCTGTCATACTCAGAATTGAGTGCCCTAAAGTTAGCAGACAACTTATCCTCTATGACCTCTTCCCCAAAAAGGATTTCTCTTTTCAAATTATAAGTCTTTCTGCTATATGTTCTTTTTATCTCCTTAATTTCTTTATGAAAATCCACCATCCTACCAGATAGATTTAGTGGGATTTCTATATTGCTCACTCTCAAAGCACCAAAGTATAGCTCTCATCTCTTTCTACTTCATGAACTGGAGAAAAATATTCGTAAATATTGTTATAAATTTGTGCAACAATAAAAGCAGTAGTGTAGTTAGAAGATATGTTGTAGGGAAGTAAACTACTGAAAGTAATTAGCATAACAATTTTTGTAGTGGTTTGGCGAGAGTAATACTTCAATGTTTACTCTTCTCTAACTAAATAAAGGACTCCATTAAGAGTCCACCAGCTACACAAGTCTCAACTCTTACACCCAAATGGCGTATATAGGATCGACCCCACAAGACTACACAAGTCTTAGCATTATAAGCAAATCCAAATAGGATATTATAGGTTCTTCAAGTCAGCCGATATAAAGCTCTACATAGCCCTCAAGGTAGCCTACATACACAAGATACAACTTGGACTACAACAGGCCTACATAAAGTTCAGGAGACCTTAGGGTAACCAATGCCTATCTCTGACTTCTAGGCAAGAACTCAATACTGATCATTGAAGCTCAATAATCAACCATTTGCTAAGTTCTCGTTATTGTATGTAGATAAAACTTTTGCCTTTTCGCTAATTTGTGCATATTTCTCTTTTCTTTCTCATCTTTTATAAGGATTTTTCCAAAGTATCATTTAATGTAAGCTTATACTATTTCTCTATAGTTTCTCCTTACATTACCTTCAACACCTTATTTTTCTTTGTCCACTGTGTCTTTCTTCATCTACTTTTCTCATCTTTTATCCATCCCACATAATCTTTCTTTGTAGTCTTTTTGTTATTGCACAAACACACACATAGATGTATATATCTATATCTGTATGTGTGCTTCATAAACCTGACCATTGGCACTTATTCGTGGTATAAATGTGCTCATCGTATTTCGTGCCTTGAAGTTTGCTTTAGAGCTATCGTACTTACTCCAAATTTTTTGCATACTTTCTGCACTCTTTTATCTTTCTTGTGTATCATGTTTCTTCCTAGTAGGTAGGGACTTCCCATTGAGTTAGACCATGTTCACCTTAATGCTTTGCCTTTTCTTTCATAAAGTACTTAGTTGTTTTCTTCTTCCATTTTTTTAATCCAAAGTTGTACTTAGTTGTTTGTTGCTTTTGTCCTTTACTTGGTTTTCTCCAAATTTTCTCCTTTTCAGCTTAGTCATTTTGTCCTTATACTTCTTCAATGTATTGCTTCCTTAAGTTGTCTTTAAGAAATTGTGTTACAACAAAACCTATCAAACATAAGACTATAAGATTTTAGCGGGTTTCCAAACAATCATCATATTCATCATTATAACCTATGTAAATTATCCCGAACCACCTACTACAACATAATTATCATCATCAATTTTGGAGTTTGTTCTCTATGACATAAGGGGAAAAATGCCAGAGAAATCCACCAACAGATCCAAAGACTACACAAGTCTCTATCTTATACAAGTTACTCAAACTCCAACTTCATTGAAGACTATACAAGTCTTCCTAATTGAGCCACGCATCCTTCAAATCTTCATGTCAACCTACATAAAGCTCGACTTGGACTACAATGAACCTACAGAAGACCTAGCTACAAAAGGGTATAAGTAAAAATTATGACCTAACTCTCCTTCCAGGCTTAACTCAGCTAATAACGATGAAACTCAAACACTCTGCTGTCAGTTAAGTTTGTTGGACTGCTTATCTAGACTTGACCAATTTTTCTTTTTCGCTTTTGCTTTGTTTTCTCAATCATTTCAAGAATTCTATTCAATAACTCAAAAGTTTTCATAAAGTTATCTTTTCTTACCCTCTCCAAGTCCTTGTATATGCACTCCCCAAATGATACCTTTTATAACCTTCAATCTTGAAATCTATCCATTGCATATTTGTCATTTTCATTCTTGATTATTAGCATCTTTTTGCAGTAATTTTTGTTTTTCATACATATAATCCTTTTCTAGTAGGTAGGATATTTTTTGAGTTGATACTCTTCTTCCTCCTGATCATCAAACTCCATTGTTGTACTATTCCTTTGATGACTCAACTTAGTACTTCACTCAGTTGTTTGCTTCACCATCTTGGCTAGCAACTCAACTCTTCTTTAGAAGTTTGCTATTGTTCGTTCAAGATTGGTTTTCAAGTATCTTGTTTCTTCATATTCTCTTGGAATATAGTTTTTACACTTCAACCTATCAAAGACAAAATTATAGGAGTTTGGGGGTGTCTAAGATCAATTCTAATCATCATCAAAATCTAAATACATCAGTTTGACCAACAATTGAACCACCGTTAACCAAGCAGCTTAAAAAAATCAAATGTGTTGATATTTTGGGCACATAAAATACTTAATTATAATTTTTTCTTTGTTCCCAGTATGTAAATTAAAATTCTATACTTCCATAATTGGTGTACCATCACCTAGAATTGAATACGTATTTTCCATTATTCACCTGCAAAGTCAACTAAAATTCATACAATGTATTGCAAACATGGTTATTCGAATTTGAGTCCATATAGTAGCAACTTTGTGAACTTCCAACAAACATATCTTAAATGACTATAAAATATATATATCAAGTATAGATAGTTTGCAAATCTTGGACAAAGAATTCTTAGATACTTTTGGGTAATTCCTTTTCGAGAGTTTGGTCTATCTGTTAAGAAATACACACACACACACACACACACACACACATATATATATATATATTTCTACTTTTCCACCTTCATTACTATCTTGAAAAATTTGCTATTAACAAAGTTTCAATTCTTTGGCCTTAGAACTAAATGTGTAAACTAGGTGAATACTTCTTAGAGATTATAGTCATCCTCTGTTTCACATGGTTTCTTCATTAGTTCTAGCAATGAATAATATTTATTGACCATGTAATTAAACTGGGTAAAAGATCTTGCCAAATGATCCAAGATAATATCTTGCTTAGACTGGCTATGGACTTTTAAGTCTAAGATTTTCAACTTATTCAAATATGTTATCTATATGACATAATCTTGAATTAAATATTTTTAGGCATCTTATTGTAAAAAGCTTCCTCACTGGTTCTTGCTTTGTAATACAACCTAGGCCACAAAGGATCTTAAATCATCAATCCATCACATGTCTAGCATCTTATACCGTAGGATATTTTAAATGATAATCAAATGTGGCACTTGGATACCTAATTAGCCTTGTGTCACCATTCATAACTTCCCCAAAGCTACAAACAATATTAATAACCAGATCTAGTAATACAACTTAGTTAACCACAATTATTCTCTACATTGTCATAATTTGCTTTGCATAAGTAAGACTAATGATGTTGTTGTCTATAAATATATAATAAAAGACTAATTGATGGAATATGTTGTATAGATAGTTACATAATAATGGGTTATTTTAGATAAGGAAAATGAAGAAAGATTGCAGGTGATAAAGAAAGGTTGTTGGTGGACTTGATTAATATATAACAAGAGATAGTAAAATATGGATATAGGCTATTTAGTATTAGATAGTAGATAGTAGGAGATAGTAAAATATGAAAGTAATCAATTTAGTATTAGATATTAGATTGTAGAATGTGGAATGTAGTAGGAGGCAAGTTTTAAAACTTTTATTGCTTCTCAAGCTTGTTGGTTACAAATGAGGTCTCACCCCTATTTATACTAGCTACTTGAATGTATGGTGGAGATTGAGAATATCCAACAATAGAAAAATCTCCTCTAGATTTCTCCAAAAATATTCTAAGTTTATTCTACTAGTATTGAAGATATTTCTAGGAAACTTTCTTAGAAATATATTCCGTATAGAAGGTATTTCCTAGAAATTTCCTTAAATATCTCCCTACCTTGCTAGAATCTTCTTGATAAATATATTTCTTATTTATATTTTTTTTAAATATCTAGAAATGTGCACCTAGTTATGTTCAAACCAAGTAAGGAATTCACTTAACTATAGTAAGGGAGTAAGGGATGACCTAACTATTTCCATTTGACTTCCTATTGGGGAGGACAAAGGATTAAAAAATGTTCTACTATAGGCAAGGGACTATTTTCATTTAGTAAGTTGTCTTGTAGCTCTTACTAGTTTTTTCTAATTTACCATTTCATTCCTTAGCCTTTAGGATGAGATAACAAAATTCCACAAGAAGGTGAATGTCACATTGTGAATTTATATCATTACTTAGATATTCATATAGGTAAGCAAGACACTCTATGATAGCATAGTCACAATCTTTTCCTACTTTTAAATCTATCATTGAGAGGTTGAACTTTTGTGACCTACAGAATGATACCCTCTTTTAGAACTGGTACCAACTTATTACATTACTACATGAGTAATAAGACCACGAGATTTCAACTCTTAAATATTGCTCTCACTTGATATTTGTATTATCCATTCCTCTTTAATGCATAATTATTAAAATATATCACATATGTGATTTAGAGTCCGAGTTAAATAGAATTTTAAAAAATAATACAAGAAAATAATCTAAATTATTAGAATATTTGATCTAATCATTGTCTCTTATATGTTTTGAAAATGCTCTCACTCAACCAAATATGAAGATTGCCTCATAGGTTATATATAAAGGTCCACTGCCTAGTCATAGTTATGGAATAGTTTCCACAACATATAGCATGTGCCTACTTTTTACCAACTGATTTAATGCAATGGTAGTTGTATATAAGTAACTAATCCAATTAACCAACTTATACAACAAAATCATTCATTTCTGAAGGAACATTGCAAAATATGAAATTTTCTAATTTCAACAACTTTCAAATTACTGCAGGTAAATAAGTATTGGCATATGTAACAAGTTATAATGTGTAGTAGAATGTGTGGTAGGAGATAGTAGAATGTGAGAGAAGGCTTTGTAGTATGAGATAGTAGAATGTAGGAGATAGTAAAAGGCAAGTATTATTATTTTTATTTGCTCAAGCTTGTTGTTACAAATAAGGCTCACCCCTATTTATACTAGCTACCTCAGTAAACGAACGGAGGAGATTTAAAACATCCAATGGTTGAAAGTGATTCTCTATTTTTTTTCAAGCATATTCTAAGTATTTGCTACTGGATTTTTTCTTAAGGACTTTCTAGGAGATTTTCTTAATAATTATCTATACTAATTTATTTTTCTATTTCTTTCTTTCTTGAAAGCTTCCTTACAAATATCTATCCCATGAACTTCCTTCAAAATATCTATAATTTTCTATTATAGACTATTATTTTCAAGAAAGTTTAGAAATATGCATCATATTTTCTAAGTCGGTAAGGACCAAAAATCCATTTACATAGTCTTGCTTTATTTCTTCATGACCTATAGTGCTCATCTTTCTATTTAACCAATTGGGTGGCAGTTTGCAATGTTTTTAGCTTGAACATTTGCACTTTGTTGATTATACCTTCACTCTGCCTTGCAATGATGCTCCTAATGAAGCCCGATCATGTAATCAAAAATAAAATTAATTAGTTTTGGAACTCACTTGAAGGTCCCTTTATGTTCATTATCATTCCTTTTTCAAACTACTGCCATGAAAATTTGCATCCTTTTTTATCTTTTAAAAACACTTAAACACCATAGATTAGTGTTTTCTAAAGTTAAAGTGAAGCCACTATAGCCTTCTTGGATCCTCTGGGCCATAAAATCTTATTTTACTCGACTGAGCCAAGCACACGGTTCTTCTCTATAAAATTTGAAAAAGTAAATCCACATAGGTACTCTTGTCTTTCTCTCGTTTCAAATTCACTTGTGTTGGAAATTGGTTTTAAACTTTGGTTTTGACTAATTATTTAAGTGGGTCCTATTTAATATAAATGAGAATTATTTAGCTTAATGTAATCTAATATGAAGATAGATGGGTATAGTATATTTCATTCCCTAAAATTAATTTTGGGTAAAAGACAAATTATAGCCAAAAGTGAACTACTTAAAAGAGTGCAAATTCTTGAATTAGAAAATAGTGGGAAAATGGAAAGTCATTCATCCCACATTAAAAAGACTTGAAACCACTCTATATAGTCCAATTTTGATAATTTGGTTTGGATCCAAAGGGTACCATTAATCTTTGAAAGAGTGAGAACTTACGCCCTAGAAAGTTTGGGCCAAACCCCATATGCACCATTCAGTAGTTCATCTTAGCCATAGCTTGGCCTAGCTTAGGCATGTATAGGCTTGTATATATCTTTTTATAAAAAAATTAATTTATTTCCTTGCAATTAGAATATGACAAGTGGTATTGCTAAGGGTATGACATCAGTCATTTTATATTTGCCTAATTCGTTGCTACTAACTCAAGGAAAGGTTGGAGCCGGCTATTGTTTGCCTAGTTAGTTGCTAATGACTCTAGGAAAGGTTGGAACCAGTTAGTTGCTAATGAAAGGATATTGTACAGTTGCAATTAAACAAACATGTGCCAACCATAGAAAGGCTAGATATGTTTGTCCCA
Source organism: Paulownia fortunei (assembly GCA_019321725.1). NCBI lineage: Eukaryota > Viridiplantae > Streptophyta > Magnoliopsida > Lamiales > Paulowniaceae > Paulownia > Paulownia fortunei. Next base: position 21,937,138 of record CM033106.1, read on the forward strand.
TCTTTACAATAGTGGTGTCTGTGAGCTACAACTTTTCAATAATTGTAAATAGATACCTCTGGTTATAAAATTTATTCATTTTCATCCCTACACTTCTCTTCTTACTTTCAGTATTTCAAGAGAGTTAAAAATATTTTATTGGTTCGTTATTCTTGAGATTTATAGTACTACTATCTCAAGAAGTAGTTATTGTATCTTAGGAGATGATTGTCTAAATTATGTGAGCATCAGTGTGTTCATATTAAAAAAAGCAGCTAGAAAAGAGCAGCATTTGGTACATCGAGTCATGGTAATTTCCTATGCAAAACTACATCCTCAATACATTGTATAATACACTATATAATGTGTATAGTTCCGTAAATTGTGCAAAGACAATATGAGAATCACTTGAAAAGAAGTAAAGAACAAAGGATGCTTGTTTGAAAAAAATTCATAGTTGAAAAGTTTATGAAATTCAAAATGATTGATTCTAAGACAGTGATAAGTCAAGTCCAGGAGCTATAAATCATTGCGCACGACATATATGCAAATGATATAAAGCTCAATGAATCCTTTCAAATCGTAGCTATGATCGAGAAGCTACCACCTTCTTGGAAGGATTTCAAGAATGACCTAAAGCATAAATAGAATAAAATGGGACTTGAGGATTTGATTGCCAGACTAAAGATTGAAGAAGTTAATTGAATATCTGAAATTAAATTTTGTAAACTATATATGGAGGCTAACTTTAATTTGGTAGAGCCAAAGACAAGTACTACCAATAAAACACTTAGTTTTCCCACACATGTAGGATTAGATGTAGTCCCATCACTGCTATTGGTCTCAATTGCCACCACAGATGAGGAGACGCTCTTCTGTGTTCTTTCAAATCTCTAGGATGTCTTGCCCTGCAATGTGAGTAATTCAGAAATTTTGTTCCATCGATAGCTGCCATTTGTTCCTATGCATGACTATGGCATAAGATCTCTTACATCTAACTCTCCAAACTATCCAATTCTTATTTGTCTGTTCCCATTTTGGCACATTGCTAATAAAGCAAAGAACCTCCTATGTTACCAATGATGAAATAGAGTTCATACTTAGGGGTGCCTCTTATTCGTTTGCGGCCCATCGTTTTGATTTTATTTTCAGAGTTCAAATTTATTCTTGTTAAAATCGTGTTTTAATATTTTTGTTTGTTAAATTTCTCTATTAAGCCCATGACAGGTCCAGCTATGTGCAATTACAAAAGCCAAACAGTAGGACCATCTACATAGTTAACAAATTAGCAAGTTTTCTAATTATAAGATGGTGTCATTATTTTTTTATCAATATATAATTTCGTTACTAAAACCTTCAATTTTATATGAACTATACTTGAATACTCATAGAAATTTAGACGATTTATCTCAAAACTTACCTAAAGCAGATTTGCTAATTATCTAAGTCAAAACGTATAATACTATATTATGGTGTGACATTATGCTTGTGAATTAATAAGTTATTGTGATAAATTTTGTTTACATTATTGAAATCGTGTGAATTTTTCTAAATTGATGTAATAGTTAAATTATAGAAAACATCTATTTGTGATCTAGCACAAATAGTTTAGTTTTATATTTTTTCCCCCTTATTATATGAAGTGTTCTAACTCACTATATGTTTGTCTTTTTGGCAGATTTGTTCCTAAGCTCATAATTGTCCATCGCATTGTATTTCAACTAAGGTAAAACAAATTATTTGGAGAACATTAAATTGGTTATGATTTTAATTTATTTTCATATATATATATATGTATATATATCTATTTATACATTTGTTCATAGTGTGGTCACTTGTACGTCTAGAATTTATTATGATTTTGATGATCAATTTTATGTTATTGACATATATACCTCTAGTCAAAGATTTTCATGAAATTGACTGTTGTTGGTGAATGAAGAAAAAGTGAGTGAACTTTTATTTTTCTTTTTTCTTTCTGTATTTGAACTCGTATACATGACATGCTTTTAACCTTTTTCCTTTTCTTTCTAAATTGTAACACTTGCTTCTACAATCATATTTAACTATTAAGTCATTTGATATACTTTCATGCAACTTCCATGCAACTGGGATAAGAAGTTGAACCCTCTAAATTTTCTCTCTTAAATTAAATCTTACTGATACTTACAATGTTTTTTCTTATGACTTTGCTTCTTTATATATCTCTATATATATATATATATATATATATATATATATATATATTATATATATATATATTTGTGCTGTAATTGCTAATATTTTCATGTCTGATAGATAAATGACTTTTGTTTTTTTAATAAAACTAAATTTACTTTTGTTGCATTGGCAGTATATTTTAATGACTCCTTGTCACTTATTCGTAACATACTTTTGTACAAATTTACAAAAAATAATTAACAATTTTATGATAATAAAGACAACATTTATCAAGCAATATATCTTTTTGGAAAGTAAATGTATAAAATATTGGTTTTCTTAGTTAAAATGGAAAATGTGTTCTCATTCTTTCTCTAGTATTATAATATTGTTTCAATCATTAATTTTTTCTTGTTAACGGTATACAAATAAAACAAATATACAATGTATAATTGAGATATGAAATTCATTATTTCCACAATATTTGGTGCAACATATGAGGAATAACTAGTGAAAACTTTATTATTTTAAAAATAGTGCTGATTTATGTACTTCAATTTTTGTATCCTACATTATATGCTCCATTTTTTTTCACTATCCAAATGAGCACCCTACTTAATATGTAGGATTATTTTTGTTTTTATATAATTCAATAGAGTATTTTAATTTGCCCTAGTTCATCATCGATTATTAATAATTGTTAAAAATAGATTTTTAATTATTAATTAATTCTTAATAATTGATATTACTAATGTAATAAGGTATGAAACTGATTAAAAAAGAGATGAATGTTTTTGTGTAGAAAACACTCGTACATTTTAGTTGCGTCGTATAATACTTATTATACACAATAGAGATTATCTAATTGCATATTTTAAAACAAGATTTTTTATATTTGTATATATTTTCATAATTATATATATATGTATCTTCGCATAAAATGCTTCATTCGTTAGTTATCAAGAAATCTAACTAGTTGACAACTAAGGGCAATTTAGTCATTTCGAAACTAACATAAATGAATTGATCAGAAACATGTAGTAGTATTTGTTTTATACCATTTTTGGCTTTTGATCATCACTAAGTTAAAATTATGATCAATTTATAATTGAGGCGTCCACACACTCTTCAGTAGGGGACTACACGCTCTGTATCTCTTCCTCTTCTCTAGGGTTCATGTCTGTCTTGTATTCTAATCATTTCCCCTCTTCTGTGGATTGAGAAATGTGTTCAGTTATTTTTCCTTTGATTTTTCGTTCAGGGTTTCGGGTTGGAAACGGTTGTTGGCGGTTGGGATGATAACCGTGGTAAGCACCAGCAACGACGGCGGTGTGGAGTCGCCGCCGGACCTGGAAAACGGCGCCGTTGGAGGAGTGTCAACCGTCGCTTCAGCCAGTGCCGTTGGTTCTGCCGGATGTTTGGGATTAAGTACAGTGGGGCCGACAGAAGAAGCTGCTCGGGTTTCACTTGCAAGCGGTGATGGATCAGATGGAATAAGGGTTTCTGATAATGTGAATGACCCTAGGGTTCTGAAGCTGGAGACTGAGGGAAATAGATTTGTTGATGCCACTGGAGGAGAAAATCAGCCTACTTCTTCTGTTTCGAGATTGCACGGGAATAGAAAAAAAAATGGTTCACGGAATGGGAAGCTGGAACATAAGAGAAATAGGAGTGTAGTGGAGGATTATGATTCTATTTTGTCTGCATTTGATGAGTTCGCGGCCAAAGGAAAGGGTGAAGCTGTTGGACATGGGTATAACATTGGAGATATGGTCTGGGGAAAAGTGAAATCGCACCCTTGGTGGCCCGGCCACATATATAACGAGGCTTTTGCTTCTCCATCTGTTTGGAGGAGCAAGCATGAGGGCCACGTGTTGGTGGCGTTTTTTGGGGACAGCAGCTATGGGTGGTTTGACCCGGCGGAGTTAATTCCATTCGAGGAAAATTTTGCCGAGAAGTCCAGGCAAACTATGTCTCGGACCTTCTTTAAGGCGGTGGAGGAAGCTGTAGATGAGGTATCAAGAAGGAGGAGTTTGGGTTTGGCCTGCCGCTGTAGAAATGAGTTTAATTTCTGGCCCTCAAGTGTCGAGGGATATTTTGTTGTGGATGTGGGGGATTACGAGCCAGGGGTTTATGGTTTGAGTCAGATAAGTAAAGCACGAGATAGTTTTCGGCCGAGGGAGATGCTTTCTTTCGTACAGCAATTGGCCTTGGAGCCCATGAATGACCAGCATTGGACCATTGATTTTATCAAGAACAAGGCAACAGCTTTGGCATGCAGAAAGGCACTGTTTGAGGAGTTTGACGAGACATATGCTCAGGCTTTTGGAACTGTACCAGTGCGCCCTCCTCGCCCTACTGCGCCAGTGGCTGTGGATCCATCTAAAGGTTATGCTTCTTATGGAATTTTTCATAATATACTTGGGAGTTACTTGATGCGGATTTCTGTGGTGCTATCCAGTGTGACCCCCTCTCCCCTTCTTTTCTTATCTTACTATGATTTTCCTGCTAAAAGATGCCTTTATATCAGAAATATTTTTTCTCTGATAACATCCTAAGAGCAAAAAATATAACTGAGTTATGTCTATGATGAGGCCAGACTTTGGTACTAGGAAAAAAATTTGGTTTTGGCAATGCTTAATTGGTGACTAACTTAGTGAGAAAGGAATAGGATTTATGCCCATTCAAAAACACGGTAGCATGCTGAAAGCCACATAACGAAGCTTGTATAGTTGGCTTCATATTTTTTAGGTCAATATGATGTCTAGGAGAGGTGGATAGCTGCAACAAGCTTCATAGGGTAATTCTTGATATAGATGTGGGAATGGGATTTGAACAATTGCATCTTCATTGACTTCTTGATGTACATGAATATTATGACCGGTATATGCAAATAAAGACAATTAAGGGTAATGTCTGATGTGTCACATTAATGCTTTTGGCTCTCCACTGCCTTCTGGCAAGGTGCATAAGATCATTCTTCATCTTCATTTTATTTGCTGATTTCTTATTGCAGTCTCTATGTTACTAGGTTAAAATGTTTTGAATTGACATGAATGGTAACACTCTTGAGAGACCTATTAAATGTCATAGTATTATCTTATAATTTTCACTGTCCCTCATGCTTTTCGTATGTAAGAGATGCTCTATTTTATTTTATTTAATGGCTTAGCATGTTAACAAACCTTACTTCATGTTTTTTCAGCCTATTTATTTTAAATATTTTTATTTATATCTAGGTATTTAGTAGTAATATTATGATAAGAAATAGAAATGTACTTCTTCTTCTGATGACTGTGCACACTCATTTGCATGATGCCTCTTCCATCTTTGATGGCTTCTCGCAAATATTAGAGTTGCCTTTTTCTCTTTGGGTTGTATTATTATGCTTATTTTCTTAAAAGTTCTCTTTCATATGTTTAGAAATGAATCAATTCAAATTGACAGATGCTCCATCCATTTCAAATTCCTTTCCTAGTTAATTTGGTCCTATATAAATCTCTATGCTGGCAAATATTTGAGGTCATTAGACTCCACATGTTGCTGTAAACTGTGAACATTGCCTTCCCCTTGGGTTGACAAGTAATATCTACTCAATCAACTTATTGCTCTAGTTATGAGATATTTTGCTATTGATACATATTCGTCTGTAAGGGAGAAAAAGAAAAGGTTCATGATATGAGTTGGGTATGTTTTCTTATTTTTGGCCAACTATAGCTCTTAGGATATTTTTTTCTCTGCAAGAGGAGAAAACCTTTTCCGTCTAGGACAAAAGAGCTCTTCAAAATGCATTGAAGGCATCTGTTGGAGACTTGACAAACTTGATTGCTGCATATAAGAAGTATATACTAGTATCTTAGTTTGTCATTTTGGTTACTTCTGGTACTGAAGTTCCTATTAAGTGGGAAATATCTCATTTAATAATAGAGTATCAGTTGGATGTGTTGCATTGATAAAGTTAAGAATGACTGGAAGCTCTTGATATTTGGCCATGTGCATAGACCCTTGGGTTTGAAGATTTGTTGTTTCAATTCCATAACCTGGCACGATACCTGAGTCTGCTTTGAGACCTGTATGAGGTTTAAAATTTTCTTTTTATGGAGATTTATGCTTGCAATGGTTTGTGGATTGTGGTGAAGACCTGGTAAATCCAATGCAGTACTGGAGTTTCATGTAGGAGATTTTAAAGAAATTATCTCGAGAGAGGTGGTGTTGCTTTAAGATTTAATTCAATTGAAATCGACAATTTAACCTCTAATTTGTAGGAAGCAAATGTTGTGATCAGCTTAAGCTAGGTTCTGTTTGACCTCTCTGTCACTTTTGGAAGCTTTTCCGCATGTTAAAATCTTTACTGAGATTTCTTGTTACAGAAAGTTTGTCCTATTTTCTTAAAAATGGGTTGCTTCCTTTTGCCTATTTTTGGGTCACAAGCTAGGTGGAACATATTCAGCTGTCTGCTATATTAACATTTATTAGCATTTTATGTGCCATTAAGCTAATATGCAATTCTATCTGAGTTGTAATAGGTCATAACAAAGCAGATGCCATATGAACTATTGCTTTATGTTAGCATTTCTCTTTCTTTGAATGTATTATAATAATGTACACAAGCAAGTCTGCAAGAATTCCTTGCTTCTCGTGCAGAAGTTGTAATTGGAAATATCGTACTTTTTTCATTGTGGACTAGATACTTGATCCATGACCTAAAAAGGTGTACCTTCGTTGCAACATGCGAACTTGAACTAGGGGACATACACCTTCAAAGAAACTTTTGAAGTTGTCTCATCATATAGTATCCATAGATGCGTTCGGCGAGACAACAATGTGGGTAGATTTGAGCTCCAAATAGGGCATCGACATAGCTTCTTCCATGTGTTCAACAGATTGCATTGATATCGATGAGAATGCGATGGACTTGAGCTGTAAATGATGTAATATTTTCAGTACAAGTTCTTCTAAGTTGTTAGTCCCTTGTAGGGGCGTTAATGACTCCAAGTAGAGTATTGCAACACACTGTCCTTGTTTGATTGAACTTGTTTTCAAGTTTGAAAATTGTGTTTGAACGTGATTCGATTGTCAAACAAGTTCCAGCTCGACCTAGCTTTAGTGGAGATTGAGTTTGAGTATCGTGATATTTTTTATGTATTTCAATATAACTTAGGTTATAAAGTTGGGCTTGAGTCGAGCCTCATGAGTTACTTGAATGGAGAAAAGTTTTCAAGCTTGGTTGTTGTTCTAATGAGACGTATTCGAACTTGCTTTTAAAAATCAATCTCGATCCAAATCTCGACTAGCTTCATTCCTTAATCACATATTTATTTAGAAAATTAGCTGGATTATTGTTATTTTATGAACTATGGAAAAATTTGCTCTATGGCATCTGGTGTCAAATCAACATATTTGGAGAGATTAGTATTGTATTATTCTGAAAACTCAATTTGGAGTCTAATGGGTGCATCGAAGACAGTGAAGAGGGTTGCTTTGTTTGATTCTTATGTTCAAAAAAGCATTTGTTTACCTTTAGTGTTTTGTGCAGTTAGAATGTTCTGACAGTTAACCCTTTGTGACAAGCTAATATAGTCATAAAAGGAACTTTACCCTCCTTATAAAGGATAAAGATCCTCTTATGCAGGTGAGTTGTGTAAGATTTATTGTTGAGTAGAAATTCGAGGGTATATATGAAGTGGAAAATGAAACCCTGCTTGGAATTTTACGGTGAACTTGATGGTTCTCACGGTAAAATATTATAACAACTTATTCATTCTTGTGGAAATAGAAAAGTTATTAATTAATATACAATTGAGAAAATGTCAAAATTTTCCTTAAGTCAAAATAAGCTTCAATTAGGCCCAGAAGATGCAGTAGAGGTAATGTTTTATTAGGCTGACTGGTCAAGCTAAGTTTGGTATAAGTTGATCATCCAATTTTTGACACCAATTAGGTTTTGTACATTTGGGACAAAAAGAAATAAAAGGGTTGTTCACATTGAAAAGGAAAAACTTGTGCAAGAAAACCTATATAAACCCCAAGTTCAGACAATTTTTTTGTCTTCATTGACACTGAATTTGATAATTATGTTTTATCTATTTACTCTTGCCCTAAGGTTAAACTTTTAAACAATCATCAAAAACCCTGTATGAAACATTTGTTTCACTGGTGAATAGTGCCCCCTCCTTTAATTCCGGGTTGTTAAAACCAAGTTAGTTAAAAAATCACCCAAACTCATGAGAATCGTTTGACCAAATAGGTTTGTCATGATGATTGAACCATGCAATTCAAGCGAGGAGTTTTCAAAACCTCATCTAAGATTTCTACTATCGGTTTATTTGTTTATATCAACAAAATCATTGCAAATTTGGTCAACAAGATGATTTTTAACTTTTGGATTTTTTTATGTTATTTTCTATTTATCATATATATATATAATATGAAGGTTTGACAAGGTTCTCCCAATGGATGAACAAGTTACCAATGGCCCAATTGATTTATCAAGTGGATGCATGGTGTGGGCTTAAACACATTGCCAATGAGCTTCTCATTAAAGCTTATTTTGGCTGGACCTCAACTGAATGATTAAATAACTTTGTCGATAAAGAGTCTGATATGTTGATCTATTCCTTCAAATTGGATTTGCTTTTGTCGACCTATCAACCAATGTGTAGCAAGGTGGCCCTAACCTAATAATTTGCTCAAGTTGGTGATATTATGGACTAACTGGATATTGATCAAAATTCTGGAAAAAAAATAAAATTTAAAAGTAAAAAATTGCTCCCAACCTGCTCAAGTGCTTAAGGCACTTATCTGAATTCGGTAAGATGGCTTTTACTTATACTTGCTTTTTAATCTAGTAATAACTTCAGCTGAATTCCTAGAACATTTGGACCTTTCACACAAGAGGGATTAGGTGCTTTGCAAGCTAAGCTGATAGCTATTGTTTTGAAATCTAAAAGGGGAAGAGGCTGAGTTTGCTCAAAGTTGCTGGATTTATCTGTAAGATGTTTGAGAAAGACTAACAATATCCTCTGTATGCTTTTGCTTGGCACTTGAACCATTTTTTGATGAAGAGCCAGGAAACAAAGCATAATATTGTATATGAGAAAATAGATTTATAGAAGACTCAACTAATTAATTATGATGAAATGATAATAGTTGTAGAATTAGTAGTACTAGTGGTAGTGATAGTAGTAGTAACAGCAGCAGCGATAACAACAATACTGGCTAAAATAGTGTTTGTTATAATTATCATTTAATTTGTGTTGTTATAATCATAATTATAATTTGTGATTGTAACTTTAGTAAATTTTGCAGTGAATGAATTATTTGTCGGAAAAATTGTTAGAAGTCGTGTAATTTTGTCAGGCTATATGTTTTTGTTGATGATGGCATAGCGTGATCTTTCAGCTGTAAATTACTTAAGCTGATCCAAAAAGCAGCAGTTATAGAAGAATTGTATGGATGGAAATAGATTTAGAAGTTTAAACTGATTATAGCAATCATAATTATAGCAATTGATTAATGTATTGCACCCAATTGGCGTAACAAATTATCCTAAATGCTCACATACAATATATTTGATTTTGGCTGCATACAGATGATATCCACCTCGTGAACTCTTTCCTTGCTGAAGCAGCCCACTGTTGGTCATATTTGCGGCAAGTGTGCGGAATATATCATGAAAATGAAATGAGGCATTTCTCATTATGTTGGTTTGGATTTACATTTGGAAAGGGTCAAAAGCAGCTTTGACTCATTGCTGTTGGATGAGTTGTACCATCTGCTCTGACTTATTCTTTTTTCTTTTATTAATAGAAGAAGTAGGACGAAATATGTGTGGGTTCAATATAGATTCTATCTTGTCCTTTAGTCGGCCTCCATAAATGTTGCAAGGGGATGAATATTTTGGAAAGGTTTGTCTTTTCTGACAAAATTTGAACTAATTACATGCAATATTTTATCTTGCCCCACAAAAAGTGGATCATTTCCCTTCATTTTCAGCTTCTCTTTACTTTTAAACTGAAATTTGAGAAGAATGTTAGTTCCTTGAGAAATCAACTAGCTCTATTTTTGGTATTATTACTTTCAGTTTTTGCCTCTGGGATAAATGTTTAACTCCTAGCTCTTGCACATGTTTAGGTTCCTCCCATTAATTTACAGCTGCTTTTGGGGTTGATTTGTCATTTTAATTCATGCTATTTTAAAATTTTCCTTGAATCTTTTGTGCCTTTGGTATGCTGACCTCATGGCTAATGTTGGGAAGGTACCAACCTTATGTCAGTCAAATCGACAACTCAACATGTCAAAGCAACATTTAGTCAAAGCTACTTTGATAGTTTTATCGTCCCATGTGACTGATCTATTCTCATATATCCTTCTTGAAGAAATGGGACAAGAGTGTGCATTTGATCACGGAACTGTTAGCTTTGTCCTTCAGTCAGTCACTCATTATGTGATGTGAAGGGACGGACTGTCTTCCCTTTTGGCAATTTGATTGATTACCTCCATGAATGACCTTTGTAGCAAAAGTTTACATGTTCTGCCAATTTTATATACCTTTCTCTATGATTAACGTATGACAAATGTGCTAGTTACTTGAGGAATAATCTATTACAATTCTACTCTCACTTGGTATTCTTACTGTGAGATTTTATTTGGTTATGTTAGTTACTGTTTAATCTTCTCAGCTTTGCACCTAATTGTGGTCGTTGTCACTTTTTTCCCAGCCAATTTTGCTTGTCATTTTGATTCAATTTTCAGAAATTGTTGAGATCAAGATGCATGTACTTTTGTGGATTCTTTTGTTGGGCACATGTAAAATTATTCTTAGAATTTGTCACATTAGCCTGCTTTCCTTATTGGTATTTAAATGAAATCTCTTAGCACATGAACTTTATCAGTAGTTGATGTTATCCAAAACTCTTGTTCTCTCTCTTTTTTTGTTCTTTCCTTTTTGTAGTTTCCTTCTCATTTTTCTTGTTGGTTTATGACAAATTGCAGCTCCTTTGAGTGGCCGACTGGTGATTGCTGAAGCTCTTGGTAAGGGGAAAATCTCTGTAAAATCTGTAAAAACAAAGGATCAAGTGGAGAAGGACAAATATCTATTTAAACGGCGAGAGGGATCAATTCAAATGAAGAGCAAGAAAGCAAGTTCGGGCCAAGCGGGTCACTCCTCTCACCCGCTTTTGGTAGATGGATCGGGGTTCTCTGAGAAAGTAATGTACTCTAGCAAAAGAGACCACATACACCAGGCTTCTGAGTCTGGTATAACTGATGGTCAGCATCAACCTACGAGTCATCAGGCATCCATTTCCAATGATATCAAACCTTCTGAAGGTTCCAGGAAACTTGGAGAAGGTGGAACAAGAAAAGCTAAGGTACTAAAGCGGCCTGCTGAGGAATTAATTGCTGAGAATGCAATCCTGGTTGAGAAGAAGAAGAAGAGGAAAAAGAACGGAATAAGCACTGAAACTGGTGGGAAACTTAGGCAGTTACCTGTTGCAGTCAGTAATAGTGCAGTTGCAGTGGAGAATGTTTCAGGAACGCCACTCCCTATCCTGCAAATTGATGATAACGGGCTGGATAACCAGAAGAAGGATGCAGTAGTGGACTCTTCGTCATCTCAATCACAGCAAGCAGTTGACTTTGGGAAAGTAGAGCTTCAAATGCTAGTGACAGATCTGCGTGCTCTTGCTCTCAATCCCTTCCATGGAGAGGAGAGGAGTTGCCCAGCTGTCATCCGACAGGTTTTCCTAAAATACCGCACCATTGTGTATCAGAAGAGCTTGGTGTTACCGCCACCAGCTGAGAATGAGGCAAGTGAAGGTATCTCCAGTAGATTACCTGGTGCTACTGTTTTGGTGGGTCCTGCTGACAAAACCAATGACAAGATTGTGAAACCTTCAGTCAGGCTTGATGATCCAACCAAAGGTGGGAAGAAACGTTGTACATCTGACCGGGTGGAAGACGTCAAGAAGAAGAAGCTTGATATCCTGGAAGAAGTTAAGAAAAAGAAGGTCTATGACTCTTGGGACACTAAGAAAATGAAGATGGATGACTCAAAATTATTGGCAGCGGAAAAAAGGATTCTCCCGAGGTCTACTGAATCCCAGTGGGGGGATGTCAAAGAAATTGCTGCTAAATATGTGCCTCCAACACTACCAAAAGCAGTAAAACTAGAATCGAGCAAGACGATGGAGCAGGCGGTAAGAGCGGCGAGTCCAACTATGCTAGTCATGAAGTTTCCAGCTGGTGCAGCACTTCCATCCAGTGCAGAGCTGAGAGCAAAATTTGCTCGTTTTGGGCCTCTGGATCATTCGGCTACAAGAATTTTCTGGAAATCATACACATGCCGCCTGGTCTACCTACACAAGGTTGATGCACAAGCTGCTTTGAAGTTTGCTATTGGAAGTAGCAACTTGTTTGGAAACGCAAATGTGAGATGCTACCTCAGGGACATGGAAGTTGAGGCAGCAGAATCAGAACCAGTCAAGCTTCAGAAGGAAGATGTGTCAGCTGGGGCCTCACAGTCCAGAGACTCTGCAGTTGAGCAGAGGATGGCCCCAAAAATTGCTGCTCAGCCCCTTCCGCATCCACAGTCCGTGCAGCTCAAGTCGTGCCTCAAGAAGCCTTCTGGAGATGAAGGTGTGAGTGGTGGTGGAAGAGGCGCCAGGGTTAAGTTCGTTTTGGGAGGGGACAAAAGCATTAAGGGTGAGCGTTTATTTAATGAGAATAAGAACAACATTGCTAGTTTACCAGAGGGTGCTTCATCTATACATTCAGTGGATATTAGTAGTAAGATTTTGCCAAAATTTAATCCCCAGTCCAGCAATACTCTTGCACCATTTAGTCACTTCCATAAGTTTCCTGTTAGCATGGCTTCTTCCGAGCATGGACCTAGACCGTTTAATGCCGCTCCATTCACTCAACAAATGTCCGGTGCACCACCTATTAACGACATCTCACAACAGATGCTTAATCTGCTAACGAGGTGCAACGATGTGGTAAACAATTTGACGAATGTTTTGGGCTACGTGCCTTACCATCCTCTTTAGATGGGTTTGGAAAGTGAAGAGGCAATGCTTTAAGAAACGGAACAAGAAATCATCGACATCAGTGGCAAGACAAATGGCATCCCCCAAAAAATGGAGTTTTGATGGACCTTTTATCAATAGTGATTGATGGATGGTTGTCTTTTTTATTTTTATTTTTTAGCATATCTTTACTGCTATTAAAATGATGTGAATCATTTGCGACATTTTCTCTTTCGTGATTTTTCCTTTCTTAGACGTGAATTATTAGTTGCCTTTTCCTGATTTTGCGATCTATTTGAACTCCAAAGATTAAAGCAATTCTTTATTCAAGGTGAGCTGCTATGAGGTCGGGGTCTGGAACATAGGCAGTAGGCACCTACTTAAAAAAATTAATATATACAGAAAAGCTTACACTATGTTTGGATTTGTTTTTATTAGTTTTGGAGAAATATTTTAAAAAAAAATGTTTTTGAGAATATTCTCCAGAGAAATGATTGGAAATAAAAATGTGTTTTGATGAAAGAGTGGAATAATTTTATTAATTTGAGTTGATGGATTGATTTGATATTTTATTTTAAAAAACATGTCTGTTTTACTTATTTTTGCATATATAATAAAGAGTCTTTTCTGAAAAATGGGATGTATACTTTTGAAAAATGGGATATAGGCTTTGCCAATAGGATTGAGTATTAGGATATAAGGTTTGAAAATAAGGTTGTTTTTAAGAATAATTTTAGAAAATATTTTTTAAAAGTATTTCAAACCAAACAGATTCTCGTTTTGGGGAAATAAAAATATATTTGAAAAATGAATCCAAATATAGCCAAAAACGGAGAAAAAGAAAAAAAAAAACACCAGACATGCTAAAGAAATAGTTTAAAAACCTCATGAAAAGTTTGTGCAAGTTACATGGCAATTAAAATTCCTAACACTAGTAAATTTTATTTTAAATAATTATCCTTTATACTCTATTATAAACAAATTTAAATCGAGAATTTTTATTTTCAAACCCATCCCATTCTATTTATTATTTTTAATTTTTTTAAATATATTTATGTGTTATTATTTAAAAAAAATTAAAAAAATTAATATTTTTATTTTTTTTACAAAATATATTATTTAATATTTTTAAAATTATGAAATAGGCATAACAAATTTTTCCAACCAGATCCAAATCCTAAAAACTTGGTAATTTGTCCAAGTCCACCCATTAGGATTGGTGCTCAGTTGCGGTGATAGACTGATAGTCAATCCACATGTACTTTCAAGAAAATAACATTTATTACTACTAAAGGATAGCCATTTTTAAACTTTTATTGCAATTTATCAATTTTTGTTTATTTTTCGAAAGTCAAAAGGAGGAAAACATTTGTGTGTACGAGTGATGTGGGGTTGTTGGTTTCCCCATATTATTTGAAGTTCCTTTGAGCTTTTCTAGACTAGACATGTAAACGCACAAAGATAACTTGGTAGTTAAGCATTTTAGATATTTGGTCTTTTCTTGTTAATTTTTTTTTTTAAAAAGGATATCAAGAGGACAAACACATAAACCAAAAAATGAAAGTATTTTTCTAATTGTCCGTTAATACGTCTATGTAGGTATAATATATCATTTTTAACAGAGTTGTTCATATTTTAAATATAATATAATAATTTGAATTGTTCAGTCAACGTGTTACACATATTTTGTTATACCATATGGATAATATTTCTATTCAGTGAATAACTTATTATCTTTTAAAAGTCATTTATAAATACTAATTAAATATTATGCCATTAAAAGTGTAAATTTTAGTTTATTTAAATATTTATTTTTTGTAAAATATTTATCATTATATTGTATCACAATTATAAATTATAAATTATATTATAGCAGATATAAAAATTGTGCGAAATTTATTTACATTCATATTTATTTTTGCATGTTCAAATCCCTCCATGTAATACTCATTAACTAACTTTCTTGCCGTAATTTTCAAAATACTATAAGAAGTTCATAGGTATTAATTAATAAAAAAATTTCACCCCACATTTAACTAACTTGAAACTACATAATGTTTGGAAATCTATTCAAAATGAATTTTTAGATATAAAAGTCTATTTGTAAAAAAATTTATGTATTTGGTAATTATTTTTTAATAAAATAAGTAATTTTTTCAAAATTTCATTTTGGAGAAGTACAAAATTGTGAATTTTGAATTTCTTTTCTTACACTTCTACTAAACGGGCGTTAAAATATATTTTTATCAAATATTTAACAACACTTATAAGTATTTTTTTAAAAAGTTCATATTAAAAAATTCATTTTATAGATGAATTTTCATTTCAAAAATACTAATAAAAAAAAATAAAAAATTAAATATTAGAAAAAAAGGGAAAATGAATAAAGTGAAAAGTGAAAGAGAATATAATATAGGGCATTGATCCGCATACGTTGGTTCAACCCGAGGCCCAAAAGGGTCCGTGCGCTTTTTGTTGTGATGTAGCCGCCGCAGCGGCATATGATGCGGTAGATCAAAGGTTCATGAAAGCGCCACCTGTCGCCCTCATCTTCATCCCTTCCGTCAATTCTCCACTCGCTTTGTACACGGGGAAATGGGAATCACACAGAATACTTATCTTTCCATTTGTTTATTTAATAATAATTTATTGCTATCCTATCCCCATTCCACCCAACCCCCAATTTTAAGAGTTTAGTATTATTTATATTATTTTTCTAGATTCAGAAATTAATGCTTCATCAAGGAGACATTGTCTTAGGTTGAGCTGCAAGAGGTCTTTTAATAATTAGTCTTCGTGTTAATTTAAATAATAAATAATATAAATATTTGATATGTACTCGATTATTCCCCTAAAAAAAATAAAACCTTCAATTCTTAGTATTAATTTAAATAATAAATAATATAAGTGAATTGATATGTATTCAACCATTCTCGAAAAATAAAATAAAATAAAACAAATATTTCATTCTCTTTTATACAAATGTAATTTCATTGTTAATTATTTGATACTATTAATATTATTAAACTTTTAACTTGTGATATTCGAATATTTCTATCTTTTAACTCTCGATCTTTCTCACAGTATCTTCGTTCTTTCTTTTTCATTGAAAATATTAGTCCATCCATAAAACATAAATGAGATTGTAAGGTTAAAGATTGATTTAAATGAGTTAAACACCTGATTTTATGCTATATTAACATTATTACCATTCTAATCTTCAAGAATTTTGTAACATATATATTTATATGGGGTTTATGTGTACATGTGTGATTGATGGGATTTAATAAGGTAAATTTATTCTTATTTTTAACGTATTTTAATATGAGTCAATTGTTAATATAACAAAGAAAGTAGATAGATCATTTAAAGTAGGAGTAATTAAGAAACTCCAATTCTAGGCATTGGTAATTATACTATATATTGATTAAATATTAATTTAAATTTGTATTCACCTTATTATCTACACGCACTTATCACCCATATGGTATGCTTAATCTTTCAATAATTATTTAATTGAATCACGTGTCTATTGCCGAATCCATACTCTTGAATCATAACACAAAAAAAAAAAAAAAAAAAGTTTTGAATTAGTAATATAGTTGATTTGATTACACTAATTCCAAATCGAGAATCCTTATGTAGAAATACAAGAAGTTTTGTCCATATGTACTGTAGAAGGATAATCCTTTCTTTATAATAAAAAAAAATCATATTGAATTAAGAATTATCTTGTTTTGGATTAATATAATTCAAATTAGAGCAAATATATTAAATAATCATTTTTAGGTCAAATTTATTGACACCTTATTATAATTCTTAAATAATCCTCATCTAGATTTAGAGTGAAAAAAAAAAAACCTTAGTCCATCCATTGTTGTGACATCACATTCTCAACGCGGAAAAAACGCTATATTCATGGTCCGGATTTCTCTAGAGAGAGTGGACAATACAACCGAATATCCTTTCATTAGTCGGTTTAACGAACCTTCCCCACCTTTTCCTTCCCTTTATTTTCTTCCTCCACCCCCAAAGTACTTTATATATATATATACATACCCCGCTCCCCAATCCCCTCCATCCATATTTCCATATTTTTACATACAAAACAAACTCGATTTCTTCATCCCATTTAGTACTATTATCTCCCCTCTCAATCTGTCAAAAAATGGAGTACCGGCCGTTGAATATCACTGTGATATCGGCAGATGGGTTAAAGGACGTGAAGCTTTTCTCCAAGATGGACGTCTACGCCGAGGTGTCGATTGCGGGCTACCCGCAATCCAAGAAGAGGACGTTTGTGGACAAGAATTGTGGGACCGATCCCAAATGGAATCACCGCATGGAATTCATCGTCGACGAGCCTTATCTCACCAAGCCCGGCCTCTCCCTCCTCTTCCAACTCAAGGCCGAGAGATCTTTCGGCAGTGACAAGGAGATTGGCTCCGTCACCGTCCCCGTTCACGAACTCTTCAAGCCCGATTCCGAAGCCGAAGATAGAGTCGTCGAATACCAGCTGCACACCACCTCCGGGAAACCCAAGGGCTCCCTCAAGTTTTCCTTTCGTTTTGGAGAAAAATTCACGCAACAAGTGGAGGCGAAACACCGCGCGGATGAGCCGGTGACTGCGTATCCGGCGGCGGCGCCGTACGCCTCTGGCTCGGGTTACGCGGCGGGGCCCCATCCAGGAGTGGGATATCCTCCTCCTCCTCCTCCTCCTCATGCGGTGTATGGGGCTTATCCACAGACAAGTGGGTATGGATATCAGCCTCCGCCGCCGGGGTATGGGTACCCTCCGGCGGGGTACCCGCAGTATGCTCAGGCGCAGAAGCCGAAGAAGAACAAGATGGGGATGGGAGGTGGGTTAGGGTTGGGATTAGGGGCTGGATTGCTTGGGGGATTGCTGGTGGGAGAAATGGCGTCGGATATTGGGGAATCTGCTGCGTATGCTGATGGATATGGGGATGCCATGGGCGACATGGGTGGTGGCTTTGATTTCTAGATTTTATCTAATTTTTATCTTCTTTTTTCTTTTGTTTAGGATTTTCTTAGGAATATCCATACATGTTCTGTTTTCTCGAATTTTTTCTTTTTTTTTCTTATTTGTATATATGAGGAATAATTTTTTTTAATAAAAGATAAAAGTTAAAAACAAGATTTTTTTTTATATTTGGTAAATATGAGACTCAATTTTAGAAATTGTATAAACAAGATTATATGTCTTGCTGACTTTTTATATTTATTGAAGTGTAAATCAATCATTTAATTATTATTCTTGAATTTATCCTATGATCATAGACTAAAATCTGTCTCATATGGTGCAAAATGCCATACAACTAACCATGGTTCAAAAATCTACTTGAGTTATGGGATGGGATTTGTGCTACATTCTTGTTTATTTTTCATGTGGGTTAAAATCTACTTGAATTATGGGATTGGATTTGTGCTGCATTCTTGTTTATTTTTCATGTGGGTTAAACAGGTCTTTTAGTAGGATGGTTTTAGTTCATTTAAAATTATCAAATTAGTATGTTCTTAATATGTTTGGATATTCATATTTAAATGATACTATATTTTCAGATGTCTATTGAATGAATATTTCACCACTATATCATATATAAAATATGTATAAATATATGATAATGTATATAAGACATCTATTAATTTTGCATCATCATAATCACCCATATATGGGGTCCATATAACTAATTAAGATGCATCAAACCAAACGAATCCAAAGACCCCTCAAGTGCAACCCAATCAAAGTATGGGATGGGAGTATAATATGGATGGAGAGATATGAGCTGACGAATTTCTGGTGGGTATTGCTTGATAGGGACGCGCGACTAGTCATGGTGGTTGTTTAAGGTCAAAGCACAAATTGTGCCACTCAGAAAGAATAACCACCGTTTAAGTTGTCTTGGACATTTTTCACCTTTGTTCTTATTCGATTCTGTTGTCTCCCATCCCTTTTTTTCTTTACAGGCATTCCACAACAAAAATAAAAAGAAGGGAATATAACCAGCAGAAAGAGAGAATTACACTTGCATGATACATGCAAGAGTGTACACATTTATACTTCAAAAAAATAATTTGTAAAAGCAAGGGAATATAACTCCCAAAAGAGAATTAAAGAAAAAAAAAAGGAATTGTAAAAACGCGCGCACGTGCTAGAAAAGGTGCATATTTTCCTTGGATTTCTGTCAAGTCACTGATAAGAAATGTTTTTGTTTTTGTTTTTATTAATATCCTTTATAATTCTGCATTTTGGTTCAACTGTAAATATTAAGGTGCAATAAGATCCTATTATATCCACAATAACCCAATAGCCAAAAATCTTCGTTCAATGGATTAATAAAAGGATTATACAACGAGAGAATGAATGAAATGAAGAAGCCTCAAATTCTCATTATGATTGTGCATCAATTTTACAAGAAAGTGATGTAACTTGTTTATATATTTGGTGGTATTGCCAATGATGATAAGATCATCTACATAGACTAATACATAGACTTCAACATAACTATTATTGTAGATAAACAACAAGGAGTCAGATTTTCAATTGAGGAACCTATGGTCAAAGAGAAACCTGCTGAGTTCAGTCTACCAAGCTCGTGGAATTTGTTTGAGTCCATAAATGACTTTCCGCAACCTACATACATGAGAAGAAAGATTAGGATCAACAAACCCTGGAGGTTGAGCCATGTAAACTTTCTCAAGCAGTGTTCCTTGAAAAAATGCATTGTTAACATCAAGTTGGTGGATTGGTAGTATAATATCCGAGCCTCGCGCTACTCATCTGACCAATATAGTTCATGCATTTCATGCTACGTATGTGTTATTTGTATTTTTAATTGATATTTAATAATGTACTATATTTTATATGATATTTTTAATAATTAAACTTTTAAAATTGTCACCGATATTGGTTTCCAAATTCTTTAAGCTAATTGGTTGAGTTGGTACTAAGATACGAGAATTTAGGTGTCAACTATCAGATACAATTACGATACACGTAAGTGAAATGTGGCATCGTTGTGTTTACTATGCAAATAAATTAATTAGGGAGAAAATAGTGATACTAATGGTAATAATAATAATAATAAAAAAAATAAAGACATTATCATATTAATTAAGAGGGTATAAATTCTTACTAAAAAATAAATTTGGGGTTTATAAATAAATACCAAAAATATTATGTATTAATTATATATATATATATAGATGTATGAAATATTATATATATATATATGTATAGATGTATGAAATATATATAGATATAAGTATATGTGTTTAGTATAATAAAATAATATCATAATATATATATATGTATACATGTGTATAGCTTATGTTTAGATAAGCATGTATATATATATATATATATATTATATATATATATATTATATTAGAATGTTAGTTTCTATATACATATATGTATACATGTGTATAGTGTATAGTAATAGTTATAATATATTACACATATATTACAATATATTATATTATATTAAGGATAAGTATACATATGTTATAATATTATATTAGGTTTTCTTAATAGCTAAGTAATAGTTAAGATATTAAAACAACATATTATACATATGTTATAATATATTATACTAGGTTATAATATATTATATTATATTAAGGATAAGTATACATATGTTATAATATTATATTAAGTTTTCTTAATAGTTAAGTAATAGTTAAGATATTAAAACACCACACACACGTTCACGGCAGCAAAGGAAAGGAAAAGAGAGAAAAAAAAGAAGAAAGAAAAAGAAAAAAAGGAGAAAGAAAGAATAAATTTCAACCGTAGAAATTTGAGTAAATTTTGGGTAAGTCCCTTCTTATTTTTGTACGGATAAAAATATATATTTATGCCGTTTATTTTTAATTTGAAAGAAAGTTTTTAATCCAAATTAACTAGTTATCTTCTTGTGAGACAATAATTAATATACACCTTTAATTCGAAATTAATTACAAAGATTTGATTTTATCATCCTGTATTAATTGGATGAAAGAGCTAATTTAGTTGAGGGATTTGTTACGGGGAATATAACACATCAATTAGATAATATTAAAATGAATTCGACATGAGAAATTAAGGTATTTAAAAGGTTCAAATTGGTGTGAGTATAAATTTGAAGGTTTGATTGTTATTTAATTAAATTTAAAATTTAAGACCCCTTGTGAGATTTGATATAGAAACCCATTGATTAAGAATGAAAATTAATACGTTATACTTTTACAGGCAGCCTTATATCTAAGGTTAGGGAGGAGAATCTTGTTAACCTTCAGTAGGATATCAAATGTGAAAGGTAAGTGAAAATCCATTTGCAATTACAATGTATGGACATAGTTTTTTATGCATTATCTATATTAAATGTGATCCTTGTGTCTTGATGTGTGTATTGTGAGTATTATACATATCTTATAGTGCATATGTTGCTTGGATGATGAGACATAGGATCAATTTATGTTATTGGACATGCCATTCATTAGCATTTACATGTGCATGCATAACACGTGCTCACAGTTGAGGTTTTTGGCACGCATGATATTATTTTCACAAAGAAAATATTTTGGTTGGCCACTACTAGTGTACCGAGGCCCATGTGTGGCTTATTTATATGATATTTGGGGCACCGCGAGTATTATTTCTCGGAGGATCATAGAGGTTGATAGGGGGTGTGCCTCTGGTGGTCACGAGAGGGTGGACCACTTGACTGTGCCCTTATCGACGCCGCTGGTGGGAAGACTTTTGGAGGGTCATAGGGGAAGACAGAGGGTGGACCTCTGGTGATCCCAGGAGATGGCCCCGGACTGTGTCAATCTGTTTATGGCCATGTGATTATTGATATTATTGAGAGCTCTATCCGGTACATAGTAGGTGGGCCAAGTGCCCAATGATGAAAAATGATTTTGAATGAACTATTTTTATGCATAAGTTTGCATTCTTGTCATGATCTCATAGAAATGCATTGCATTTATATTGAATTATTCCTTCACCGTGCATAATTTTTATTTACTGAGCATTAGCTCACGTAGTTCATGCATTGTAGGTGAGTTTGATGATACTTGAAGCCATGGACTTACTGAGCAACCGGCTGGAGTTTCTACAAGTTGTAAGGATCAGTGTACATGGATGATGACCTGTTAGGTTGGTTGTTAACTTATTTGATTTTGGAGTATATTGTATTTGTACTTTGAGCTTTTCAATAAATAAATATTTTCTTTTATAATCAAATCCTTTTACCTATCCTAAATACACTATTATCCAACCCTTGTTCTAAAAATAATTTGGAGTTTAAGAGACATTCCATTGATAGGGTGAACTTGTAAAGGAAATTTAGGTTGGAGTAGAAGATAAGTACTAAAAATATTACAAGTTGCAACTAAAAATGGGATGTTGCAAGATGAAAAAAATATGAAGAGGGGTCCAATTCAATAATAATAGACCCCAGTGTCGAAATTCGTGGAGTTTGAGAAATTTTCATCGAAAAACTCTATGTCACTAATTCCATGAAATTTTTAGAACCTTTGTTGTATTCTATCCTTTTATTTCTTAGCCATATCACTACCCTTTGGCCCCATTACAATCTTTGTTGAAAACCTTTTGATTTCGTGTAGTGCCTTCAATATAGTGGAGATTTGCACCAAAGAAAAAGCTTATGATATTTAATTTTTTCATTAGAGATTGGGTAATAGTTTTTGTAAGGTTCTATGAGAATTTACTTGTTTGAAACATGTATAGTTTCGTCACTGTTGACATTAACTATCCACACACACACTTGAGTATGCTTATTGTGGAAATGTATTGACTTTTGAATGACTAAGAGTTAAACTCAACACTTGTCCATGTTACTTTGTTTCTTCCTGAGAATAATAGTTGGATGATAGTTATCATAAGTGTTTGTGGGTATCACCATTGAAAACCCTTACGAGACTATAACTCGTCCTCTATAGGCCACCTAGGGGTTTAAAAGCTTGTTTGTTGCATATGCTACTTATACTGTGTGTTACTTTTAAAACTTATATGTACATGAGTATGTAAATATTGTGTTTGTTATGGGTCCTCTGCAGGTATATGTAAATTAATTTATGAGTGGGAAAATAATTTATTATTTATTTAGTTGTTACAGAGAGAAAAAAAAATATTCCATGCATGCACACAGGTTTTATCATGTCAAATTATATTATATATATAGTTGTATAGTAATTGGGGTGTTACAAAGTGGTATCAGAGCGCGGTTACAGGTTCTGTAGACTGTCCATGTACATAAACTTGGAACTTGTGGAAGCATAGCTTTGCTCATAAGTTTTATTTATTATGTGATGTATTATTGTTTCATGAATTATATTGGTCATGTTCTAAAACAGTATTGCAGTCATGACAAGAACAAGGAGTGAGAGTAGTAGTGGAGGTAGAAACCTAGATGGGGAGACACCTATGCCAAATGATGATTGGGATACTGTTATAAACCGACTTGACTTACCAACATCAATGCCTTAAGTACCTAATGTATTCCACGTATCTATGTTGAGAAAATATATTGCAAATCCATCTCATATTCTGAAGATTGAACTTATAGAGTTGAAAGCAAATTTAAGTTATGAAGAAGCATCTGTAGAGATTCTTCTACTAGAAGTAAAACAACTCACAAATAAAAAGATCTCATTGGTTAAAGTGTTATGGAAAAATCAGTCCATAGAAAAAGCTACTTGGGAGAGGGAGGATGATAAGAAAGTTAAGTATCCAGAATTCTTTAGGTAAGTAAATTTCGGGGATAAAATTTTCATAAGGATGGGAGAATATAATACCCGAGCCTCGCGCTACTCACCTAACCAATATAGTTCATGCATTTCATGCTACGTATGTGTTATTTGCATTTTTAATTGATATTTCATAATGCACTATATTTTATATGACATTTTTAATAATTAAACTTTTGAAGTTGTCACCGATATTGGTTTTTAAATTCTTTAATCTAATTGGTTGAGTTGGTACTAAGATACGAGAATTTAGGTGTCAACTATCAGATACGATACACGTAAGTGAAATGTGGCATCGTTGTGTTTATCGGTGTAGGATAAACTATGCAAATAAATTAATTAGGAAGAAAATAGTGATACTAACGGTAATAATAATAAAAAAGAAAATAAAGACATTATCATATTAATTTAGAGGGTATAAATTCTTACTAGAAAATAAATTTGGGGGTTTATAAATAAATACCAAAAATATTATGTATTAATTATATATATATATATTATATATATATATAGATGTATGAAATATATTATATATATATATGTATAGATGTATGAAATATATATAGATATAAGTATATGTGTTTAGTATAATAAAATAATATCATAATATATATATATTATATATATATATATATATATATGTATACACGTGTATAGCTTATGTTTAGATAAGCATATATATATATATTATATTAGAATGTTAGTTTCTATATACATATATGTATACACGTGTATAGTGTATAGTAATAGTTATAATATATTACACATACATTACAATATATTATATTATATTAAGGATAAGTATACATATGTTATAATATTATATTAGGTTTTCTTAATAGTTAAGTAATAGTTAAGATATTAAAACAACGTATTATACATATGTTATAATATATTATACTAGGTTATAATATATTATATTATATTAAGGATAAGTATACATATGTTATAATATTATATTAGATTTTCTTAATAGCTAAGTAATAGTTAAGATATTAAAACACACACGTTCACGGCAGCAAAGGAAAGGAAAAAAGAAGAAAAAAAAGAAAGAAAGAAAAGAAAAAAGGAGAAAGAAAGAACAAATTTCAATCGTAGAAATTTGAGTAAATTTTGAGTAAGTCCCTTCTTATTTTTGTACGGATAAAAATATATATTTATGCTGTTTATTTCTAATTTGAAAGAAAGTTTTTGATCCAAATTAACTAGTTATCTTCTTGTGAGACAATAATTAATATACACCTTTAATTCAAAATTAATTACAAAGATTTGATTTTATCATCATGTATTAATTGGATGAAAGAGCTAATTTAGTTGAGGGATTTGTTACGGGGAATATAACACATCAATTAGATAATATAAAAATGAATTCGAATGAGAAATTAAGGTATTTAAAAGGTTCAAATTGGTGTGAGTATAAATTTGAAGGTTTGATTGTTATTTAATTAAATTTAAGATTTAAGACCCCTTGTGAGATTTGATATAGAAACCCATTGATTAAGAATGAAAATTAATACGTTATACTTTTACATGCAACCTTATATCTAAGGTTAGGGAGGAGAATCTTGTTAACTTAAGTAGGATATCAAGGTGAAAGGTAAGTGAAAATCCATTTGCAATTACAATGTATGGACATAGTATTTTATGCATTATCTATATTAAATGTGATCCTTGTGTCTTGATGTGTGTATTGTGAGTATTATACATATCTTATAGTGCATATGTTGCTTGGATGATGAGACATATGATCAATTTATGTTACATGTACATGCCATTCATTAGCATTTACATGTGCATGCATAACACATGCTCACAGTTGAGGTTTTTGGCACGCATGACATTATTTTCACAAAGAAAATATTTTGGTTGGCCACTACTAGTGTACCGAGGCCCATGTGTGGCTTATTTATATGATATTTGGGGCACCGTGAGTATTACTTCTCGTAGGATCATAGATGTTGACAGGGGGTGTGCCTCTGGTGGTCACGAGAGCGTGGACCACTTGACTGTGCCCTTATCGACGCCGCTGGTGGGAAGACAGGGGGTGGACCTCTGGTGATCCCAGGAGATGGCCCCGGACTGTGTCGATCTGTTTATGGCCATGTGATTATTGGTATTATTGAGAGCTCTATCCGGTACATAGTAGGTGGGCCAAGGGCCCAGTGATGAAAAATGATTTTGAATGAACTATTTTTATGCATAAGTTTGCATTCTTGTCATGATCTCATAGAAATGCATTGCATTTATATTGAATTATTCCTTCACCGTGCATGATTTTTATTTACTGAGCATTAGCTCACGTAGTTCATGCATTGTAGGTGAGTTTGATGATACTTGAAGGCATGAACTTACTGAGCAACCGACTGGAGCTCCTACAGGTTCTGAGGATCAGTGTACATGGATGATGACCTGTTGGGCTGGTTGTTAACTTATTTGATTTTGAAGTCTATTGTATTTGGTTTTGGAACTTATACTGTGTGTTACTTTTTAAACTTATATGTACATGAGTATGTAAATATTGTGTTTGTTATGGGTCATCTGCAGGTATATATAAATTAGTTTGTGAGTGGGAAAATATTTATTATTTATTTAGTTGTTACAGAGAGAAAAAAAAATATTCCATGCATGCACACAGGTTTTATCATGTCAAATTATATTATATATATAGTTGTATAGTAATGGGGGTGTTACAGGTAGTCATGGGACAAGGCAACGTAAATAACCAACCCTGGACTGTATGTTTTTGTTACAACTTTAAGATTGCAAACTCAAGTGTAGGTTGTATTAAATAATAAATTTCTCATGAGTTCGAGGTCGATCCAATGGGAAGTTACTTGAAGAATTTAGAATTATAATTTTAAAAAAATGAGATTTATGTGAATCAAAATATATGAAAAATTAATGTATGCTGTAACTAAAGAAAAACCAAAATAATAAAAGTATTGAAGATTAGGGATCGACTCTTAAGTTTTGGATAGAGAAATGATTATTTATTCTTTTTACATCTCTTAATTGTCACTATTGGAATCCATACATAATGAACGTTCCAATGTGAGGATATTATCAAATTGCTCATGCAATAAGGTAATCATGATATTGTCTTACTATTTGCAAATTATTTTGTAACGCCAATATTTATTTATGGGATTAAGCATTTATGCACATCTTTGTCAACAATAAATTAAAGTTTCATATTAGCAGTCGGTGGGTAGAACTGTACAGTAAGCTAAATGAACCCAAATATTTTTTGTACCATTGGAGATACATAAATCAAGAATCACCACAAAACAAGTATGGTTTAGATCAAAACTCAAAATAATAATATAACATAGTTAAACATTTTCTACCTTATAACCGTTTATCTTCCTCCATCAAGAGGTTCACCCTTTTTTTTTAGCAAAATAAAATTTAGAAAGATATAATAAAAGTAGGAAAAACTAAAAATAGAAGAGAAACTAGAGAATGTATTTCTATTACTACTAGAAAACTTACATTACTATAAATCTTACATACTAGAAAACTTAGCCTAAAGAAACCTTTTATCCATCTTCTCTTACAAGCTTAATAATTGGAGTATGCTAGAGGCCAAACAAATAATGGAGGGGTTAATCAAGTGTTATCCTAGTTGCCAAGAGTTGGTAAGTTGTTACACCAAGTCCTCAAAATTCTCACATATTCGATTGAATTGTATTTTTAGGTTAGATACAACCAGCTTTTAATGATGAGTAAATAATAAAAATTGTAGATCTTTTGGTGCTGATATATTTTCATATGTCATTTGTCAAATGTGGCTATCGGATGAGGGAGATATAATCAAATTACCGAATCATATCGAAGAGCAGTCCTTGGACACCAGTAGCACATTGCAACCTATATTTTTTACCATTTTGACATATTTTCTCACCATATTATCTTCAGCAAACTTTTTTATTTACTTATTCTGTATAACATATCTGATCCGAATTTTTGGTGATCAATTTTGTGCAACCATTTGGACGAGTTTTATGCTATAATCAAGACTGAATTGGGCTGAGATTCCAACATAAAAGTTGTATTTCTATCTCTTGGCTTTCAAATGAAGTAAGATTCAGATCCATAATACTTTTGATCATGAAGTTATGCTCAAAATACAAAAACTACATAAGTTTGAAAACATGATTCTTTTGATCTTTTTATATTCATTGATTCTCTAACACAAAATATTAATAAAATATTAATATTAACAAGAATAAAACAAGAAAAGTATAAAGGATTTGATACAAAAAATATGTCAAAATATGCACTTATCAAATTCTCCCATACTTAACCCTTGCTTGTCCTCGAGCAAGCTTAAAACAAACCTAAACTAATCCACTTTCATAGGAAATCATGATTGCACTCACTAGGGGCATGTTCTCTTATAACATCACATGGGGAACAAACTGATTTGACAATGGTGCTAGAAATCCTAATGTTTTAATTATTTTTTTAGTAGTGTTCTATCAGTCATTCTCCACGACAGACTAAAAGGAAAAGTTCTAATACTCAACCCCTACATATTGAAGAACCAAGTGATGATTAGAGCGAGGGCATAAAAACTCCCTATTTTGACATGATTGTCTTCACATTGAATAACATAACTATTTGTGCAAAACAAAATTTAAGTATAATTATCGCAGAAATATATTAATCAAATAACAACTTCAAAGTCCAAAACAACACCCATCATCAATCAAACCATATTATTCATGCATAATTTTAATCATTGAAGTTGGAATAACCTCTACGACTAAAAATAAATAAATAAAAATGGTAATTCACAAAATTTTGTTAAAAACTTCACAAACTTGCCAAGTTATGCAAAAAATAGGAATGCGTATCAAGTGTATTACAATTACCCTTTATTCTGCCACCATTTTTTATGATTTCAACAGACCCATAAAAAAACACGTTTGATTTTTTTTGGAATAAAATACTAGAAAAATACGCATTGAACACACAAGTCATGATATCAACTATCCTTCCTCCAACCTAATCGAGACATTATTCCCAATGTAAAAAATAGATAGAAAAGTAGAGTTTAAAAGATATCACTTGAAGTGTGGCTAAAACAAATAAAGTTGAAATATTACAAAACACACACTATTAGATGAAACCATTAACAATAAGTGTCACAGATTGAGAGTCAAATTCAATTTGTGTTTTCGACCATTATTCCAGTTGGACTAATCCACATGGGCCAAGGCTGGATCAGGTTTTAGTACATATGCTAGAAGTTGATCAATTAGCTGGTTAGGTGTCGGAGTAGAAATAAAATCTTTTTTCACAGCATGATCTATAAAAGATAGCAAACCATCATAAAAACCATTAACATTAAGAATACCTATAGGTTTTTAGTGAATGTTGAGTTGTGCCCAAGAGACAACTTGGAATACTTTCTCCAGTGTACCAAAACCACTAGGTAGAATGATGAATGCATCCACATTGTTTAACATGTTAGGCATTCTGTCATGAATATGCGATATTTTTAGCTCATCTACGATAGTCATACTTATGATATTCTGTACTGTTAAAGATTTTGGGATAATTCCCAAAACTTTGACTCTTTCTATATGAGCAGAAATAGCAACACCCCCTATTAACCCCAACTTGTCTCCTCCATACACTAAATGAATTGTTCTTTTTGCTAAAGTTCTACCAATGTTATTAGTTGCCCCTATAAACTCACAATTTTTCCCTAGATTGGATTCACAAAAGACATAAATGTAGTTGAATTTGCGAGTTGAAGAAATTTTTATTTTTTTTTCAAAATAAGTTGTACAAAATAGAGTGAGTATGTTGTTATTTATTGAAGTGTGAATAGAGAATGCATTTATTGCACATATTTTTTTTTTGTCAGAAAGGTTGAAAATAAGGACACATAAAATTTAAAAATTACCTACTTACACGTGAATGTATATGTAGTTGTGATTGTGATTCACATCTTCCTCTAGTTTTACGTTCAGTAATGGCTTAAACGCCCTCTATAAGTTAAAGATATGTTTTCCATCCAGTTTTCTTATAAACTGGTAAATATGGTGTTTTAATGTCAGATTCCCAATACTATAAACCTCATATTCATTTTAAAAGTAATCCCATAAATCAAGAATTGTACGTTATACCAATCCACATGAGTGCGTCTCAAGAGTCAATATAATGTGATCTAAAGACTACTTACTCGGTCCATCCATAATGAATTTAAGTTTATCTTCTCAATTTTTAGAAATCATTCCTAAAGAATGACACATTGTGTTGCAAGTCCATCTAGCACAATTGTGACAAACTTTTATTTTTTTCGCCCTTTATTTTTTTGAATATGTGCTTTTACCAAAACTATGCATGTATCTAGTAAGCAAATTTGGAAACTCATGTGAAAACTCACTTGCTCTTACCTTTGCTTCAATTATCCACCTTATGTCCTCTAGGATACCTTGTACATAAGCATCCTCAATCTTTCAATCCTGATTTTATAAATTTTTAAAATTACATTTTTAGGAAGAAAAAAAAATCACTTCTTGAGAGTTAGAAGAATGTCACCCATTTAAAAAAAAAACAAGAAAAGAGAATGAAAAAAATAGAGAAACTTTGTATAGAGATTCAGTTGTTTGGAAACTGACAAGTCCGACTTTTATAGCCACAGAGTACCGTTATCTGCCACTTAATTGGGAAAAGAAAAAAAATAAAAGAAAGAAAGCCTTCAAAACAAATAAAGTTAGAGAAAATAAGTATATATATATATATATACAACACTAATCATTACAAGGGTTAGAAAGAAAAATGAATTTCCTCTTGTGAAAATTAATTTTCTAAAAACGGTTTAACTCTTTTTCCATTTACTTTGAATATGTTACAATTTTTAGGATTTTCAATGTCGATCGTCCCATAAGGATATACTTTTTTACAACAAAAGGACCACTCCACATTGATCTCAATTTTTCAAGAAACAAATGCAATCGAGAATTACAAAGCAAAACCTTTTGACCAACTTCAAATATTTTTCTTGATATTTTATTTTTATGAAAATATTTGATTCTTGCTTTATAAATTTTAGAATTCTCATATACATCATTTCTCAATTGTTGAAGTTCATTAACTTACAACTTGCGCAATTTTAAAATTTAATCAAGGTTGAAGTTAAATATTTTGATTGCCCAATAAGCTTTAAGTTCAAATTCAATAGGTAAATGACAAGATTTTCCGTAAACAATCCTATAAGGAGAAATGCCTAATGATGTTTTGAAAACAATTCTATATGCCCAAAGTGTATCGGTAAGTTTAAGAGACCAATTTTTACGATTTGTTTTAACTGTCTTTTCCAAAATTTATTTTATCTCCCTATTTGCAAGTTCAATTTGTCCATTTGTTTGAGAGTAATAAGAGGTTGCAACTTTATGTATGATTTCATATTTCCTCATTAAAGTTCCAAAAATTTTGTTACAAAAATATTTTTCCCCATCACTGAAAATAGATCTTGTAATTGCAAATCAACTTAAAATATTTTCTTTCAAAAATTTTATTACTATTTTGTGATTATTGTTTCAATAAGGAATTGCCTTGATCCATTTTGAAATATAATCTACAACAACTAATTTGTAAAATAAACCAAATGATAATGAAAATGGTCTTATAAAATTAATTCCCCAACAATCGAAGATTTCAATCACTAGGATAAGGTGTAAGGGCATCATATTTCGCTTTGAAAAGGGACCCTAAATTTTGACAATTTTCACAACTTTTGTGGAAAATATAATTATCTTTGAAAAGAGTTGGCCAACAAAATCCACACTGCAAGATTTTTGCAGTGGTTTTCTTTGTTGAAAAGTGCCTACCACATGCTTCTGAATGACAAAATTTAACAATATTACATATATCATTGTCAGTCACACTTCTTTGAAAGATTTGATCAGGATAGTGCTTGAATAGGTATGGATCACCCAATAGAAGTTTTTCACCTTAGTCAAAAACTTCTTTTTTGTCTGGAGAGTTCCAATGCGATGATATCTTTCATGTTACAAGAAAATTAACAATGTCAGCTAACCAAGGTAAAATAGAAACATTAAATAGTTGTCCATAAGGGAAAGTATCATTAATGGGTATGGTTTGAAATGAGTTATCAAAAATAAGTTTCGATAAATGACCAACCACCACATTCTCTACTCCTTTCTTATCTCGAGTCGTAATAATAAATTCTTGGAGTAAGAAAATCCACCTAATCAGTCTAGGTTTGACATCTTTCTTTGACAAAAGATATTTCAAAACTGTATAATCACTGAAAACGATAACTGGTGAGCCAACAAGATAAGATCTAAATTTGTCCAATGCAAAAACTACAGTAAATAATTCTTTTTCAGTTGTTGAATAATTCAATTGAGCACTATTTAAAGTTTTACTTGCATAGTAAATAACATATAGTTTATTATCTTCTCTTTATCCCAAGAAAGCTCCAATAGCATAGTCACTAGCATCACACATTATTTCAAAAGGTAAAGTCCAATCTAGAGACTGTATGATTGGAGCAGATGTAAGCATGTTTTTAAGCTTAACAAAATATTTTTACAACTTTCAGTCCATTAAAAAATAGTGTCTTTTGTTAGAAGATTACACAAAGGTTTGAATATTATATTAAAATCTTTGATAAATATTTTATAAAAATCAGAATGTTCTAAATATGATCTTACCTCATTCCAGTCTTTGGTGTTGACAAATTGGTAACTAATTCAATTTTAGATTTGTCAACCTCAATACCTTTTGATGAAATAATGTGTCCAAAAATAATACTAGTTATTACTATGAAATGACATTTCTCCCAATTGAACACAAGATTCTTTTCTTCACACCTGATCAAAATCTTTTCTAAATTAGATAGACAATCGTCAAATGAATTGCTAAAAATAGAAAAATCATCCATGAAGACTTAAAAAAAACGTATGCATTGTTGGAATGTAGGTGGTGTATTGCATAATCCAAAAGACATCATTCGATATACAAAAGTACCAAAAGGACATATAAAAGTTATTTTCTCTTGATCTTATAGTGCAATTGCAATTTTATTATACCTAAAATATCCATTTAAAAAGTAATAAAATTTATGTTCCGCACTCTCTCTAAAATTTGATCCATGAAAGATAATGAAAAATGATCTTTTCTAGTAAATGAGTTGAGTTTCCTATAGTTAATGCACATTCGCCAACCAGTAGTCCTAGTTGGAATTAATTCATCATTCTCATTTTTGACTACAGTAACTCCAGATTTCTTAGGTACAACTTGAGTAAGACTTACCCATTTGCTATCAGAAATATGATAAATAATTCCATCATCTAAGAGTTTAATGACTTCATTTCTCACTATTTCTTTCATACTAAAATTTAGCCTTCGTTGTATTTTTCTAGAAGGTTTAGCATTTTCCTCTAGATAGAAGTTATGTGTGCAAATTAAATGATTAATACCTTTAATATCAACAATGGTCTTATGCAATTTTAGAGTTTCGATCAACTTACCTTCTTGAGGTGCATCAAGTTTGGAAGGAATTATTATTGAAAAAGTCTCATTCTCACCCAAGAAAGAGTATTTCAAATCAACTGGCAAAGGTTTCAAATCAACCACTGATTTAATATTTGATGGAATATATTTTACTATTGATAATAAAAGTTCTTCAAACTTTGACTTCCAAAAATAATTTTCTTGAACCTTCGAAAATTTAGAGAGAGTATTAGCGTGTGCCTTTTTACAAATACTTTTACTTTTAAAATAAGTCTCCAAAAAATCTGAAGAGTTAGTAGTAGTAAAATATTCATGAACAAGTTACTCGATTGAATCCACTTCATGTCCTTCGACATCTTCTGTAGGTTGTTAACAAATATTAAATACATTTAGCTCCAAACTCATATTTTCAAATGATAACTTCAAAATACCATTTCTACAATTGATCAAAGTAAAGTTGCAAGAAAAAGACGACCTAAAATGATAGAAATTTGTATATGCGTTTGTACAACTGGCTCTGTATCTAAAACAATGAAATCAACTGGAAAGTAAAACTTATCAATTTGTACCAACACATCTTCTGCTACTCTCTTTGAAACTTTAATCAAATGGTCAACTAGTTGTAGTACAACATAAGTTGTTTTAAGTTCTCCTAAACTTAAATGTTCATAAACTGAGAAAGGTAGAAGATTTACACTACATCAAGATCAAGAAAAACACGCTTATTCTAGTGTTTCCTATATGATACATGAAATAGTTGGAAAACTTGGATTTTAGTACTTGGGTGGAGTGAATTGTTGAATGATTGAACTAACACTTTCAGTTAAAAATGCCTTCTTTTGTACATGATATTTTTTTTTATTGTACACAAATCTTTCAAAAATTTGGCATAAGGTTGCATCCAATAATGGAATAGTAATCTTGAATTGTTTAAAAAACTTCAAAGGTTTCAGCATTTGAGTTCAATTTTTGAGTTGATTGTAATTTTTGAAGAAATGGTGTTGGAGGTAACATATCCAAAGTTCAGCCCAAAATCAATTTGGGCTTAAGAGATGTGACCCAATTGGTCAAATAAGTCAATATTGGGTTGAACTTTGATCCAAATTTTTGGTGATCCATTTTGTGCAATTACTTAAATGAACTTCTTCTATAATTGAGACTGAATTGGTCCGATCTTCCAACAGAAAAGTTGTAGTTCTATCTTTTCGCTTTCAAATGAAGTAAGATTTAAGTTCATAAGGCTTTTGATTATGAAGTTATACTCAAAATACAAAAAACTGCATAAGTATAGAAATATGTTTCTTTTGATCTTTTTATATTTATTGATTCCCTAACATAAAATATTAGTAAAATAATACTATTAAGAAGAATAAAGTAAGAAAAGTATAAATGATTTGACACAAAAATATATCAAAATATACACTTATCAGTTTTCATTAAATCAAAGCCATGTCATCGATGAAAACCTTTAGCCACCAATCTG
This sequence comes from Paulownia fortunei, assembly GCA_019321725.1. Classification (NCBI taxonomy): domain Eukaryota; kingdom Viridiplantae; phylum Streptophyta; class Magnoliopsida; order Lamiales; family Paulowniaceae; genus Paulownia; species Paulownia fortunei. The sequence goes on from CM033106.1 coordinate 21,972,058, forward strand.
GCTTTGTATTATTGAATACTACAATCTCATTTTCTTTTAATATGGAACACCCATTTACAACCAACTATATTTTTGGATGGTTGAGACATAATCGTGTACTATTCCGAGCTGGGCTGTGAACTCTTCACTCATGGACATATGCCATTTTGTATCTTTTAGTCCTCAATTGAAAGGGAAAGATGGTGTTTGGTAGCGGTGAAAATCTTCTTAGGCTTGAAAATATTATTTTGAGAATGAGTGGTCATTGTACGCTTACAAGTTAATGTTGGATTGGAATGTGATGATGAAGAAGATGTGGAAGAGGATATGGTAGGATGAATTGCATTAGTGCTGGTTGATGAGGGTGAGAAGAAATATGAACTGAGTGGGTGGTTTTGGTCAAGACTTGAATCTCCTGAGAGCATGTCGTAGCAGATGATGGAGAATTACTCTCAGCATGGGAAACTAGCTTAGGGGCGATAAAAATGGAGACATAGGTGTGGAAAGCTCTGCAGAGAGAAAAAGTGATGGATCCCAATGTTTGAGGCATGAAGAATTGAAGTGAGGAGTTGTAGAAGTTATTTTGGCAGAAGCATAATTGTCTTTCTTAAATCGAACATGTCGTAAGACAAAAACCTAATCAGTGGAAGGATCAAGGAATTTATAAGCACTTTGGGATGATGAGTATCCAACAAACACACATGCTCGTGATTTGCTTCAAGCTTATTTTTAGAGTAAGGTTTAACCAATGATATCACAAGTAAACATATGTTCTTAGTTTTTGATAATTTAGCTTGGTAGCAAATGATTTTCAGATGAAGATTTATAATTAAGCAAGGGAGTTCGTAGTCTATTAATTAAATATGTTGCAGTCTATTAATTAAGCAAGTGGATAAATAAAAATGCCATGATTTGCAAGCAACATGGATAATTTTTTAAACCATCAAAATATATTGAGATGATAGAAGTTTTGAAAAATTTCTCAACAAGAGATTTAAATCTATATTTTTATAAAAGTGTGAATGTTTTTTTGAATTTTTGATTCAACTAAAATACCTTTTAATTATAGGATAATTATAATAAGAGAATACCAAGAGTTCAAGTTAAACTCTACTTTCATTTGTTTGATATTTCAAAAATATGTGTGAAAATTATATTTATAAGTACTTTACTTTTTATTTTCTCTTTTCTCTATTTATGTGTTCATATTTTGATTCAATTATTTTGTTAAATGATTTTAAAAAAAAAAAAAATAGTTCAAATTTAAATAACAAAATCTAATTGTATTTTGAATTTATTATTTTTAGTTTGTAAGTTAAAATTAAGGAAAAAAGTATAAAATTGATTAATAAATATAAATTAAGATATAAATATTATTTCAAAAATTTGTAAAAATTAAAATTTGATATTGGGTATGGTTCGATTAACCAAAATAAAATACCAAAATTAAACCGAATACTGAATTTTTACGAAAATAGAAATCAAATACCAAATCTAATTTTTTTGTTAGACTTTGATAAATGACAAATTTTTAGTTTTGAATTTGATAAAAGTGTGCATGTTTCTTTCAATTTTTGATTTGACTAAAATACCTTTTAAATATTAGTAATTTTAATGTTAGTTATGTAATTTAATAAATATGTAATATTAGAACAAATAATGCTTATTTTTTTAATTGGTCAATGAAGTTATAGATATTTACAATAAGATAACATTAAGAGTACAAACTTTACTTTACTTTATTTGATATTCTGAATACAGATGTGAAAATTATATTTATAAGTACTTTACTTTTTATTTTCTCTTTTGTCTATTTATGTGTTTATATTTTGATTCAATTATTTTGCTAAATGAATTTTTAAAAAATATTAAAAAAATAAAAAAGTTAAAATTTAAATGACAAAATCTAATTGTATTTTGTATTCAAAATCTAATTTTTATATCAGTTTGGTAATTTAAAATTAAGGAAAAAAGTATAAAATTAATTAATAAATATAAACTGATATAAAAATTATTTACAAAATTTGTAAAGTAAAATTTGATATTGGATATGGTTAGATAAATCGAAATAAAACACCAAAATTAAATGGAATACTTAATTTTTAAAAAATAAAAATCAAATACAAAATCTAATTTTTTTGTTCGACTTTGAATAAATACTGAATTTTCAGTTTTGATTTTATTCCATTGGTTTATCGAATTGTTGTTACCTCTATAAAAATGTCACATTGAATTAGAATTGAAAAATATATGACATGGTATATGAAAATTATTTTATTGTGAAATATACATATTTGAATAAATTAAATATACCTCACAATATCAAGTCTAATCAAATTTATTAAAATAAATGTGCAAATAACATCTATTTTTTTTTATTTTTAGTATTGTATTTATAATTTGGTTATTCTACTTCTTGAAAAAATAGAATAAAACAAATATATTAAAGTGCATTCATGACTGAAATTGGATATTTTTTGTATCATGGGATTAAATTTGCAAGATTTGCTGAATTATGAGACTAAAAGTATATTTTTTTATGCTTAGGAGATACAAAAATCATTGTATCAATTAATGAGATATTTGATTCTTTTAACATATGCTTTTTCAAGCCACCTACATCTGAATTTTATATTATCTTTACCAATTTGCTAATTTTTTTTGAAAATATGTGTGAAAATTATATTTATATGTATTTTATCTTTTGTCCATTTTCGATTTTATGATTTTGTTAAATGAATTTTTAAAAAATAAAAAAATTAAATAGTTTAAAATTAAATAACAAAATCTAATTGTATTTTGAATTTATTATTTTTTTAGTTTGGTAAGTTAAAATTAAGAAAAAAGTATAATATTAACTAATAAATATAAAATAAGATATAACAATTATTTATAAAATTTTTAAAAATTAAAATTTAATATTTTGTATGATTTGATGAATGAAAAAAAAAATCAAAATCAAATCGGATACCAAATTTTTATGAAAATACACCTCACAATAATCTAATTAGATTCATTAAAATCAATGTGAAAATAATATTTATTTTTTTATATCAATTCAAAGGCACATTTCACTATCATATTTATAATTTGGTTATTCCATTTTCTGGAAAAAAAAAATACAACAAAATCTAAAGTGCATTCATGACTAAAATTCAATCTTTTTCGAACCATAAGACTATATGAAAATAGTTAATTAATTGATGGAGTATTTTATTCCTCTAATACTTTATTTCTCAAGCCATCACATCTGAATCTTATATTATATTTATCAATTATAAAATCATATTCTAAAAGTGATGTTATCCCTTATATTTCATATATCTTATGTATAAAATTCAAAATCTATTTTAATCATTTGACTTATTTTTTGTCGAGGCAATCATATTAGTTCGGTTGCAATTACATATGATATTTGATTTAATAAATTTTTTTGACTTTTGAAAAATCATTCTTAGAGTCAGTTAATTAAAAAATAAATCTTCTGGATTGATCATTTAATCTAATAAATTTGATTTATACTTTTATATTGGCTTTCTCTTTCTACTTTTCTTTCAAACATTATTTTTTTTCTTCAAATACAAAAATGTATTTGTCACTTGTATTTTATGGGAACGGTATTTTCCCCCATAATATCATATTATTTATTACAATATTTATATAATTCTAAATTCTATACTATCATTAATTACAATACAATAATATTGACAGAGCATACTTAATCAATCTAAAAACATCTATGAGAAATGAACGTCCCCTGCCCCTCTTCTATCTCAGGCGACCAAGGTGTTTCCAACCCTAAGCCTCCGGATCCACCACCAAAACAGTCATTCGTGGACATTATCCGTCCATCTATGGCTACTTTTGAGGTTCCTTCCCCACGTGCGTTGAAGAAAGGCATCTCTAACATCACCTCGGTGTTAGGGAAAGTGACATCATATAGGCATGAGCGAGCCTTGTTTTTATCTGAAAAAGAAATTTCTATACTTGTTGCCCCATTCAAATATGCACTTGTTAGGAAATTCTCCCACGGTTTTCTAGAGTTTGTAAAAATCAAAAAGTGTTTTGCTATTTTTGATTTGAAGAGAGGATACGAAATTGGGGTGATTGATTCAAAGCATATACTTATTCTAGATTATGGTTGAAACAAATTTTATTCATTGAAGGGTTTCCAATGAGAGTTTTTAAATGGTCAACATATTCTGATCCTAAAGCCAACTTCTATAGTTCCAGTTTGGGTACGATTTCCAGGCCTTCCTATTCACCTATTCGATAAGCGAGTGCTTTTCAATATTGTGAGTTTAATCAAAGTGTCCCTTCGAGTGGATGAAGCAACTGCGGACTACTCTCGACCTAGTGTCGCTCGAGTTTGTATTGAGTTGAATCTGATGGAGGAAAGAATAATCAAGTTTGGATAGGTTCTGAAAAAAAAGCGTTTGTGCAACTTGTGGTTTATGAGAAACTGCCTCACTATTGTCAACATTGCGAACACTTCAGCCATAGATAATTGTTATATCAAGGGTACGAGGCTGAAAACTTATATAGCGGATTTGCGTGATCAACTTAACAAGTCTAAGGGGAAGACAGTGATAGAGGAGAATCATTCTCCAAAGGAGACTGCACAATCAACAGAATTGGGCGCGAACATAATTATTAACGATCATTCTGATCATGGATTAATTCTAAGTAAGTCTGCCGAAGAACAAAATTTTCTATTGAATAGAGATAGGACTATAGTTTCAGACATTGAGGTTACAAACCCTCGCCATATTTTTTATAAGGAGGTTACGGTTACTTCTATGGTCAAGGATGTAATTTCTGAAATAAATGTTGTCCCAAGTTTAATTAATGAGGGTACTAAGATTCAGTAGGGTTGTGGGTTTAACACGTATGACAACATATTTTCTATTTTAGCAATTGAGGGCATTGAAGATGTACCCTCAAATAATTTGTGTGATGGTAAAGCCAATAATGATCCAGGAGGAATTGTAGAAGAGTTTTTTTCCAAAGCTCAATTTCAGATGGGACACCGACGCAGCCAGTTGGGGGAGGTTTTTCTAATTGAGGATCACAATCGTGAAAATCCATTGGAGCCTAAACAGAATAAAGAGGTCCAGGTTACTTAATTTCAAGTTTTGACTCGCAATCAAGCTAAACGGAAAGCTAAGGGTAATGAGATTGTTTTTTTCTCTTCATGATTAATATGATAAAGATTTTAATTTGAAATATTCGTGGTATTGGAACTAAATTTACCCAAAGAGGCTTGCAAAGTTTTGTCACGAACATAGACCAAGCATTATTGTGATTTTAGAAACCTGGATTTTACTTCATGATAGATCAATACTGCGTTTATTGGGTTTTGATAAAGTTGTGAGTAATTGTTCTAATAAACTTTGGTGCTTTTGGAGGGATTCTTGTGATATTGAATTATTGGTTGACCATGATCAATTTATTCATGTCCGTGTTGCTTCACTTGCTTCTAAGGATTTCTATGCAACATTTGTATATGCTAAGACTACAATCACAAATAGGCAATTACTATGGGATGGACTACGGGATGTTGTGACCACTGATCCTTGGATTGTGGGTGGAGATTTTAATGCAATTTTAACACCATCAGAGCGAAGAGGGGGCTCAGATCCTACTATTCAAAGTATGGATGACTTTCAAAATATGATAACTGATTATGAGCTAATGGATGGTGGTTTTGAAGGTTTGAATTTCACATGGACTAATAATCGATTATGGGATAAGCTTGATCGTATTCTTCATTCTACAGCTTGGACTGATTTATTTTCAGTCTCTCGAGTCTACCATTTAATCCATGCTTGTTCTGATCATCATGCTTTATTAGTCCAGCTTGAGGAGGCTACCCATCGAATACCATGACTTTTCGTTTCTTACATATGTAGGCTCAACATGAACAATTTTTGGATACCGTATGCACAATATGGAATTTTTTGTGTTTTGAGAGAGGCTTAGTAAAATTCCAGCAGAAATTATACCGCATAAAACAATATCTTAGGTGGTGGAATAAATCAGTGTTCAAAAATATTGTTGATTGTGTGAAGGAGATGGCTACTAAATTATCAAAATTAGAGACTCAATTCAATCAAAATCCTTCGAAAGACAACCTCATTCAACTTAATAGGGGTCGTGCATTATATGCTCAATCTCGTGCTATGGAGGAAACTTTTTGGAAACAAAAATCAACGTGTAAGTGGCTGAAGGAGGGTAAGAGGACACCAAATATTTTCATGCCTCAGTTCAAAAGAAAAGACAAAATTCTGCTATTTTTTCTATATAAGATAATATCATTCTCATTACAGATAGAAAGCACATCTAAGAATCAACTACCCATTTCTTTTCTAATTTGCTTTCGGATGAGGGTATTTGTGTTGACTTAGACCTCCTTGGTTGTATTTCACGGCTGGTTATTGAGATTGATTGTGATTATTTATGTTGTGCTCTATCCATACTTAAATTAAAAAAATTATTTTTAGTATGGATCTAAATAGTGTTGCAGGACCAGATGGTTTTTCAACATATTTTTATCAACATTGTTGGGAGATTATTGTCGCGGATCTGATGGAAGCTTGTACGGAGTTCTTTAATGGTTTTCCTATGCGAAGGAGTTTCACTATAGCTATTATAGTGTTAATTCCTAAAGTGGAGGCCCCTATTTCTTGGAGTGATTTTCGACCGATTAGTTTGTGCAATGTGATTAACAAGATCCTTACGAAAATACTTACTAAACGGTTGGGTGATTTGCTTTTGACTCTCATATCGCCAGCATAGAGTTGTTTTGTTTCTGGGTACTTGATTAGTGGCAATATACTATTGGCACATGAATTGGTTCATTCCCTTGAAAATCTTTGTAAATATGAGAATGTGATCTTTAAATTAGATATGACTAAGGCCTATGATAAGGTTTACTGGCCTTTCCTATGCTCAGTTTGTAAAAGATTTGGCTTTTCTAAGAATTGGATTCATTTAATTAAGTTGTGTATTGAAAATAACTGGTTTTCAATTCTCATTAATGGAGAATTGACTGGTTTCTTTAAGTCAACACGTGGCTTGAGGAAATGATATCCACTATCTCCTCTTCTCTTTATTCTGGCTTCTAGGGTTTTTTCTAGAGGCTTACAAAATATGTTCGCACATCATCGATTCTTAGTTTATAATTCCATGGGTGGTATTTTAGTATCTTATCTAGCATATGCTGATGATGTACTATTTTTTTCAAAGTCATCCAAGAAGAGTTTGAGGCTACTTATGAATTTCCTTCATGCTTATGAGCGGATCTTTGGATAATTGTTTAACCCTTCAAGATGTTCATTTGTTACAAGCAAATAGTTTGGACGGAGTAGGGTTGCAACCATCAAGAGGATCATAGGTTTTACATTCAAAAAGCTTCCAATGACTTATTTGGGAGCTTTTCTTTATAAAGGGCACAAGAAAAATGTGTTGTTTGAAGGTCTCATCTTCAAAATTATATCGCAGCTTCAAGGCTGGGAAAAGCAAACTCTTGCTTTTGGAGGCAGACTTCTATTGATTAAACATGTCCTTGTTGCTATGCCAATTCACATTTTGTAAGTACTTCATCACCAAAGGCTGTATTACATGAAATTGAGATGATATTTGCTAAGTTTCTTTGGGCATCAACTCATGATATAAAAAGAATACATTGGTATGCATGGTCAAAAATTTGCTTCGCAATTGATGAAGGGAGCTTAGACTTATGAGCATTAGAGAATAATGAATTATCCTTTGAACTCAAATGTGGTGAAGATTCCGTACATGTAATGCTTTATGGGCTTCTTTTATGAGATTTAAGTATTGCTCTATTGTTTCTCCCTCTATTGCTAAGGCTATAATTAATCAATCAATAATTTGGTGGAGATTGGTTAAGTCTAGATATGTGGCTAATTCAAATATTTATTGGAGTCTTGGCAGGGGCATCATATCCTTCTGGCATGATTAGTGGTGTAAAGATAAGCCACTTAAGTCATTTTTGCATAGTAGCGAACGACACACTTAAGGTGGTTGATTTTTAGTCAAATGGCAGGTGGGATATGGCAAAGGTCTCTACTTTTCTTCCCCATGAGTTGGCAGCTGAGGTCTGTTTAACTCCATTAGACATTGATGAACATGATTATCCTTGGTGGAAGCGATCAATAGATGGTTGTTTCTCCATCAAATCCACTTGGAATTCAATTCGGGAAATTAAACCTCCTCAACAAATTTGGCCCTTAGCTCTAACACCTTCTATGTCATTCTTTTGCTGGAGATTAACTAATGATTGGATTCCGGTGGATTTTAAAATGATGCAATGTGGATTCGAAGTACCTTTGAAATGCCAATGTTGTAGGAATATTTAAACCATCCAATACCTCTACCTTCATAGTTATAAAGAGAGGCAAGTTTGGTCCTTCTTTGAGCGGCTGTTTGGCATTCCAATTTTATCTACTGACTTAGTTTTGAATCTCATTCAATATTGACACGGCTTGGTGAATGCTGGCCATCATATTAGAACTGTGGTTCCTCTTATTATTTAATGGTTTATATGGTCGGAACAAAATGATGCTAAGTACAGGAGCTTTGTTTTTTCTCACTTTCGCATAATCAGGAGAGTGCTCTATCATTTGCAAACCATTCATCGCACAGGTTTAGATGATAAAGGTTTCTAGAGAGAAGATTTGGCAGCTGCTTATCAAATGGGCATTCCAGTAAACTACTTTCCTAAAACTCATCGTGTTCATTTGGTCAAATGGGATAAATCATTACCCGGATGGTTTAAACTTAACACAGACTGGTCATCAAAAGGTAATCCAGGCACAGTTAGGGCGGGTGGTTTAGTTCGGAATAATGTTGGAAATCTAATGCTTGGTTTTTCACTATTTCTTACAGATATGACCAGTTCAGAAGCGGAAATGGCAGCGGTGGCGCAAGGACTAGAATTCTGTATGCAATTAGGACTCTCTCGAGTTTGGATTAAAGTTGATTCCCAGCTGGTTATCAATCTGTTGCAAGGGCCAAGAAGAGGTAATGGAGCTTACAACCTTACATCTCGCAGACAAGAAAATCATTGAAACAAATGGAGTATCGGATTACACATATTTCGTGAGGACAATCGAGCTACAGATTTTTTAGCAAACAGGGACTGCTCTATCTTCCTTGGATTATTTCGAGACTTCTAATTGTCCGATAGAGTTTTTAGGAATTATCACACTAGATAGAGCAAATGCACCAACTTTTCATTTTAAATGATATTGTTAGTGAGTAGATTTTTTGAATTTTGCATTTTGTGCTTCACAAGGCGTAGTACACATTTTTATCGCTTTGAAATCCTTTTGTACTCATTTTGGTGATATTTATATACTGGTTGGGGTCTACGCCTAACCCCCACCTAGACATAGGTGATTAAAAAAAAAACACAATAATATTGACAAGATATTTATAGTTGAAAATGTCACTCATTAACCACAACAAAATATTAGTGACAATATATCTACAATTGATAAAATATCTTTCAAAATATATCATATTATTTATCCTAATAAAACATACACAGTTTTATCTCCTCAAAACGATTGGAAATGAAACCAAAGAGAGCTTAAATTTTTTCAACAGAATCAAACATGATAAATATAAGTTGTATGAACCTTCATATTGTATCATCACATTTCAATATAAATATCTTAAAAGAAAATATATATTACATTAAGTAGAAAATAACTTTGTACTATATTTATCCTTTTACATATTATTCTACTGAACTAAGTATAAAATTGATAAAATTGGAGCATTTTAAAAAGTATATATAAGGGTTAAATAAAATTAACAATAAAATTTTGTAAGGTATCTTATAGAGATAAAATATTATTATGTCTATATATTATTATAGTATTACAAAGTTATGTATCATATTTTTAGCTTAATTTTTTTTAATTTTTAATTCTTAACAAAATCTAATTATATTTTTAATTTATTATTTTTAGTTTGGTAAGTTAAAAGTAAAAAAAGTAAAAAAATAATTAATAAATATAAAATAAGATAAAAATATTATTTCTAAAATTTATAAAACTTGAATTCTATATGTGGTACAGTTTGATAAATTGGAATCAAAAGAATTAAAATCAAACCGAATACCGAATTTTTATAAAAAAGTTAAATATCAATTTGAATTTTTTGTTCGACTTTGGTACATACCGAATTTTAAATTTTGATTTGCAATTTTTTTTAATCTCTAAGGAACAAGTATCGCCTATAAATTATACGCTGAAAGAAAGTTTATTTATTTGTTGCAATGTCAATTGCAAAAAAACCCTTTTTGTAATACCTCAATTTTTATTCTTTTAAAACACTTAATTTTCTCATGTTAATTTCAATTCATCTTTTTTTTTTGATTTTATATAATTTTAATTAATAAAATTATAAACATATAAGTATCATCATTTATATACGCTAACTGCATGATTTCAAAGTTATTGACATTCATCAATATACCAAATTTTAAAAATAAAATGTAATCAACCATCAAACAAGATTTTAGATTTGCTTGTTGGAGTAATGATATTGCTAACTCTACATGCACTTTTACTGTCAAATATCTAGGCGAGTTGTCTAAAATTTACCATGAGTCGACAAGAGTGTATATTGTGTACTAATAGATATGAGAGTACTTTGTGATACATAGTAATGTCAAAAGATTTCAAAAGAGAAAAGTCTAAATTTTTTCTTGGAGAGCATGGAAAAAAACATTAGTTTATATGATCTTCCAAACGTTCTTATTTTATATAGATAACATGAACAATAATTTTTCAAGAGAGGTAAAAATAAAATGTCAATAGAAATATCTCTAGAAGATTATAAAGCACAACTAAAGTTATTCTGAACAGTGTAAAACTTTTCTAATGATATTAGATTACTTACAAAATAGCAAGGATTTTTTTATTGATAGGTCATGTGGAATATGAAAAAGATTTTTATACCATGCATTGTTAGCTAATCGTAGATCCAAAGATCAAATAACACTTATAACCACAACATCTGGAGTTGATGTTGCAATAATGCCAGTGGGTAGAATAATACATTCTCATTTCAAAATATCAATAGATGCAATTGAATCAAGTGAATGTACACTATGTCCAAGAAAAGTAGAGCTACAAAGCTATTACGTAAAGCACTACTATTCTTATGGGATGAAGTGGTGAAACAATGGCTATCAAGAATGTTATTATTGAAAGACGTAATGGGAAATGATGAGGATTTTAGTAGAAAGTGATAGTTTTTTGTAAAGATTTTAGACAAGTATTAATAGTTGTTCATAGGACGACAATCTACCAAACTATTTCTACAAGTTTGATGAAATAATATTTGTAGCCCAAAATAAAAAAAAATTACTTTATCAAGGAACTTGAGTGGAGGAATGATCCAAACTTCAATGAGTTTTTACTTAAAGTTGAAAAAAGTGAGTAGCCAAGTGATACTAAAGGAATATCAAAATTTAAGAAGAGATAGTTATTGAGTATAACAATGAAAAAAGCTCAATATTATAACTTATTAGGGTTATTTTTCTTACCTTAAATAAGAATACTCATTTATCTCATTACATGACAAGTCGAGCATTGAGAAGCAAGACTTTAAGCAGTTTTGATGAAGCTACTGATGACATAAATTACTATTATGAAGATGACGTTTTGAACTCTTTAACTCTAAATGACTTGTGTCCTAATAAATTGGAGCTGAAAAAAATTATCTAATAATTCTTTTGAGGAATCTGGACCCATATAATGTATTGAATAGTACAAGAATGGTATGTAGAGCTTCAAGAATAATGTAATTGATGCAAACATTGTGTTTGGACAACATAATGAAAAACTTATTTTTATACCTACACTACTACTTTCGCTAGATGAAAATGAAGGTTATCCATTCCAAATGTTGGTGTCTATTCATTCATTGTCTTCTCAATGCCAATTATATATTACTCTTTTCAGAGAAACTTCAATGTCTATAACCAATATTTTATTAAGCAAGACATCTCAAATGTGAGAAGAAGATATAGACTAAAAATATTATGTATAGACAAGTTTTGAGTATAGGGACAAATATCTTTTCTTAACTATTAACATTGCATATTATTAATGGTAACTAATATTTTATTTTATTAGAAAAAATAACATTGAAACATGATTCACTATAGCACAAAGTTCTGATATCTAACAATCATATAATTTAAAGAAAATCCTAACATTCAAGTAATTAAAGAAAAAATAATTTGATTACTTATGATGGTCATACTCAATTAAAGTAGTTTAATAATATTATGTATAAGTCATATGTTTACCGAGTAATATGTAAAAACTGATAAATAATTCTACAGATAATTGATTATTGGATATGTATTTTACTGAATTTTTAAATCTAGACCCTAATCCTTTCACTTAGTTCCACATGTATTCATCATTAAAGAAGAAATATAGCTAAAATGTAGTTATGTTCATAAAAGGAATATTTTTTTAATAGTAATTATCTATCTTGCTTAAGATTAGATTATTTCAATTTGCTAAATTTATTCAATCTGTAGAGAACAAGTATCACCTATAAAGTATGAATTGGAAGAGAGTCTCTTGCTTTGTTGCAATATCATATCGATCAATACTTAATTTATGAAATATTTTGGAATATTTTATTTTTTATTAATTATATTTTATTTAAATTTTTTAATTTATTAAGCATCTAATTTTACTCAAATAAGATAGTAAATAATATAATTATTTCACTAGAATCATATAAATCACGTGCAACACATGTGTTACTTACTAGTTTAGGAAAAAACATGAATGACATCAGATTTCAATCGAAGTGGATAAAGCCAAACATATTTAGTGTAATGAGCCAATAAATAAAATAATACTTGAAACCATAAAAAAATCTATTAGAGCGGGTCGCTTTGGGGAGAGTATATGGCAAATCTAAAGGGCCCTTGCTAGTAAGAGTAGGCTCACTAAATGGAGATGATGCCTCTTATTACAAGAACAAGAGTCACCAAATTTGAAGACAATAAAGGAAGAGAATGCATTTGAATAAGATACTAAAAACTCAAGAAGATGGTTGACTAAGACGCCGATGCCAATCACTAACCGAGACCTTGACACCTATAAAAGTTGTTGGAGATGTCCTTGGAGTTTCTTTTCAATGCTTTGGCCACTCATTCTTATATAGTCCCCAAAAGAGCTATTGATGCAGAGAAAATTTAAAAATTTATAAGGAACACATCATATGTGAAATAAAACATCCTGGAACCCATGCGATTAATTGAATTATACATTTTAATACATTGTGTGGTGGGAAATTTTAATAAACTTTACTAGAATGGGACTCCAACTGATGTAGAGAATAGATTGATTCAAATTGGTATCCCATCACGTACAAATCACTCGCCGCAAGTGAGGATGTGATGCCACAAGCTAAGGAGATAACACAACTTACTAATTTTCCACAGATGGCACAAGATGATGAGATGCCAGAGGGTAGAAATGACCCTCAAGTTAATGTATATGTGACAACAAAAACTAGACAGATAAGGAAATAACTGTAAGTGAATGTGATTGTTTATTTAGGAACTAAATCTGATTTTTTTATTAATTGAAACTCAATTTTTGTTTTATGAATCAAACTGATTAAGTGAATATGAGTTAAAAGATTAGTTACTTAGATTGTTTTATTTTGCATAATAAGTCATTGGTACTTTTACTTTGCATTGACAGATACCAAGAACAAGATCACAGAAATAGGCTATTGGTGGACCCTCCTCATTCAAACCACCTAAGCAAGTGAATCAACCATTGTCTTGCTATCCTATTCGTACCGCCACATAACAAATGCAACCAAGAGTTCACATTGGGGCACCTCCTTCTATGACTTTCCATTCTCATCATTATGTATCCACTCCTAAATCTATAATTGGTGCGCACCATATCAGAAGGCGTTAAAGTAATCAAGAAATGGGGTAAAAAGTTTGCTACCATGTCAAACTTGAGTGTTGCAACATCTTTTTTTTTTTTTTTTTTGCAGAGCATGCAATAGTTAAAGAAAAATGGGAAGAAAAAGTAGGAGATGTTTAAATTAAGTGGTTTCTATTTTTTTGTCATCCAAAGAAGAATATGTTTAGTACTGTCTATTTTGTTTGGGAGGTTAAGGCCAAGAATTGCATTAGAATTAGTGCAGATTAGAAAATGGGAGAAATAATATTGATGGGCATAAATTGACTAAACCCACATATTATATTCTAACCCAACGGAGCGCAAATAGACTCACTAGGCCCAAGATAAGCAAAGGCCTATGGTGGCCAAATCTCATAATAAACACCTATAAATACCATCTCCACACTATTGGACTGAAGATGCCATTTTAATATTAGATATTTACAACTTCTATTATTTTATTAGTCTTTTATTGATTATTCCTCACTCTATTATTGACTTGAGCATAGGAGAATTATTCTCGAGACAATCCAGAGAACCTCTAACTATTTATTTATGTTGCGGGCAGGAACCCCTATTGCTATTATTCCCTAATGAGGAAGAACCATGAGGAGTCAATTCACAAAGATTCAAAGATATCTAAGGTTGGACCACATCAAATATGTTTAGTACTCTGTTTCTAATTTATTTGGCAGGTTAAGGCCAAGAATTGCAGTAGAATTAGTTCAAATTAAAAAATAAGAGGAAAAATGTGTTTAGTACTCTAGTTCTATTTGGTTTGGTAGGTTAAGGCTAAGAATTATAATAGAATTAGTGCAGATTAGAAAATGGCATAGTGTATTTGTTATATTTAAGACTTGGAATTGCAATATATTTAAGGTCAGGAATTGCTATATTTTTTGTCTTAATCTCTCTGACTGCTGATTTTCCACAGATGTAAATTCACCGAAAATTTATCAGATTCTCTGTTCATAGTATTTCAAGATGTTTTGAACAAGGCAAATTGCTATTTGTTACATGTTATTCCATCAAGTTGAAAATAAGTAAAGCACATATAAACCACAAGCAAAGCAGTTACATAACATAATACAAATATTTTTAGTAATCAATCCAAGCAAAGATATTACATGACATAATACAAAAATTCATAAAACATTACATAACTAGATAATAAGTTCGAGATATTATCCAAAAATAGGGCATGATACTTCCTAACACATTAAATTCGATAAATTCCTCGACAACTAATACAAAACATGATAAATGGATAGGACATTTTTTGCCCATTTCCAAAAGTGCTGCAAAAATAGGGCACTGCATTTCCTTTTCTTTTTCAACCTCCATAATAGCATTTGTTTCTTCAAATTGCCCATTTCAAGAGCAGAGGCAACCAAAACATTATTAGTAAGGCGAAGAAAATATTTTTCCTCCTTCTCAAGTGTGCAATTTCTTCTACTATCTTCTTTGCATTGTTTTACCTCATTTGCAACTCAACAATTTCACTTTACAAGTTGTTAACTCTTCGTAACAAATAAAGAATGATCGCCTTGGACCTTGCATACATAGACCTGTCTTCTCACTTAAAAAACCCACAACCATCACCTCTCATGGAGTTAGTATAACAATAAATTTTTTTCCTGGATTTTCATTTGTCTAGGAAGTCCGTAAAGGAGCAAATTTTCCATAATGGCAAACTATTATGGATTGTGCTGATGAAGTTGATGAAGATATTTTTTTGTAATTTTTCGGCTATTTTGTAGCTTTACAGCAGTCAAATGAACGTTGCTCAAGCTTGGAGAAGGTTTAATGGCATCTGAATATTTTGCCTCCAAAAAAAGTTCTTGCGTTTTTATTTCCCTCTAATTCCACAATCTAATGGAATTGACAGTTAGCACTGTTGGACCAAAATTGCAAGAAAAACTATCTCATGGAACTATTTTGAAGCCATAAGACTAAAATCACAATAGTCCCAATCTCATAGGATCAAAAGTGCAATTATCTCGAAAATATAGAAAACAAAGACTATTATCATGAAGGATATTAACTTTAGCACTTACATTGGAGATATTTAAGAATAAAATATGCCGAACAAAATAATAACAAATGATAATATGAAAAATATTAAATAATTAAATAATATTTAAGATCAACAATCAATTAAAATGCCAAACATCTTATCATTGCAAATGAATATACCGAACAACAACTATTAAAATACCAACAAAAACTGGTGATGAATGTCAAACTTAATGAATAAAAATGCCTAACCTTTGTAGGAACATTGATCATCATCAAAATACACGTGGAAAAATATATGGGAGCAAAGCCAGATATTAATATTTGTAATCAAGTTTATATACACAACATCAATAAAAGATAAGTGGTAGAGAAAAAATCATGAAATTTGGAATATCAAATGAAAAAGAAACAAAGAATTGGGGTTATATGAAAACTTGACCTAAGAAAGTGAGAAAATAATTTTTTTTTTGAAGAAATCAAGGAAGTAAAAAGAAAAAAGAAAAAAGAATTGTGTTACTGAAGAAGTTGAAAGTATGTTGAAATCTTGCCAAGATTTAATCCACTTCACTCTACTGCAAATTATAAGAAATTATGAAAATGAAATGAATAAAGATGAACAATTAGAAACTAAGTTATGCCGACAGATTCAGCATGAGAAGAGTACATTTACTTTCAGAGCTTGGACATTAAATATGCAAAAGAACTAGAGCAGTCTCATGAGAGGTTTTTAGTGAATCAAATTTTCCAAATTCTAGAAAATTAGAATTGAGTTTAATCGAGTCGAAGAATTAAATTAAGTATATCTTTGTAAAAGAGTTAAATTAAGTAGTATAAACAAAATTTAAAATATTTCTATTAAGTAGATAAAAATCATTTGGTTTCTTCAAGTGCAAAATGTAAGTTTTCAACCTGTTATCTGATAGAATCTTGGAGTCTTTTACATGACATTACATGTAATTATATACATTTGTGTTAAAGAATAAAAATATTAACCAAATTTGATTGCAAAAACGGAGGCTATTTACGTAAATAAACAAAATGTCATAGAGGTGCATGGATAGATAAAGAGAAAATTGCATTTTTGGGTATTGTATGTTGTCCTAGTAAAGGTTTTCATGTATCAATTTTTAGACACTATTTTAAAGAATTGTTAATTTTAAGATAAATTTAGCGGGAGAAATCTAATTAGACTAGAAATTACTAATGTGGACAAAAAATTAGGAATTTTCTAAAATTGGAGGGGAAATTGCTTAATTGACATCCTATGTGTACTAAATGAGGGAAAAACAAAGGTCTTATACATGTTATACTTCATGTACATATATTTGATATAAATTTATCATTTAAGTGTCCTATATTTTATAAATTGAGATTTTTATTTATATATCAAATGTATCATATACCTGGTATATAACAAGGATATTATCGAAAACTATTGACATATGGATTCCACATAGATAGTTTTTTTTAAAAATATAAAATTAAATATAAAACACATAAAATTACTGAAGGAATGGATCCTGGAAGCCGGGTGAAAAGTTCATTGCACTGGCGTTTGACAATCGGTTACTGCATATTAAGTAAATCCATTAATTGTTGAATCTTATTTTCGTCCACATATTTGAGAAGCTTATTTTAGGCATGTACTTATGGATATGTTCAAGTCACCACAACGGTGGTCGGCACCAGGGCACCGGATGGCGGGAGATTGCAATTTTTTTATTTTTTAAGTAAGTTTCAAGGAAAAAAAAAAACAGTAAAAAGAAAAGGAAAAAGACAAGGATTAGAGGTTCTATATAAAAAGAAAAAAGATCTGTGTGGAATTAATTACTTCGTTGATTAGGATGAGCAATAATTGATGAAAAAATATGATAAAATTATGTTACTTAAAATACAATTTATTATTATTTTTATATTTTTTTTATTCATCCTTTCTTCTCTTTTCATCTCGTTGAGATAACTCATCACACCTATTTTATGAGATGACTTATCCTAATAAAAACTAATATTTATCATGAGCTCGATTTTAATATTGAGCTCTTATTGGATACAGTAAACATAAATTTAAATTAATAGATTTACCAATCTATTCTTTCTCTTATCTAAATATTGAATTTTTTAATTAGGTTATAAGATATCAACCACTAATATCATGTAATAGTATTAGAGGTCTAACGATTAAGAATGTTATGTAAATGTTAATGCAAATTAGCATATAAGTAGCATGTAATGCATGAATCACATTGGTTAAGTAAGTAGTGTGAGGATTGAGTATTAAAATAACTACTGCACATACTTATGCCTATATCTCTATAGGGGTTTGTTTGTGGTATATACTACCTCTCCCATTGTTACAACCTCACCTTTTGGTTTTAATTACAACAATTAAAATCAACTTGAAATTAGTCAAGCCTAAAAAAGTATTAAACACATAGTATATGCTCATTACAATAAAAACAACATTCTAATCACAATATAAGATCAACTCATAACTCCATTAAGATGGCTTTCAAGGCCATGACAAAAGTAGTTTAGTCATATTAAAATTAAGCAAACACCAAAACATCATGATTCTTACAAATTTCTCAAAACTAAGCAAAATGAAAGAAGAAATTAAAGAAGAAAATTACAACCACAAAGTGATTCTTCACTTTTTCTTCAAAATCTTCAATGCCCAATAAAGCTCTTCATCTTCTTATTTTCAAATCCCAAGCTCCTCGATAATGGGTGTGTGTGTTCTTGGTGTAATGTGTGAAGAAATATAGAGAAATATGTGTTATGGGTGGAGAGGAAATGTGTGAGAATTTAGGTATAAAGTGTGTATATGATGAATGATGTGCGTTGTTCAAGAAATTATATGTAAGAATATCTGTGTCTCTCATTTTGTTTGATGTAATTATGTGTGTATAGTGTATCTAATAGAGTGTCACGTGGTGTGTGAGGGTGTAGTGGTGTGTAACAATAAACATTCCATAATATGCCTTATATTGTCAATTCTCTCTCAAAATCCATAGATATTCTTTTTCAACTCTAGACCACTCATGCTGCGTGCGAAGATTAGGCACTGCGACCCCAAATGCTCTATTCCTCAGGCGCCACGCCATGGCTTGGAGGTGTCGCGATGCTTCAAGAATAGTTGTTCACTACCAATTTTCCAACCCTCGCATCACGGCGTGACCCTGGGGGTGTCGTAATGCGAGGTTTTGTCCTTTTGGCACAACATTGCCACTTTGGGGGTGTCACGACGCGACCAAACTTCAACTTCACTGTCTGAATTTTCATGCTGACACCGCAACGCCACTTTCTTGGTGTCACAATTTGAGATCATTTTTCTCCAATTTTAGTCTTTTTCACCATGTTTTCGCTTCATTCTTCATTCTTAGTCTCTACACACACACACACACACATATATATATATATAAGTCACAATTGTATCAATTATAAAGCAAAAGCATGTGCAATTATACTCATGGAGGTGTCAATAATATCACACTTTATGAGCCTATCATTTAGTATACAACATGGTATTGGGAAGACCTAGCATGAACCAATTCAGAGCGATTGCTTCCACTATACACATGAAGGTCAAATTTCCAATGGCCAATGGAGTGGGAAAAGTGGAAGGAGATATATGTGCTGCCAGGGAGTGTTATGTTACCACGTAGAAGAAAGCAAAGGGTCTAGGTGTTAGTAGCGAGCCCTAAAGACACATGCGCCCCTTTCCGCCACTTGATTCTCATGAAATCTTATTTAAGTCCTTTACTACTTTCATAGCCATGGAGCTGTTTAGGCAATTTCTAGCCTGTGTGTTGTCTGAACAATTTACTTTTAGTGTTTATGTTTATTTTTCTTGGGACTCCCTATTTGTGGAAAATTTATATTTTGCATTAATTATGAAATTATTTAGCTAAGTCTATTGCTCCATACATTGCTACTTCAATACATTAAATGTTTAAATTGCGCATATGAGAAATTTGGCATGCTCAGACTAAGAGAACTAATGAACCAACAATAAGGCAATAATACGCATAGACACGTAAGCGATGGCTCCGCGCATATCCTAGCACTTGATAGTCTTATACGTAATGGCTCTGCACACATCTCGGGCACCTGACAGTCCTAAAAGAGATGGCCCTGCGCCATCCCAGGCATACAAACCCACAAGCAATGGCTTTGTGCTATCCTAGGCACACAGACCCATAAGCAATACATCTACACCATCTCAGGCATACAGTCCCCTAAGCATTGGCTCAATGCCAACCTCGGCACCTCACTAAGCCTTGTCTGTGGAGATGCAACATTATCTCAAGTTAGCATAATGCCTTCGGAGGCGACATTGTCTCGTAGAAATTATAACACATACGAATAGCGAGATAAAATACAAGGGACAGAAAGTCTTAATTATTCATATCATATAGCAGAAAATAGTGGTAGTAGAAGAAAATGTGCATTCCATACTTAGGTAAATAAAAACATCTCATGTGCAAGAAGTAAATGAAATCATTAAACAAATGTCTAGAAAATCTAAAGCAAAACCCCTAAACACGTGAGGGAACAAAGAAAAGTTAGAGGCCTTAAGCAGCATCATCCTGGGGGGGAGACACCTGGGGGGCTCTGTCTCCTATCAGCTCGCCATGAGGGTCCTCAGTCGCAGCTAGAGCCTTTGGGATGTCTTGTAGAGCTGTGATCTCAACTCCTTTATCATCTGATACTTCGGGATCGAGCAACATCACATCCTCCTCAAGGAAGCAACTGGAGTCCCTCATGATACATCGACAATCACGTATAGTCCGGCATATATTGTGGCAGCATACTCTAGTACAACCTCATCAAAGGTTAGGAGTGATCACGGTGCATTTTGTAATTTTTTTCACTAATTTCAAATCGAATTTCCGTGTGCGATTTTTTGCTAAAAATTAATTTTAAATTGTGGTTTTGTCAAGAAAAATAAAAAGTGCGATTTGGGCAGTTGTAGATAGTTTGACCATTTTTTACCAATAAAGTGAAATGATTAAGCTAAAAAAAATTAAGATAATAGTAGAAAAAATCACTTTAGCATGAAAATAACAGTATATTCTTCATCTTGAAATAATAGCAATTTTTTTTAATACTAATAAATAGATATATCATTGTGCATAAATTTTAATTCATTTTATATATTCTACTTACTCGTTTAGTTTCATTTATATTATATATTCTATAATAGGTACAGTAGAGAAAATAAAACAAAAATTTTCAATATTTCAAAATACAAATAGAAAAAAATTATTTGAATATACAAATATCATTAACATAAACAATTTTAAGTATGTACACAAAAAAAATACTTATTTTCTTCATCTTCTAATTCTTAAAAAGAAAAAATGACTAAACTTATGAAATAAACGACCTCTAATAGTGTATAAGAAGGTTTACCACATTAGTTAAGGACTGAATATTGTAAATAGGAATATAAACATATCTAACAATTTGATAGGTGACTTTCGATTTCCAAAATTTAAAAAGATGGACTCAATGAAAAAAGATAAGAACCCTCAATTTACAAGATACATGAGATTTAAGTTTTTTGAAATCTGATCAAAGTTAAATTGCGGTAGGCTCTACCACTTGGGGGAAAAAAAACGGAAATAGTATCTAAAAATCCCAAGTGGGGGGACAATCTTTTAATGCAAATATAAAAAAGAGTAAAGAATAATTTTAACAATCAATTTTTTTAAGAAATAAATTAATGAATAAATGTGCTAATATAAAACACGTGGTGACTGTGAAGGTAAAATTAATTATTTTCAAATTTAGTTCCCATATCCAAACAAATCTTGTACTCCTGTGGATAACAATAGATAACTATACATTTATTGAATTTAATAAGAATAAAAATTTGTACAATATCCTAATTGCCAACATTATCGAGTTCAATTTGTGCAATTGCATTACAGGGTCCGGTGTGATCCAAATATATACGTAAGTGACAATTATACTTGGATAATTTTGATGTTTCAATTTATTATACATAGTTGACATATAATTCTCTTTGCTTTGACTTAAATGGAGGATGCAGTAATATTTTCCATATACTATATTGAAAATATATTTGGCAAAAAATTATATCTTTCAAGTCATAGAAATTAGTCAAAGAAATTACATATAACGAAATTTATTAATTAACAAAAAAATATTCAAAAGAAGAACATAGCAACAACAACAAAACATAGTGTGTTTTTTTTCCAATTACCTTATCTACCAATTAAATTATATGGTATAAATTAAATATATTTTAAAAAAATTATGCACATTAATAGCAACAACAACAAAACATGGATTTTTTTTTCTTCCCAATTACCTTATCTACCAATTAAATTATATAGTTAAAATTAAATGTAGTTTAAAAAAATCAAGAACATTAATTTTGAAAGATAATTAAGATACACCTGGCTATTAGAGTCCATTCAGAATTAGAACTCTAATAAGTTGATATTCTATTCATATTGATGCAACACAAATAAACTTTTCAAAACCAGATATTCGAATCCCCACCTCAATCTTTTCATCTTCCTCTTCTACCCAGATAATAAACATGAACACAATACACCTGAAAATCATGGTCAAATCTGCACAACTTTTCAAGAATTTGATCTACTTCTCCAAGATGAATCTTTACACCGTTGCCACCATCATTGAAGGCGGTTCTTCTTCTTCCTCCTCCTCCTCTTCTTCTTCCAGTAGTCTCTTACAGAGCACAACGGTGGACATGCACGGTGGCTCACAGCCCTTTTGGTGGTTTCCAATGAAATTTCCAATCGGCGAATCAAAACTACTGAACCAAAATATGGATCTCACGCTTGTTTTTTGCATCAAGTGTCGAAGAGTCGTTGGCGCTGACAAAAACGTTGGGCTAGTTCATCTTCCTGTTAAGGTGCTGCTTGAGTATTATTCGACAAACTCAGAAGGAAATGGATCTAAGCATGTCGCATTCACGATTCTTTCGCGTTCAGGGAAGCCGCGGGGTGTTTTATATTTATCATACATGTTTGGTGGAGAGGAGATTATGAACAATATGAGTAAACCATCACTTTCAATACTTCCGCCACCGCGCGTGGTTCCTTCAGCACCACCATTGCCTCAACATGGACACGGTGGTTATGATTCCACATTCTCTGGACCACCATTTTTATCAGCAGAAGGAGGTTGTTATATCCCTTCTGCGCCATATCTACCCAAGGAATATATGTTTTATTGACTCTTATGTTCTTTTTTATATCTTTGATCAAGTGGGGTTAATTTTCTGTGACCATAGACATGATTTTTGATGTCGATTGGTCACTATGTTAATTATATTTTGTTATATAAATCATTGTTGAAGTTATTTAGTTGGAAATGGAAGTAACATTAATTTCTGGCATGATAGATGGGCAAGAACAATTTAATCTTGAAAGTGTTCGCAATTGTATTCTTCAACATCTTGTAACTTAATTGTCAATCAACTTGTATAGTCTCTCCTTTCTTCTGATGTATTATTTATTAACAGGATTAATTTGTGGCTTTACAATTTCCCAATATGAGACCGATGACCATCATGTATGGGATTGGATATATACCTTTGGATACACTCATTTTCTCTTTGTGAAAATTTTGATGATGACATCCTTTCAACCCTGTCAAGTATTTTCTAGACAATTATGATTTCTAATTCTTTTGCATCAGTTTTAACATATTTCTCTTAACAAAAGCTCACTATATACACACTTCTGTTAATGTGGCAAAGTAGAAATGATGCAATTTTTCAAAATAAAGCAATCAATACAAACTTCATTTGGACCCAAGCAGAAACCTTTTTTTAATCTTTACACCACAAAGCCTTCTAATTGCATTAAATCACAAACTCTTTAATGGTTCAACTTGAATATCGATGGGCTCATATGGAAGGACTATGTTTAGCTCTTTCTTTCAACATACATAATATACTAATAAAAACTGATTCCACCTTTTGGCTTCATTGTTTCCACTGGAAAAAATCAATCCACCAACTGTTCATCCAGTTACTTCACAATTGTTGGAAGAGCTGACATGTTTTACTGAGTTTATTTAAAAAAATTATAAGTTCTTACAGTTTATAAGATTTTTTTTTTGAAGCTTATAAAATGTTATATCTTATTTTATAAATAAGTTGTTGAATTATTTAGATAAAATAAGATTATGGAGCTTTTAAAATATTAGTAATGACAAATTTATTATTAAATTTATCCAAAATAAAGAAAATTGCTAAAATAAGATCTTTTTTTTTTTTAAAAGAAAGTTGGGGTGGACTTGCATTTTTTTAAGAGTTTATAAAAGCAAACCCAATTAAGTGTGTGTGTGTATATATATATATATATTGCGCATTGAGGACGAGTTTTATCAGTTATGTGGTTTGTATCAGTTCGTCGAGGGTCAATTCAGTCCTCAAAAATCATTTTTTTGCAAGCTGCCAACTACTAAGTGTGTTCTTACCTGCAACACAAATAAGACAATAGGTACACTGGGATTATCACAGTAAAAATCTCAAATGCTGAAGTCAGAACCAACATAGAGAGTATAAGCAAAGAACATAAAGCGATACGTACCTCAAAATAAGGGACACGAGTGTTTCAATAAAGGTTGTGCTTTAGTATGGTCCAACAGGCCTCTCAAATCCTTAGGCTTAGACCTATTGGACTTGGCCTTTTTAGATAATTGTATTTAACTTAATATTAGGTTTATAATAAAGTCCCCCACTCTTGGGTAAGTTTCAAGTATGGGAGGTTAGTGGGGAGTAAATTGTTGATTGGTTGGACTTAGCCTATAGTCTTGTGAAGTATAAAAGTTCGGTGGCATATAATGGAGGGACAAGCTCATAGCTCGAGTTAACTGACACGTGCCAGCCTAGGTCTGGCTTGACTTAGCAATCGAGTTCTTCACATCAAGTGCTTGTTCTGGACATCGGACATCCCAGGTTGAGCTTAGGTGGCCGACAAGGTCAAGCCTTAGGCTCAACACGGACATCGGCTAAGTCGAGCTAAATCATCATCCCAGGTCGAGCCACAGGTCGAGCCAATGGCTCGACCTGAATATCATATGGAAGTCGAGGTCAAGATTGACCTAGTTGTAATGGCAGATGGGCATCAGCCCCTATCGACGCATTGACATTTTGCTAAATTAAGCTGGTGCCAGTTGCATCAGGGTAAGAAAGCATCTTGTGAGCCCATTTTTAGGTGGAGGCTTCGTGTCAATAATCTACCTCAAAGAGAATTTGCCTGAGGTAATTCTCAATTTTGCCTCGACTTGATTAAGTATTGAGTCAAGGGAGCTTCATCATGACTCGCTCTCAAATATTGGGTCAAAGAAGCTTTGTTTCAATTTGTTAGTCAGAGTTATGGCTGCATTTGTGAAGTTTAATCATGTAAGGCAATGCTTCATCTGTAAAGTTTATTTAGGCAAGATATCACTTTGCTTCTAAAGTTTGTCCAGTGAGACATTACTTCACCCTTGTCTAACTTGTGCCCAAGCGAGGGATGGCCACACTTGGGGTTAATTGTATTTGAGTGAGACTTTACTTAGCCCGAGGCTATGTTGTACCTGGAGATAGATCAATCTCTATCGGGGTTGAGTTGTATTTGAAGAGAATATTTTCTTGAGGATGATGTGATGCTTTTGGACCCACGTGTGCCCAATGAGAAGATGATTGTAGAGGAGAGAACATTACAGTTCAAGGTGAGGCCACAAATTTCTCATGAGGTGCTCCGGCTGGATGTGGAGCCTCCCATGATCCTGCAGCTTAGTAGACTAGATGCTTATGTTAGGACTTAGAAACTTTATTTCTTGTATGTAATTTGTAGTTGCACTCAAACTTAGATTATTTTAGTTTTCAGACTTGTGCTTTGAGTTATGCATTCGATTATATACTTTAGCATGATTATTTCGTCATGGACATGTTGCTTTGTCCACATTATTGTGGCCAATATCTCATCTCAATTGGTCTTTCGGTCAAGTGAGGGGTTGCTTCGTCCATGGAGATTGGTGGAGCTAACATTTTTTTTATTATGTCTAAGTAATGCTTGAGTGAGACATCACTTCACCCTAGGTTAAGTTGTGCTTAGGGAGGAGTGACTTCACCTAAAGATTAGTGCTCGGAGAGGGATAGCCTCATCCATAGATATGTAGCACCTAAGGAGTGGTAGCCCATCCTAAAAATATGTAGCGTCCTAGGAGGGATAGCCTTGCTTGGAGATATGTAGCATCCGAGAAGGGATAACATCACCTGGAGACATGTAGTATCTGAGAAGGGATAACCTTACCAAAATGTAGCAGCCAGGGAAGGATAGTCTCACCAAAGATATGTATCACCTAGGAAGGGGTATCCTCACCCCAAGATATATAGCGCCTAAGTGGTGAGTGAGGCACCAGGAGTTAAGTTGTACCCAAGTGAGATATTTCTTCACCTAGGGCTGAGTGTGTCTGGATGAGACATCACTTTATTCAAAATTTGGTTCGAGTCTGACATTATTTTGCCTAAAATGGTGTAAAAATTTTTGGGGTTAAGTCTTTTCATATATTAGTTGTTGAACCTCGGTCAAAGAGTATGGCTTTGAGAGGTCTTTACTCTTTTTTCATTCGATAAATTCCTTTCTTGCCCTCTAAGGGGAATTGATGGAGAAATATCGATGAATTTGAATTGCATACTGATAGTCAACTGATATTAAGCATTGGTGTGCTCTTGAGGAGGCGCTTACCATTATGCAGGAAGAGCGCACTATAAGGAAATGCGCTCTCTCACTAGATGAATACTTGGTAATCTTTGCTACTTTTTTGTTCTTCAAGGACACAATAGCCCCCTAATGCTTGCTCTGAGGTTAATGCTTGGCTGGGAATTAAGACAATATCTTTCTTCACGTAGGGGTGTCCCTTATGACAGCTATGATAAGTGCCAATGCTATCTTTTTCAGTCATGAGTTACTTAAGTCCTGCTATCTGCATGGTGCAACTTATGTGGTATGTTGGGCGTTACTCCTATCTTCCTCATTGTAAAATTGCCCTTATTGTTCATTTAGAAGTTACTCTAGGACGTCTCATTTAGGTATGCAACCTCAAGGGTAGAATAATGGGGGACTGCCTCTCTAGGTATACATATTAAATCATTTAGAGAAGGTCTGCCGTGGAGTAAAGCTAGTCTTTGTGCTCTTCCAGATCTCTGATTCCATCATACCCAAGTAAATTATCTATCTTGACTCCTAGAGAGAGTGACTTGGCTAGAACGATAGTGGGGAATGGATCCTGCTTCGGTGATACTACTATGAGCGACAAGTACTCATTTTCATGTCTGGCAGTTCCTATGGGCTTATATGGTAAGCTATTCGAGTCTACTCCCTTCTTACTGACTTCTTATGTGTGTCTTCTCCTGAGTGGGATACTCTGCTTGAAAATTCTCCTTGAGTTGAAAGTCCTTTCCTTTTGGGTTTCTCCTATTTGGAGGAGGGATAAATCTCGACTCCATTAAGAAGTCAATAAGAGATCATCTCCATAATGTTTTTTTGCCTAGTGGGCTATAGTCCTTATCGTTGCTCTTGTCTAGGCATCATTTAATGAAGTGAGTAGGGCTTCTTATGTGATCAACAACACTGCCAAGAGATTCTTGAGGCTGCTAGGGGAGAAGCTCCTGAGGTCACTGGGATGGAAACTCCTAAGGTCGTTGGGGCAGAAACTTCTTAAGCCGCTAGGATGGACGCTCCTGACTCTTGAGGCCACAAAGATAGATGCTCTTAAGGTCATTGGGGTGCAAGCTCCTGAAGCTATGAAGATGGACGCTCCTAATTCTAAGGCTATGAGGATGGATACTTCGAAGGTCGTTAGGGTGCAAGCTCATGAGAAGCTCATAAGGATGGATGCTTCTGACTCCTAATGCCATGAGGATGGATACTTCTATTGATCATTTACTCTTGAGAAGTGTTGTGGGCATTAGCTTCTCTGGCTCTAAGTCTATCCTGCATTCTCACATTGAGGTGCAGTGGCCATAGACTGTGCCAAAATAATGTGGTTCTTACCAATTTATCGAGTGTCAACTAGGTCTTCAAGAGTTAACTCCTTACAAGTTATCAACTAGTTAGTAGGTTCATGTTTACAACACAAACAAGCCATTAAGTACACTGGATTATCCCAATAAAAATTCTCTGATGCTCTAGTCAAAACTAGGGTAGAGAATATAGGTTTAGAACATAACAAATGAACTGATGTACCTCAAAATGAAGGGAAATAGGGTATTTATTAGTGTTTTAGTGAGGGTTGTGCTTTAGTGTGGTAGGGTGCGTCCTCTAGCAGGCCTCTCAAATCCTTGGGTTTAGACCTATTGAACTAGGCATTTTTAGATTAATAGACTTTAGCTTATGAATGAGTCTATCAATCGAAAATTATAAAAGTTGCCAAATTTTGATTAATAGATGAATAGACAAGAATGGTGCTAAAACGAAGCCAAAGAAATGTTGATTTGCCTACTTCTCAATACTCTAAGTTTTGTTTTTTGATTAATAGCTTTTTTGTATCACATTTCTTGTTGCTTAGCTCATATTTCTAAAAGCCCTAATTTTTTAATATATATGGTCTATATTTGATTGTATAATAGTGACAAAATGGTTCCCCCAATTTCTTTTAGTACAATTATTTATAGTTTCTATTTTTTTCTTTTGGAACATGTGGGGTTGTGATATTTAATTATAAATGGTTTTTTGTTTGGGTTTGTCTGTTGTTCACACATCTAAAGAGTTCTACCTATTGTGGCTTTATATTATGGGGGTGAGTTTTTTAATTTACCTTAGGCTCAATACATTGGTGGACATGTGACTAAGTCTGACTATGTGGAGGCAAGGGAAATATGTAACATTAACTTGGATTTGTTTAGTTATAGAATTGGTATAGGTGAAGGGAGAAGAAGATACGACATTATATAAATAAATGTTTTAATTTGTTAATTGATGATGTGAATATTTTGAAACAAGCTTTGAAACATGTTTGTACTAAGATGCATATTATGTAGAGTATGAAATCCAATTGATGCCTATTTAATAGGATTCACGTAGAAATGAAATGAACGAAAATTCTGAAAAAAGGGCCATAAACACAAG
Source organism: Paulownia fortunei (assembly GCA_019321725.1). Lineage (NCBI taxonomy): Eukaryota > Viridiplantae > Streptophyta > Magnoliopsida > Lamiales > Paulowniaceae > Paulownia > Paulownia fortunei. The sequence goes on from CM033106.1 coordinate 22,001,174, forward strand.
ACCCTAAAATTACAATATAAAAGGATAGACATGATCTTGAGGAAAATATAGGAACCCAAGGGGTTTTGGGAGAGAGATTACTGTGAAGATGATGTAGGGGCTATGGGTAAGGGAAATTAAAGTGAGACAAATGTAGGGTTGAGAATGATGACAATAATACACAACTATCTGATTCTAATTATTTTTTTAGATAATGACTATGATATGATAAATGAGAGTAGTGATGATATTATGTTTGAAAAACATGTAGACCATAGGGAACAATGATAATGACAACAGACATTGGCCATGAATAAAGTGAATGTAATGAATTTGGTAAGGATTATGTGGTTGACAGTGACACTGATCTAGATGAGCATAAGGTCTTTGATGGAGAGGAACAAGGGCCTAATTATCCTATATTCAATCCAGTTTTGACATGTGATCTAATATTTGACATAAGAATGATATTAGTACAAAAGCAGAATTTAGGAAAGCAGTTCAATTTCTTGCCATTATGACAAAAAAACTTTGAAATTCACAAAAAAGATAAGTTAAGAATAAATGTTCAATGTGCAGGGAAGGATTGTGAGTAGAAGATACAAGTCATAAAGATGAAGGATGAGTGTTCCATATTAGGGAGTATAACCCTCACCATTTATGTCCACGAACATTTCATGTGAAAAAATAAAAACAACTTGGTTGAGTAAGAGGTATATTTAAAAGTTCAAGTTAGACCCCAAAAGAAACATAAAACGTTTTTAAGGTAGATGTCTTTAATGAAATAAGATATCATGTGTCAAATGATCAATCATACAGAGCAAAGAGAAAGACTTTAAAAATGATTGAGGCTAGCTTTGAGTACCAATATACAAAACTATGGGATTATGCTAAGGAGCTTAGGAAAAGTAACCCTAGGTCCACTATGATATTAGGGACTGAGGAGCAAATGAGGAGCAAATGGGGAGCAAAGGTTTAACAAGTTTTATATCTACTTTTATTAATTGAAGCAAGGGGTTCTGGTAGGTTCTAGGCCTATAATTAGGGGAGTTGTCACTTGAAAGGTCAACATGGAGAAATCTTGTTAATAGCTATAGAGATTGATCCAAAAAGTTACCTTTACCCAATTGCATATGCTATTACTTGTAAGGAATCTAAAGAGATATAAGAGTGATGCCTAATAGTGATAGGCAAGATTGGGATACTGTCAGAGAACATTAATACACTTTTATGTCTGATAAAGAGAAAAGCCTCATTCAAGCGTATCAAGAAATCTTTCCAAGTTTTGATCATAGATTTTATGTCAAGATATTAACATAACAACTTCAAGAATGTACAGTTTAGAGGTCTGGTATTTAAGAATACATTGTTGAGGCAAACCAAGGCTAGTACAATTGGTGAATTTAAAATGAAACCATAGGAAATCAGAGATATTAATCAAACTGTAATAGACTGATTTAATGATAAACCACCAGTTTGGAGTAGGTATCATTTCAGTAAGGCTCCTAAGTGTGATATGTTGTTAAATAATTATTGTGAAAGCTTCAATAGCAATATTCTAGATTCAAAAGATAAGCCAATCATCACTATGTTAAGTGAATAAGGGAATTTATGATGAAAATGCTTCAAGAAAATAAAGATAGGGCAAAGGCTAGATGGAAAGGTAAATATTTTGCCAAAGTTAAACAACAATTGAGAAACTTATTAACAATGGTGTAGATTGTATCCCTATTAAGAAAGATGATAAGCATTACAAGATTTCATGCTTTGATGGGAGCCAATTCTGTGTGGACTTGGAACTAATGGATTGTGCAAGTGGAATGTGGGGGTTGAGTGGAATTCCTTGCAAATATGCCATTAATGAAATTTGAAATCAAAATGAAATGCCAGAGGATTATGTGGACTCATGTTATAGTGTTGATGCATATAAAAAAATCTCTGCACCTACAACGATGGGAATCAATGGTGAGCAGTTTTAGGGTAAGACCAAGTGCATTCCTTCTTGACCTCCCAACTTTGGAAGGGTGTAGAAAGATCTTCCAGACAAGAAAAAATGAGTCTGATGAGCTTTCAATGAAGCATAAGAAAAAAAGTAGAGAAAATCATATCATGAAGCTAAAAAGACAACAAACCACTGTGAAATGTAGGATCTATGGTGTTTAAAGACATAATGCTACAACATGTCCAAAAAAAATGGGCAGAAAAGGAGCCAGTTTGACAATGTTACAGTCCAGTTAAGTAGCACAGTCATAAGACAGTTAAAAAAGATGTGTATGGTGACCAAACTGGTTTAGGCAAAGAAAATAAAAAACTAATGGTAAGTTATTTGTATGTTGTTTATGAAACTTATTTGTTACTTGCTATATCACACTTAAGATTTTTTGTGCATTTCCTTAGGTGAGAAGAAAATTGATGCTACTAACCAGTCTGCAGCATGCATTGCTGACAGTGGAATACATAGAAAAGTAATTTTTTTTGTTTTTGGAATGCTTCCCTAATAATTTCTTTAAATATGGAAAAGTTTGTACTACTACCTTATTGACTTTTTCAAAAAGGTGCAAAGGAAAACAATACAACCATTCAAACCACCAAGGCTAGCTAGAAAGCATATGACATCCCAAGTTAATGCTACAAGCCAACATGCCCTTGTATTGGATTCTACAAGCCAACCTCCACCTCCACCTTTAGTGAAGCCTATGTTAGATCCTCCTTCAAAAGAAGATCTTTCTGCAAATACAATGCCAACATAATTTATTGACGCTGGAATTTCATTTCAACAGGATCAAATCCTTCCAAAAATGGTCGGTCTATCAATGAGCTAGCAGCTATAAATGTCAAATACTGCTCTACCAGGACATTCACAACCAAATGCATTACAATCATGGATACAAATCTCGGCACCTCCACTAATGATAGGCTCTCATTTCACTCCATGTTTTTCATCCAAAAGCATCACTATACAATCATCTATAATAGTTAAGTCCATCATAGTGGAAGAGGGGCAGAAGTAGGTGGACCTTTCCAATCTTATTTTGTCTTAACTTAGTCAATCAACCTTTGTCTTTTTCTTCTTTAGCCGCTATTATTTTTTCTCTTCTTCTTTCTTCCCATTTCTCTTTCTTCTCTGCCTATTTTTTCTTGTTCTTCTGGTGCTGTTTTTTTTCTTCTTTTTCTTTCTTCCAATTTTTTCTTCTAATCTGCCTACTTCTTCTTCCTCTTCTGTTGTTGCTTCTATTTATTCTTTTTCTCTTCATCCTCCTCTTCTTCTCTTATTCTCTTAACTGTGATGGAATTTGAGAGCTCGAGGATTGGAGACAGACTTATGAAAGGAATTTAGGGGCTTGGGAACGAGATTTTGCCTAATTCTATTTTTTTAAAATTTTAATCAGGTAATCAATCAGGTGATTGAATAGCATTTTTACTACCCAATAACCGACTAGATTGACTTTGAGTCATCTACATCGGACTAAAAGCTATAATCGGTAAAAGTTCTCCATAACTGTAAACTAAGAATACATTCTTAGTTCTTCGTAAGTACTCAAGGATAGTTTTTATGGCTTTCCAATGCTCTTCACTTGGACTGCACTGATTTTTGCTCATGACACTCAAAGGATATGCAATATCAGGACTAGTATAAGCACTGCATACATTATGCTCCCAAAGGCTAATGTCATCATTTCTCTTTCCTCATATAGACTTTGAAAGAGAAATTCCAAGAATCATCAGCAAGAATCCTCTCTTACATTCTTCTATGCTAAATCTCTTTAATATTTTATTTATGTACATGGAAAAATATTAAAATTATATTATCTTTTGTTTGGTTTAAAACAAAAATATCAAAGAAATATTAGGCAAATATAAATGTGGGAGGTAATTTTTAATGTACTTATTTTATGATGACACTCAAATGCATATATAATTCTTTTAAGAAAAAATTACTTATTTGTCAAAGAAAATATGTGATGAAAATTTCACTTTCTTTTAATAAATCTTAGATCCAAATATTCGGAGGGGGTTGAATGGTATGTTCAGAGGGGCGTAGTAGACTAGATTTGTTGTTCGGGCCCCTGTCGCCCGTAGATTTATAGTTAGCAGGTGATTTTCACTTTTTCACCATCGATTCCCTATATTTTAAAGTTGGAGAACAAGAGTCACACATTTGATTTATTTAGTTTCTCATTTTTACTTTTTATTTTATTTTCGTCCCTCATTTTTTAAATGCTTTATTTTAGTTCCTCATCTCTAAAACTAATTTCATTGATGACCCTATGTGATACTCGAGCCTCTTACTACTCACATGGCCAAATATGATTCATGCATTACATGTTAATTTTATATGCTATTTGCATTTCTGTTGACATTGCATAATTTATTTCATTTTATACGACATTCTTGAATATTAAACTTAATTCTGAAGCTCTTGCACGATATTAGCTATTGAATTTCTTAATCTAAGTAGTTGATTTTATATTGAAATAAGAAGAAAATGAGGTGGATCAATATTAGATATAGATGGAAAATATAGGTTATAATTTTGGAAGTGCTAAAAGTGTTACTAGTAACCTTATACGGTTTAATTTGATTTGATCAAGTTATTTCAAAAGTATATATTTGTAAATTAGCATACTTGGGATATTGGACATGATATAATATGATTTAAGTATCATATTACAAGGCCCTTATGTGCATATGATTTTAGAAATGCAAACTAGATAATTCTTTAAGAATCGGATGCGAATCGGTTTGGAGATCGAATGAACGGACATAGGAATTACCTATGGGAATGAATGGTGATTAAGATAGGTTGCAACCAAATAAAAATAGGTGAGACACACAAGATTAGGGCTGCAAGATAAGGGACAAAATCAGATTTTGCCATTTACTTGCCACCTCATGCTTTCTTATTAAGCTTAAGCTAACATCTCAAGCTAACACCTCAAACCCTTCACCCTTAAGCAACGACCAGACCCTCATTTCAGCCATTTTCATCTTCCAAACACACCCCTTAAGGTCTCCAAGTGATCCAAATTGATTCCAAGTTGAAATAAAAGCAAGAAAAGCAAAGAAGAAGTGATTACCATCAAGTTAGCCTCAAAATCTGCATAGGTAACACTTATCTACGGTTTTGCCTTTGGTTTTCAGATTATTATGAATGGTTTTATGGTTTATTAAGCTTTCAATATCTCTTATAAAAGTGTTAGGAAGTTTTTAGTTAGACTTTGGTGCACAAAGAAAGGGTTTTTGATCACAAACACTTAATAGGAAATACTTGTGGCAGAAACTGTCATCTTACTGTTTTCTTGTGTTTTAGGCTTCAAAAGTGTATGGTATGTTGAATAAAACCTATAATTATTACCATTTATATGACCATATATGAGTTAATAGTATTGGAATGAAGTTTTATCAGTTGGAAATTGAAATAGAGAATGATATTGGAGAAACACTCAAACTGCCAAAATAGCAAAATCTGTTTTGGTGTGCTGTGAAGGAAACTGAATTAAGGGAGCTAAATCCATTATTTTTGGTAATAATATGGCCTGGTTGTCTCCTTATATATGCTATCTAAGTATGGTGAAAATTTTGGAGTGATTGAATATACTTAAGGGTGCCAAAACCATTAATATCATGAAGTGTGCAAAACTGTCACGGTAGGAAATAATCTGTTTCAGTATGTCGTGAAGAGAGCTGAACTTGGGAAGCTATATCCGTGATTTTTAGCAATTCTATGATATGGTTACATTTATATACATGTTATATAAGTGTGGTAAAAATTTGGGAGTGATTGGATATGCTTAGGGATGTTAAAATTATCATGCAACTAAACTTGACAGCAAGAAAATATGAAAATGTGAATTTGCCACATTTGATCACTTAGCATGTTTCAACCTTGATATGTTGCTATTGAGTGTTAACAATTAGGTACATGCTATTACATGATGTTTTCATGCATTTAAGATGAGAAATTGAGGTATTTGAGGGGCTATATTGGGTTCTAGTTTGTGAAAGCTTGATTGTTAGCTTATAGCTTGGTGTTTAAGGTCTAGTATGAGATTTTGTGCTTTCAACTTGCCAAATTGGGAATGGTGCTTGATGTTGGGTAATATTACAGGCTATTTTACATCTAAGGTTGGAGAGGAATACTAAACAAATTTAGACTAAGCCACCAACCAAGTGAAAGGTAAGTAAAGATTCATGTGCAACTACAATGCATAGACATAGTAAATGTATGATTTATATGTAATACCATTGATCATATGTGCGTAGCAGAGGGCATGCATTACTGTAATTCATGTCCATTGAGCATACATACATGGGCATTGGCACGTGCATACATCATATACAAGTATTGTGATAAATCGTGCATTGCACGGCATGATTCTGAGAAAGAAAAATATTTTACTGACCACTACTAGTGCACCGAAGCATGCATGGATTTGCATGATTTTATGCATGGATTTGCAGGTTCGCGTGCATGGATTTGCATGCGTATGAGTGTGCATGGATTTGCATGTTTTTATGATTATTGGCCATTGGATTATGGCGATGTGCAGAGCTCTTTTCCGGTGTATGGGATAGTAGCGTTGGTCAGGGGCCCAAGAAAGAAATGATTTTGAGAGAAATATTTTGATGCATAAAATTGCATTGTGAGCATAGCATTTTGAGTTGCATGACTTGATATTGTGGATTATTCTTTGACATGCATAATCTTTACTTGTTGAGCGTTAGCTCATATAGTTTATGCATTGTAGGTGAGTACGATGATGCTTGAAGCATCTTTGGCTGGTTGGTCGGCTGTTGGAGCTCCTGCAGGTGTTTAAGGGAGTGTGTACATGGATGACGACCTGTTGGGCTATTTTGTTGGCTTGTTATATTTTGAGTCTGGTGTATTATGTTTTTAGATTGGTACTATATTTCTCTTTTAAAACTTTACTGTAAATAAGTATGTAAATATTGTGGTCGTTATGGGTGTTGTGTTTTTATATAAATACTGATCCTTCTATTTTAAACAGGGTTGTGTATGTAAGAAGTGATATATCTTTTCTTAAAGTGTTACAAAAAAAAAATATTCCATGCATGCACACAGGTTCTATCATGTCAAATTATACAATATATATGGTTGTGTAGGAATGGGGGTGTTACACCCTAACCATATAATTCCAATAGTAATTCATGGAATCTTTTGAAATTAAATGAAATATTTCATCACCAAGCATTGTTTTATTTCAAAAAGATATGATAGATTTATTTTTAAGGTAATCAATATGTTATTTTTAATTTCATAAAAGTTTAAAACTTATATAACTAAAATAGAGTGATTTAATAATAAATCTATACAAAATTAAAGTAAGCTTCTTGTTTTTAACATGTTGTTTTTAAGTTTGCACAAATTCAAAACTAAGATTTTTAATATTTTTTATGGAAATTCAGAAAAAAGCACCTATAAAAACTGAATATAACATGTTGATAATTCTTCTACATTCCAAAAACTATAAAATCTTAATAGTGATATCTAAAAATTTAATGATTGAGTTTATTGAAATAACATATTGTAATTTTTTTTAACGATTGAAAAATATTTTTATGAAAATTTTTCAGATATAAAAATTTATTTAAAAAGTTTTTAGTAATTTTGCTATTTTATTTGATTGCCGAATTATCTAAAAGAATCACTCACTTAAAAGAGAAAAAGAATTACTCATTATTTAGTAATTTTCAACTATTTTATTTTAAATTTCTGTAATTTATTAAATTACTTTATTTGAATCATAAATTTTTTAAATTTGTGTGAACTTAAAACTAATATGTTGATTAACTTTAAAATAAATATTTTATTTTTATTTTTTAAAATAAAAAATCCCTTGGTATTGGAATATTTCCATCTAATTTCAAAAAGATTCTGCCAATTATTAACGAAATTGTGTGATTCTGAACTTAATGAATGAGTTGTAGAGACGATGAACTAAGATAAAACATTTGAGAGATGAGATACAAAATAAGATGAAAAGTGAAAATGATGGACTAAGAGTTCCGCCAAAAAATATTTTATAGAGGGATGCTTATGACTTCGGTTCGGTAAACCATAAGATAAAATTCATATTTTCAAAATCGAACCAGTTGAACTGGTCGGTTCAACCGATCCAACCGAAAACCAGAGGTCAGTCCGATCTGATTAGGCACATTAAAACATTTGATCGGTCAAAACCGATCAAACCGGCCAAAATCGGTTTGATCGATTTTCATCTTTTTTTTTATTTTTCTTGTTTTTAAATTTTTTAAAAATTTAAATTTAATATTTTGTTATATTTATGTGATTATTTGGATTTTGTGTTTTATTAGATATTTTTTAGGTAGTTATTTTTTTTTTATATGTAAAATGTATTACATAACAATTAGTCTATTATATTATCATTTTTCATAATATAATAAGAAAATATAATCAATTTTCATTAGACCGGTACGACCGCTGGTTGAACCGATTCGACTGATTGAACCGTTAATTATTAGCAAGACCGGTTTGATCACCGATTCGGTTATGAAAATATTGAATAAAATAATAATTTTCTATTTTCAAATAAATGAAGAGTAACACCAACTCCAACTAGTATATTAGTAGCATACCAATTGTTTTTGCAATTCCATTGCATAGAATCAACATACTATTTGATTTTCCATGTTCAAGCAGAAAATCATTTTTTAGGAGTACAATACACACAAGTATTTGATAGAAAACTTTATGTTGTATATGCTTTCACCTCAAAAGCTAATCTTCTCAATTAAATTTTAGTTGAGATTAAATTTGATGTAACCAATCTTATAAAAAATGAAGTATACTTATCATTAAATTAGTATAACTTAAAAGAGAATGATTAATTTTAAAATAAGTATTATTGCAATTATCATCCACTTAATGACATAAATATATTTTTTTATCCGTACAAAATAAGAAAAGACATACCCAAAATTTCCTCCAATTCTTACCATTGAAATTTGTCGAAGCACCCTCTTTTTTTTTCCTTCTTTCTTTTTCTTTTCTCTTTTTCTTTCCTTTACTACCGTGAATGTGTGTGATGTGTTAACTGTGTGTTTGTGGTGTGTGTTATTACTTAATGACTAAAAAACTAACATTCTAATAATATATATATATATATATAACATATGCTTATCTAAAACATAAGCTATACACGTGTATACATATATGTATATATATATATATATATTATGGTATTATTTTATTATACTACACACATATACTTATATCTATATATATTTCGTACATATACATATATATATATATATATATATATATTATATTTATATATATATAATTATTACATAATATTTTGATATTTATTTATAAACCCCAAAATTTATTTTCTAGTAAGAATTTACTCCCTCTTAATTAATATGATAATGTCCTTGTTTTATTATTATTACCATTACTATTACTATTTTCTCCCTAATTAATTTATTTGTATAGTTTATCCTACACCGATAAACACAACGATGCCACATTTCACTTACGTATATCGTAATGGTATCTGATAGTTAACATCTAAATTCTCATATTTTAGTACCAACTCAATCAATTAGGTTAAAGAATTTGAAAACTAATATCGGTGACAACTTCAAATGTTTAATTATTAAAAATAGCGTATAAAATATAATGTATTATGAAATATCAATTAAAATGCAAATGACACATATGTGGCAAAAATGCATAAACTATATTAGGCAGGTGAGTAGCGCGAGGCTCGGATATTACATCATTCCCTCCTTATGAAAAATTCATCCCCGAAATTTTGCTTACCAAAAAAGCTTTGGGTATTTGGCCCTCATTTCATCTTCCTTTTCCCATGTAGCCTTTCGTTGACTGGTCCCTCCATAGTACCTTGACTAATGGGATTTCTTATTTCTAAGTTGTTTTATCTCCTGTAGTAGAATCTTGATAGGTCTTTCCTCGTAACTCAAATCTCATCTCAACTCTATTGGTTCGTTTCGTAGAATGTGGGATGGATTCGCAACGTACTTTCTCAACATGGATACGTGGAATACATTATGTACTTGAGGCATTGATGTAGGCAGGTCAAGTCTGTAAGCAACATTACTTATTCTCTCGGTAATAGGAAATGGACAAATATATCTGAGACTCAACTTTTCTTTCTTCCCAAACTGCATAATACCTTTCATTGGAGCTACCTTGAGAAACACTTGATCTCTTATGGCAAACTCTAGCATCCTCCTTCTTTGGTCTGCATAACTTTTCTGTTGACACTAGACAGTTTCCATTTTTTTCCAGATTTGTAACACAGTTTTTGTCATTTCCCGAATCATGTTCGGGCTTAAAAATTTCTTTTCACCTACCTCATCCTAGTGAACTAGAGATCTGCATTTCCTGTCGTACAGTACTTCATAAAGAGCCATCCCGATTGTAGCCTGATAACTATTGTTATATGAAAATTCCACCAGAGGTAGATACTTGCTCCACTATCCTTGAAAATCTAATATGCAGGCTCTCAGCATATCTTCTAAGGTTTGTATTGTTCATTCAGATTGCCGATCGATACGAGGATACTGAAAGATAATTGCATTCCCAATACCCTCTATAGACTTCTCCAAAAGGTAGACAGAAACTCGAGTCCCTGTCAAAAGTAATGGATAGTGGTACACCATGGAGTCTAACCACTTCCTGTATACATATATGTGCGTATCGGTCTATGGAATATGTTGAACAAATGGGAAGAAAATGAGCTGATTTAGTTAATCTGTCCATAATCACCCAAATAGAATTATGACCTTTCACAGTTTTGGGTAAACCCGCCACAAAGTCCATAGTGATTATTTCCCATTTCCATTCTGGAATAAGCAGAGGTTGCAAAGTTCCCGCTGTCTTTGATGTTTTGCTTTTATCTGCCGACATGTCAAACATTGGTCCACGTACTGTACAATATCTCTTTTCATACCTGGCCACCAGTAATGCATCTTCAAGTCTCTATACCTTTTGTAGCTCCTGGATGTATTGAATAAGGTGTTAAATGTGCCTCCATAAGAATATCTTTTCTAATATTATCCACATGGGATACGTATAATTGTTCCCTAAATTATAGCACTCCGTTCACTGATATTTTAAAATCAGACGGTACCCCCGAAGCAATATCCTTCTTTACCTTGATAAAATATTCGTCCCCTTGTTGTCCCTATTGAATTTTATCTATTAACATCAGTTGGAGTGTCAAGGCTGCCAACTTTATTTCCATTTCTCCCAACTGTACAATCTCCACATTTATTTCTGGAATTTAATTAACTCTGGTCTCTGAATAGAAAGAGTAATTGCGGTACCTTATATTGATCAGTGCATCTGCCACCACATTAGCCTTACTTGAATGGTAGTTGATAACACAGTCATAATCCTTTACCAGTTCCAACCACCTTCATTGTCGCATATTCAGTTCTTTTTGTGTGAAGAAGTATTTTAAACTCTTGTGATCTGTATAGATTTCACACCGCTCCTTATATAGATAGTGCCTTCATATCTTCAGTGCAAATACCACTGCAGTAAGCTCCAAATCATGTGTAGGGTAATTTCTTTCATATTCTTTAAGCTGCCTCGATGCATATGCAATCACTTTCCCATTTTGCATTAGTACACATCCCAAGCCATTCTTTGAGGTGTCACTGTAAACTACAAACCCTCCAGTACCTGATGGAATTGAAAGAATGGGTGTTGATGTCAACCTCTTCTTTAATTCTTGAAAACTTTGCTCGCACACCTCTGTCCATTTAAATGTGATACCCTTCCATGTTAACTGTGTTAAAGGGGAAGCAATCTTGGAAAATCCTTCTACAGATCTACGGTAGTATCCAGCCAAACCAAGAAAGCTACGTACTTCTGAAGGATTTGTAGGTTATGACCAGCTATTAATAGCTTCTACTTTACTTGGAACTATTGATATTTCGGCCCTTGATATGACACGTCCCAAGAATACCACTTGGTCCAACCAGAATTCACATTTCTTAAATTTAGCATATAATTGTTTTATCTTTAAAATCTCTAACACCATTTCCAAATGTGTCATGTGTTCTTCCTTTGTTTTAGAGTAAATCAAGATGTCATCAATAAACACAATAACAAATTTATCTAGAAAATCTCTAAATACCAGGTTCATCAGGTCCATGAAAGCTATTGGGGTGTTAGTCAATCCAAATAGCATCACCAAAAATTTATAATGTCCATACCTCATGCGAAATGTTGTCTTCGAAATATCCTAGAGCTGAACGAACAAATCGCTAATTCTAGGTAAAAGGTATTTATTCTTAATAGTAATCTTATTTAATTCTCGATAGTCTATACACAATCTCATTGTACCATCATTCTTTCGTACAAACAGAACGGACGCACCACACGGGGAAAAGCTAGGTCTGATAAAACCTTTTTCCAGTAATTTCTATATTTGTATCTTCAATTTCTTTAACTCAGATGGAGCCATTCGGTACAGGAATTTTAAGATTGGAGATGCTCCCAGCTGCAGGTCAATAACAAACTCTATCTCACGATTAGGTGGTAATCCAGAAAGATCATCTGGAAATACTTTAGGGTATTCCTGCACCATATGTACTTCATTAAGAATAGGATGGTGTTGTTCATCAATGCTCATAACACTGACTAAATATCCCTCACAGCTAGCTTCTAGTAAACGTTGTGCCTTCAGCACTGATATTAGTGGGAATCTGAAGCTCTTCATAATCCCAGCGAACATAAAAGGTTCTTCTCCAGGAGGTTGGAATGTCACTATCTTTTTCTGGCAATCTATGGTAGCACAGTACTTTGATAACCGGTCCATACCTAAAATTATGTCATAGTCATTCATGGTCAATACAATCATATCTGCATATAGTTCTCTATCTTCAATAGGAATGGCATAAGCTTTCAAAATCTGATTAGTCTGCTTTGAGTCTCCAGAAGGAATCGTCACATTGCAACTAATTTTTGTTACATCAGGTGTCCTACCCAGCCTCTTCACATACTCAGTGGACGCAAATGAATGTGTAGCTCCTGAATCAAATAGTATGAATGCTAGAGTATCATGGATAAAAAGTTTACCTATCACTATCAATGGATTCGCTTCTGTGTCTGCTCTAGTGATGGTAAAAACTCTAGCGGGTACATTATGTTGCTTTATAGAGTTTGGGTTCTCCAAGCATGTTCTGGAAATATGGCCAACCTTTCCACACACATAGCACCTTCTAGGATCTGTAGGGCAGTTTCGCACATGTTGACCATCGCATTTAGGGCACATAGATTGTGGCATTAATGCTTTCCCCTGCTCTATCTTTGGTCTCTTATTTTGCTTCCACTGTCGTTGCCTAGTTTTGATCAGAATTTGGGTTTCTGGCCTTGAGCTTGGAATGGTCTCTTCTTTTCATTTCCAGCCCATCTCTGTCTTTCTCCTTACTTAAATTGGCGACGGGCTTCCTGCGCATGAAAAATTCTGAGTTCAGGTTGCTCAGCGACTAATGCTCTCTCAGCGCTCTATGAATAGGTAACTCCTTGAATTCTCGCCATATTAACATCTCTGTATAGTTCTGGCATCAAACCTTTAAGGAATCTCTCTACCTTCAGTTCATCAGTGCTGACCATATGCATGGCAAACCTAGATAACTTTTCAAATTTTCGAATATAGTCCGCGACTGTCATAGCTCCCTGCCATAGCTGTATAAATTCATTCATTTTCATTGCAGGAACAGGCGTAGTGAAGTATTTGTTCCTGAATAACTCTTTAAATCTTTCCCAAGTCATAGTAAAGGGATCATCTATGCTCCTCATTGTATCCCACCAGTGTCCAGCACTTCCACGAAGCATAAATGAGACGCATATCACCTTCTCTTCCTCTGGGACTCTGCTATATTGGAACATATTCTCTAGGGTTCTCAGCCAATCCTCTGCGGCTGTGGGATCTACCGCATCTTCAAATATTGGTGGATTGACTTTCCTAAATCATTCCCCAACTATCTCCATGTGTTCCGCTCGGGGCTGTGGTTGATTCATTTCAGCTCTCTGTTGCCTACCCACATCCCTCTGTTGGATGAGTTGTTGAATTTGTTCACTATCGCTGAATGAGTTCTGTAAGTCAGTTTATAATAGTATCCCGATCATCATTTGGCATAAGTGTCTCCCTTTCTTGGTTCTACCTCCTCTACTACTCTCACACTTTGTTCTTGTCATGACTGCAATACTGTTTTAAAACATGGCCAATATAATTCATGAAGCAATAATGTATCACATAAAAAAATAAAACTTAAGAGCAAAGTCGTGCTTCCACAAGTTCCAAGTTTATGTACATGGACAGTCTACAGAACCTGTAATCAGGCTCCGATACCATTCTCTAACACCCCCATTATTATACAACTATATATATAGTATAATTTGACATGATCGAACCTGTGTGCAAGCATAAACTAAATGAATAATAAACTATTTTCTACTCATAAACTAATTTATATATACCTGTAGATGACCCATAACAAACACAATATTTACAAACTCATGTACATAAAAATTTTAATAGTAACACACAGTACAAATCCTAAAACCTAATATAATAGACTCCAAAATCAAATAAGTTAACAACCAGCCCAATAGGTCATCATTCATGTACAGTGATCCTCAGAACCTGTAGGAGCTCCAGCCGCTCGCTTAGTAAGTTCATGACTTCAAGTATCATCAAACTCACCTACAATGCATGAACTACGTAAGTTAATGCTCAGTAATGAAAATCATGCATGCTGAAGGGATAATCCAACATAAATGCAATGCATTTCTATGAGATCATGACAAGAATGCAAACTTATGCATAAAAATAGTTCATTCAAAATTATTTTTGATCACTGGGCCTTGGCCCATGTACTATGTACATGATAGAGCTTTCAACAATATCAATAATCACATGATCATAAACAGATCGACACAGTCCGGGGCCATCTCCTAGGATCACCAGAGGTCCACCCTGTCTTCCCCTATGACCTTCTAGAAGTCTTCCCACCAACAGCGTCGATAAGGGCACAGTCAAGTGGTCCACCCTTTCGTGACCACCAGAGGCACCCCTGTCCACCCCTATGATCCTCCAAGAAGTAATACTCGCGACGCCCCAAAATATCATATCAATAAGCCACACAGGCCTTGTACACTAGTAGTGGTCAACCAAAATATTTTCTTTGTGAAAATAATGTCATGCATGCAAAATCTCAACTGTGAGCACGTGTTATGCATGCACGTGTAAATGCTGATGAATGGCATGTCCAATGATATAATAGATCCTATATCCCATCATCCAAGCAACATGTGCACTATAAGGTATGTATAATACTCACAATACACACATCAAAATACAAGAATTACATTTAATATAGATAATGCACAAAATACTATGTCTATATATTGTAGTTGCAAATGGATTTTCACATATCTTTCACTTTTGATGTCCTACTCAAGGTTAATAAGATTCTTCTCCCTAACCTTAGATATAAGACAGCCTGTAAAAGTATAACGTATTAATTTTCATTCTTAATCAATAGGTTTACTATATCAAATCTCATAAGGGGTCCTAACTTAAATTTCATTAAGTAATAGTCAAACCTTAAAAATATATATACTTCAACCCAATCAGAATCTTTTAAATATATTAATTTCTCGTCTCGAATTTATTCTAATATTATTTAATTGATGTGTTATAATCCCCGTAACCAATCCCTCAATTAAATTAGTTCTTTTATCCAATTAATACAAGGTAATAAAATCAAATCTTTATAACTAATTTCGAATTAAAGGTGTATATTAACTATTGTCTCACAAGTAGATAATTAGTTAATTTAAATAAAAAAAAATTCTTTCAAATTAGAAATAAATGGCATAAATATATATTTTTATCCGTACAAAATGAGAAGAGACTTACCCAAAATTTTCTCCAATTCCTGCTGTTGAAATTTGTCGAAGCACCCTCTATCTCTTTTTTTTTCTTATTTCTTTTTCTTTTCTCTTTTTCTTTCCTTTGCTGCCGTGAATGTGTGTGATGTGTTAACCGTGTGTTTGTAGTGTGTGTTATTACTTATTGACTAAGAAACTAACATCTAATATATTATGTATATATATAACATTTGCTTATCTAAAACATAAGCTATACATGTGTATACATATATATATTATGGTATTATTTTATTATACTACACACATATACTTATATCTATATATTTCGTACATATATACATATATATATATATATATATATATATATATATATATATATGTATATATATGTTATATTTATATATATATATAATTAATACATAATATTTTGATATTTATTTATAAACCCCCAAATTTATTTTCTAGTAAAATTTATACCCTCTTAATTAATATGATAATGTCCTTATTTTCTTTTATTATTATTATTACCATTACTATTATTTTTTTCTTCCTAATTAATTTATTTGCATTGTTTATCCTACACCGATAAACACAACGATGCCACCTTTCACTTACGTATATCGTAATGGTATCTAATAGTTGACACCTAAATTCTCGTTTCTTAATACCAATTCAACCAATTAAGTTAAAGAATTTGGAAACTAATATCGGTGACAACTTCAAAAGTTTAAATATTAAAAATGCCGTATAAAATATAATGTATTATGAAATATCAATTAAAATGCAAATGGCACATACGTGGCATAAATTGCATGAACTATATTGGGCAGGTGAGTAGCGCTAGGCTCGGGTATTATAGTTAGAGGCGTTCGGGCCTCCCTTCTCCTTAGATAGTTTTCACGCTCTCTTCACAGCGCAGAGAGTACCTCACAAGTCATTCTTCTATTTTTGTCCCCACGTGGATTTCAAGTTTTTAAGAGGGTATCCCTCATCTCAAGGTTCTTAGAATGAGCGATACTTTTATGTCAATTATGGAGGATGGGGGATTCCCACGGTGTGGAGTAGTATGCTTACAATGATACATCTTAGTGAGGTTCACTCTAATATCCAGCTCAGGTGTAGAGAGATGGGGTTGTTTGAGACCTTATTCGACCTAAGATGTTTCGTTCCGTTAAGTAGTCATAACTTAATCTCTTCTACTCACAGTACTCTTTATTGCTTACTTGATTTACTTGTCATTTTTACTATTTTCATTACTTTTACTTGTTGTATATGTTTTAATACTTTTATTCTCTCTTTGCAGCAAAAAAGGTAGGCTTTGTAGCTCTTCACTCGCGCAAACTACCGGAGACAGGTGTTCTGCACCTCAAAGGCACAATGCGAGGCCTGGGGATAGGGAAAAACCATATTGTGGTAGCGTTGAGATCATCCAGAGTAGTCGCAGTGGGGACAGGTCTTCTTCCTCTGCACTAAGGTGATGAGCGTCACTCGTCAGCACTAGATACTGGATGTAGTAGTAGAGCTCCTAATGGTGATGTCATGCTTGAGGCTAGTTCAAAAAGGCCTCACAATTTTTCATTAGCTTCTCCTCTTGCCCAAGTGGAAAAAGTGTTTGTTTACTTACAGAGTTAATCAGGTGAAGGGATGGAAACCTTATGGGATGCACAGGATTGCCACTTAGCTTGGAGGAGGACGTGCTCGGTGATCATCCCCTAAGTTGTCAACTGCTTGGAGGCGCATGACTGTATGATTGCGGAGGCCATTACTGGGGAGTTTGCGGCTAAGTTTTTATATGTCATTATGTATTTACTTAGCTCCTTGTAGTATATGTGTTTGCTCTTTATTTTGATATGTATAACTTGGAGATATTAACTATTTATTATTTATTACGTTGTAGGGCATTACCTTGGCATCGATTCTCTTCTAATGACAGAGCTATAATGAGAGCCTAAACACGCTCGAGGCTACTGAGAAGAAGAGTACCATGGAGATTGCACAACTAAAAGAAGAGGTGAAAAGGTTGAAGGAGAAGTACAAGCAGGAGCAAGGTTCTAGGAGGAAGTTCCTTTCTTCTAAGGCTAGTAGAGCCTTTGTCGTCGAGATGGTGGAAAAGGCTGTTTTAGCATACTAGGATTTTCCTGCCTTCGATAAGGTTGTTATGCAGTGGCTATAATGGTTTACGATGACATCGTGCATGATTGTGGGCACCAGTTACATGAGTCGGGGCCCGTGCTAGATAAGGTTATGATGCTGATTAACCCCCACATTCCAGATGCTGCTTTTAAGGATAAACTAGTTAATATATCAACCATGATGATGGTGTGGTAGATGGGGCTAGAGACGGTGTTGCTCTCCTCTCTTCTCCTATGGAGTAGAGATGTGAGCTACTTAGACTTGGAATTTATTTTAGTTTGTTTTTGCTTAGATCATGTTGTTAGGATTTAAGAATTGTCATATTTTTTACTTGACGTTGGCAGCATTTGACTTTAGTTTGCGAGCGCGAGACTTTGGCTCGCTAAACTTTTGAGTGTAGAACTCTTTCTCTTTTGTTTGTTGCTATTGTGGATATGTAGTATTTTGATTTACTTTACATATCTCATTGTCTTGCACAAAGATGTATATTGTTTACATTCTTAATGTGGTCTTAGTAAATTGCTCAAACTTTATAAGTATTGCATCGCGAGCCACCTGTGTGACTTTATCTAGGATTGAGCATAGGCCAACCTCGAGGGAAGGAGATAAAGTGGGAGATGGAGTGGAGATGGGCAGGTTGAGCTCGTCACAGCTCGACCTGGGCAAGTTGAGCTCTTCGTGGCTCAAGTTGTTCCACTATCGTGCTTTTCGTATGACCTCGAGGGGAGTCGAGTTATGGGATTTTAGGGTCGAGCTGACCAGGCTCTTTAATGATCTCGAGGGAATCTCGTCAGCTCTTGAGGTCGGCGGCGGTGTAAATAGATAGGCGATGTGTGTTAAACATTTGCACTATTATGTAGACAAAAGATAATTTTAATGATAACTTCATCAATTGTAACAAAGAAAAGAGTTAGGGTCCACAGGGAGTGTAATACCCAAGCCTCACACTACTCATTTGCCTAATATGATTCATGCATTACATTCTACTTTTATGCTAATTCGCATTAACATCTGCATGGCATGTATATAGCATTCTTAATCATTAGACTTTTAATGCTATCACATGATGTTAGTGGTTGAGATCCTATAACATAATAAAGTAATTCTATATTTGGATAAGAAAAAAAATAGATTGGTCAATATATTGGATATTCATAGGTTATATATTATAATTTTGGAAGTGTTAAAAGTGTTACTTGTAAGTTTATATGATTCGATTTAATTAGATCGATGTGTTTTAAAAGTATACATCCATGGATTAACATACTTGGGATATTGGACATGATATAATATGATTTAAGTGTCATAATACAAGGTCTATATGTACATATGATTTTAGAAATGCAAACTAGACAATCATTTAAAAATCGGATGTCAATCATTTTGGAAATTAAATGAACGGACAAAGGAATTATCTATGGGAATGAATGGTGACTAAGATAGGTTTCAAACGAATAAAAATAGGTGAGACACACAAGATTAGGGTTGCAAGATAAGGGAAAAAAATCAGATTCTACCACTATATGCCACATCAAGCTTATACCACCTTATGCTTAGACTTTCCAAACTAGCACCTCAACCTATTTTTCACTCTTAAGCTAACAGCCACGACTTGAATCTTTTTCTCCACCATTTCAGCTTCCAAATACATAGAAAAATCTCTCTAAATTGGTCCTAAGTAATTCCAACTGAAAAATGAGGTAAACCAAGCAAAGGGGAGGAGAAATAAACAAGTTCAAGTAGAAAACTCTACAAGATGAGTTTAACCTACGGGTTTGGCCTGACTTTCAATTTTTTTTTTAGGTTTATTGTCTTATTAAGTTTTGGATATTATTTATAAATGTGTTAGGATGTTATTAGATAGGCGTTTGTGCACAAATAAAAGATTTTTGGTTTCAAATATTTGATAGAAAGCACTTGTGGCAGAAACTGTCACCTTGTTGTCTTTTTGTATTTTAGGCTTCAAAAATGTATGATATATTGAATGAGACCTGTAATTATCATTATATACATGTTCATATATTATTTAAGAGTATTGGAATAATTTTCAGCAGTTAGAAATTGAAATAGGGCATGATATTGAAGAAACACTCAACACTGCCAAAGTAAGAATATCAGTTCAAGTGTGATATGAAGGGGACTGAATTAGGGGACCTAGACCCATGCATTTTGTCAAATTATTGCATGGTTATATTTTTCTACATGTTAGCAAAGTGTGGTAAAAATTTGAGAGTGAATAAATATTCCTAAGGATGTCAAAATGTCTATGAAACCTAATATGGCAGCAAGGAAATTAGAAGGTAAAAATCTGTCCCATTTACTTGTTACAACATATCTATGGTGTAATTGATTTTGGTTATTTAGGGACTTATTATAAGAGTTATAGCACATCAATTAGGTGATCTTAGCACACATTAAGATGGGAAATTAGGTACTTAGCATATTTCATAAAGTTTTAGCTTCTAAGTTGCAATATTTGATTGTTACCTAGTTAATTTAAGATTCAAGATGTTTGTATGATATTAGGAGTAGTAAAATTGTCAATTAAGGATTGTGTTATATATAATATATTTTTATAGATTATTTCACATCTAAGGATGGGGATGAACACTAATTAACCTAGACACAAACCAGTATAAGATAAGTAAAGATCCATTTACAACTACAATACATGAACATAGTTTGTCTTGAAGGATTTATACCTAACGTGTTGATGATATTTAAATTGATTGGATGACAAGTATAGTATGTACCTTAAGAGTCTTATGATTCTTTAAATATGTTGAGAGCAAGATGACTTGCATTTCATATTGAACATACCATTCATGAGCATTTACATGTGCATGCATGGCACATGAGTATAGTTGAGGTTTTTGCATGCACGATATGATTGGACACATGATTTTCAGAAAAAAAATATTTTTGTTGGCCACTACTAGTGTACCGAGGTATGCGAGGCATGATTATGTGATATTTTGGGGGCACCACGAGTGTTACTTCTCGAAGGATTATAGAGGTTGATAGGGGGTGTACCTCTAGTGGTCACGAGAGGGTGGACCACTTAATTGTGCCCTTATTGACTTCACCAGTGGAAAGACTTTTGGAGGATCACAGGAGAAGACAGGGGGTGGACCTCTGGTGATCCCAAGAGATGGCCCCTAGATTGAGTCAATTTGTTTATGGTTATTTAATTATTGATATTGTGAAGAGCTATTTCTGGTGTATAGTAGATGGGCCAAGGGCCCAATAAAATGAAGTTATTTTGAATAAAAACTCTTTGATTTATGAGTATTCAAATTTGACATAATTCTAACATCATATCTTAGAGTTGAGTTGCATGAGATTTCATATCATACTCTTGACATACATAATTTTTACTTATTGAGCATTAGCTCATATAGTTCATGCATTGTGGAGCTCTTACAGGCTCTCAAAGATCGATGCACATGGATGATGACCTATTGGAGCTATTTTGTAGGTTGTGCTTTTGATTTTGAGCTCCCTAATGAATACATTTGTAAGTTTAAACAACTATCCAGATTTATCACACTTATGGTCAACACTAATGCTGAAAGTTGAAAGATTTCTTGAAGGCTTGAGACCAGAGTTATATAGAGATATGAATATGATAGGAACCCAAGGAGTGACATACTCACAAATTACAGAGAGAGCTTTAGTGGCAGAACAAGCTGAACTTAGAATTTCTCATGCTTAAGAGATTTGACACCTATTTAGACAAGGGCAGGGGCAACGATGAGTTAGAAATAAAAAAAAGAGACCATTTCAAATGCAAAATCAAAAATCAAAATTCCAACCAAGATAAGGGCAACAACAATGGGATCAGAGTAAGCGTATAAAGGTTGATCAAGGCAAAGCACTGATGTCGTAATCTACTTGTCCTAAATATGGTGTTCAGCATAGTAGAGTCTGCCCAATGGAGACTAGAACCTGCTTTGTGTGTCGGAAGGTTAGACATATTGCTAGAGTATGTCCAAATAATCCAAATCCAACAAGACAGAGAATAGTGCCAGGTAGAGTCTTTACCATCACTAGATCAGATGTTGAGGCAAACCCATCAGTGGTAACAGGTAAATTTTCTATCTTTGGTATCCCAACATTTATATTGTTTGATTCTGGAGCTACACACTCATTTATATCCACTAAGTATGTGAAGAGGTTAGGTAGAGTACTTGATATTGTTGAGGTCAATTACATTGTGATAATTCCTTTTGGAGATTCAAAACAAACTAACCATGTTTTAAGAGATTGTGCTATTCCCATTGAAAATAGAGAACTCTATATTGATTTAATTATATTGACCATGAATGACTATGATATGAGTTTGGGTATGGATTGATTGTCAAAGTATTGTGCTACTATAAATTGTCAGAGAAAGAAAGTGACTTTTCAACCTCTTGGAGAGAAACCATTCACCTTTACTAGAATCGTAAAAAGCTTCAAACTCCCGATTATATCAGTATTGAAAGCACAAAGAGTATTAGATAGTGGTTGTGAAGGATATTTGGAGAGTGTTATGAGCATTGAAGAACAACACCATTCGATCCTTTGTGAAGTGCCGGTTGTTCAAGAGTATCCAGAAGTATTTCCTAATGATCTTCCTAGATTACCACCAGACCGTGATATAGAGTTTGTCATTGAACTAAATCCAGGAATACATCCAATATCTAAAGCCCCATATCGAATGGCATTAGCTGTGTTGAAAATTGAAGATACAAATACAAGAATTATTGGATAAAAGTTTTATCAAGCCCAACTTTTCACTATGGGGTGTACCAGTTCTATTTGTACGTAAGAAGGATGGTACGATGCGACTTTATATAGACTACCGAGATTAAATAAAGTTACAATCAAGAATAAGTATCATTTGCCTAGAATAGAAGATTTATTTGATCAGTTCCAAGGTACATCTATATTTTCAAAATTCGACCTACGATCTGGGTACCATCAACTGAAAATAAAAGAGGATGATGTTGCCAAGACAACATTTAGCACGAGATATGAACATTATGAATTTTTGGTGATGCCATTTGGGTTAACAAATGCTCCAACATCTTTAATGGATTTGATGAACCGGGTATTTAAAAAAAATTGATAGATTTGTTATTATATTTTTTGATGATATCCTGATTTATTCTAGCACAAAAGAAGAGCATGGTGAACATCTAAGAATGGTTTTAGAGGTTTTGAAAAAGAAACAACTATATGTTAAATTTAAGGAATGTGAATTTTGGATTGATCAAGTGGTATTTCTAGGACATGTAATATCAAGAGTAGGAATATCTATAGATCCAAGTAAAGTAGAAGCTATTAATAGTTGGTCACAACCTACTAATCCTTCAGAAATATAAAGTTTTCTGGGTTTAACTAGATATTACTGTAGATTTGTGGAGGAATTTTTCAACATAGCTTCTCTTTTAACATAATTAACCATAAAATGTGTAACATTTAGATGGACAGATGCTTGTGAGAAAAAGTTTCAGGAATTGAAGAAGAGATTGACATCAACACCCATTCTTTCATTTTCATCAAGTACTGGAGGATTTGTAGTTTATAGTGACTCCTCAAAGAATGGCTTGGGATGTGTACTGATGCAAAATGGGAAAGTGATTGCATATGCATCGAGGCAGCTACAAGAATATAAAAAGAATTACCCTACACATGAGTTGGAGCTTGCTGCAGTGGTATTTGCACTGAAGATATGGAGATATTATTTATATGGGGAGCAGTGTGACATCTATACGGATCAAAAAAGCTTAAAATACTTCTTCACATAAAAAGAATTGAATATACGACATCGAATATAGTTGGAGCTGGTGAAGGATTATGGCTGTGTTATCAACTATCATCCTGGTAAGGCTAATGCTGTGGTTGATGCATTGAGCAGGAAATCCACACAAAATACCATAGCTTTAGCTTTGACTCAGAAACCAGAGTTAATGGAGCTACAGAAAATGGATGTAGAGATTGTACAACAGGGATCAATGGAGGTTAAATTTGCAGCTTTGACACTTCAACCGACTTTGATTGATAGAATTCAACAAGGACTACAAGTTGATAGATATGTTACTGAAATGATGAAAGATATTACTTCGAAAAAGTTTTTTGATTTTCAGATGTCAGAGAATGGTATCTTGAGATTCCAAGAAAGACTATGTGTGCCTAATGTAGACAACATTTAGGAAGATATTTTAGGAGAGGCACATTCAACACCATATTCAGTGCATCCAGGACCTACTAAAATGTATAGAGATTTGATAATGCATTAGTCGTGGCTAGATATGAAAAGAGATGTTGCTCAATTTGTGGAATAATGTTTGACATGTCAACAAATAAAGGCAGAAAACATCAAAGACCAGTAGGAACTTTGCAACCTTTATTTATTCCAGAATAGAAATGAAAAAGAATTACTATGGATTTCATGTCGGGATTACCTAAAATAGTTAAAGGTCATAATGCTATTTGGGTTATCAATGACAGGCTAACTAAATCTGCTCACTTTCTTCCAATTTGTTCTACCTATTCTATGGACCGTTATGCACAGATATATATACAGAAAGTGGTCAGACTTTATAGGGTACTACTATCTATTATTTCTGATAGAGATTCAAGGTTTTTGTCTATGTTTTAGAAGAGTTTACACAATGCATTGGAAACACAATTATCTTTCAGTACTTCATATCATCCCCAAACTGATGGACAATCAGAGCAAACAATATAAACTGATGAGTGGATTTTATACCCATTAATTGAGTACCATTTGCTTAACTTTTTATTTAGTTTTTGAGTATTTTGTTACTTTTTATGCATTTAGTTTGAAATATTTTAGGTAATAGCATAATGAGGAGAAAATGGAAAGAAACATAAAACTTGGTTTAAATTTAGAATAATCCGCTTTTTGGTGCTATTGGGGCAATGTTTGTATTTCAATCATAACTTTTTGTTCCAATATCATTTTGACTTTTTTATGGAATAATTGGAAAGCCAAGAGATATATCTATAATTTTTATGTTTACTATAAAATTCAGTTCTTTTTATTTTAATGAGAAAAATTGGGTTAAATAGTCTGCACTTGATTGAAAATTTTTGGTATGACACATCTTAGTATTTCAGGCATAAATCTTGCCACCAATTTCATATTGAGTTAATTCAAGTCCTTATAGAAAGCTAAGACACAAAGGTACAATTCATATGAAGACACAAAAAGATAGTTTAGCTTAGAAATGGGTGAAAGAGTAGTTGGAAAAGGATATAAGCGCAGCAGAGATTGAACTTGGACAGCAAGAGTAGCGCCTAGGCGCTGCAATGTCTGTCTAGGATAGAATGTGCAGTACCTAGGCACCGGAAATCAGAGCCTAGGTGCTGCCCTCACTGGACTGCAAAGTGATACAGCGCCAACCGGGCAAGTAAAGGCAAATTGGTATTTTATGCCATCTTTAGGGCATCTCCCATCAAGTTTAAGTATTCCAAAAGCCTCCATATCAAATTTAGAGAGAGAGAGAGGGAGAGAGAAGAGAAAACAAGCCAAGAAAGAAGAAGGAAGAAGAAGAAGAAGAAGATGAGAGAATTCTTCCAAAAGTTGAGAAGAAGACATCTACAAGGGGAAGAAACTCATCCTACTTCCATGTTTTATTTCATTTTCCTATTTCTCTCATTAATTATGTTTATGAATATTGTTAGGTTGTCTTTCATTTTTATCATTATTAACTAATTTATTTTTTTAGAGTTGTGATGTAATCTAATTATGATGTTTTGAATATTTTTATCAAGTCAATTTTTGATTTATCTATCAAGTTGAGTTCTCTATATTGTTTTTAATGCTTTCAATTATTTGGTCACTAATTGAATGATTTGCTAATCATATTGACCGGGAGGTGATATATGTGTCTAGTTCTAGGTGTTGAAAATCATAAATTGCATGTGAAATAGGAATATACTTACATGGTTTGTGTAGTCATGTTTGAGATTTCATAGAACCTAATGAATTGTTGATTATTATAATTCACATAGGAATATAGTGGGTTAGCAATTGATGATATTTTCATTAGACCTTGAGAGAGGCTAGTGGATAATTTAGGGATCTCGACTATCACTTGGGAAATAAATTGAGATTGATGAGATGAATTATTCAATTCGGACTAATGACGATGAAATCATAATCCTAGGCTTTTAGTTATTGAATTGCATCATTAGTTGATTTTGATTATTTGTTTAGTCTAGTTAGATTTTGTTAGTAATCATAAACATCAACATCGAATTTTGTTTATTCAAATAAAATTAGAGTTAACATAATTTCGATACTTAATAAATCAACAATCCTTGTGGGAACGATAATTTACTCATCATTTTATTACTTGTATACAATAACGTGCACTTGCGTTCATGAATTTTCACAACACAAATATTAGAAGATATGATTAGAGCTTGTGCATTATATTTTCATGGTTAATGGAATAATTTTTTACCTTTAGTGGAATTCTCTTATAATAACAGCTATCAGTCCACTATTGGAATAGCCCTTCTATGAAGCATTATCTAGTGGCAAATATAGATCTTCAATTCATTGGGATGAAGTTGGTGAAAATAAGCTTTTGGACCCAAATATGATTTGAGAAATGACAGAAGTTGCGACACAAATTCGTCGATGAATGCAGACTGCCCAAAGTCGACAGAAAAGTTATGCAGATCAAAGAAGAAGAATGTTAGAATTTTCCATAAGAGATTAAGTATTTCTAAAGGTATCTCCAATGAAGGGGATGATGCGGTTTGGAAAGAAAGAAAAGCTCAGTCCTAGATATATTGGTCCATTTCATATTATTGAACAAATTAGGGATGTTGCTTACAAACTCGACCTACCTGGATCAATGTCTCAAGTGCACAATGTAATTCATGTATCCATGTTGAGGAAATATATTGCAAATCCATCTCATATTCTGAAGAATGAACCTATAAAGTTGAAAGCGGATTTGAGTTATTATAAAAGACCTGTAGAGATTCTTCTACAAAAAGTAAAATAACTCATAAATAAAAAGATCCCACTAGTTAAAGTAGTATGGATAAATCATTCAACAAAAGAAGCTACATGGGAAAGGGAAGATGATATGAAAGTTAAGTATCTAAAACTTTTTCGGTAAGTAAATTTTGAGGATAAAATTTTAATAAGGAGGGTAAGATGTAATACCCAAACCTCACACTACTCACTTGGCCAATATGATTCATACATTACGTGCTACTTATATTCTAATTCGCATTAATATCTGCGTGGCATATATATAGCATTCTTAATTGTTAGACTTCTAATGCTATCACATGATATTAGTAGTTGAGATCCTATAACGTAATTAAGTAATTCTCTATTAAGATAAGAAAAATAATAGATTGGACATTATATTGGATATTCATAGGTTATATGTTATAATTTTGGAAGTATTGAAAGTATTACTAGTAAGTTTGTATGATTCAATTTAATTAGATTGAGGTGTTTTAAAAGTATACATCCATGGATTAACATACTTGTGATATTGAAGATGATATAATATGATTTAAGCATCATAATATAAGGTCCATATGTGCATATGATTTTAGAAATGCAAACTAGACAATCATTTAAGAATCGGATGTCAATAATTTTGGAAATTAAATGAACGGACAAAGAAATTACCTATGGGAATGAATAATGACTAAGATAGGTTGTAACCAAATAAAAATAGATGAGACACACAAGATTAGAGCTTCAATATAAGAGAGAAAATCAAATTTTACCACTATATACCACATCAAGCTTATACCACCTCATGCTTAGACTTTTCAAGCTAGCACCTCAACTTATTCTTCACTTTTAAACTAACAGCCATGAATTGAACCTTCTTCTGCACCATTTCAGCTTCCAAAGACATAGAAAAATCTCTCTAAATAGTTCCTAAGTGATTCAAACTAAAAAAGGAGTCAAAACAAGCAAAGGGGAGGAGAAATGAATAAGTTCAAGTAGAAAACTCTGCAATGTGAGCTTAACCTACGGGTTTGGCCTGATTTTCAGATTTATTTTGAGGTTTATTGGCTTATTAAGTTTTGGATATTATTTATATATGTGTTAGGATGTTATTAGATAGGAGTTTGTGCACAAATAAAAGGTTTTTGGTTGCAAATTATTGATAGAAAACACTTGTGCCAGAAATTATCACCTTGCTGTCTTCTTGTGTTTTAGGCTTCAAAAGTGTATGATATATTGAATCAAATCTGTAATTATAATCATATACATGTTCATATATGAGCTAAGAGTATTGAAATAAATTTTCATTGATTAGAAATTGAAATAGGGCATGATATTGAAGAAACCTCAAAACTGCCAAAGTAAGAATATCAGCTCTGGTGTGCTATCAAGGGGACTGAATTAGGGGACCTAGACCTATGCATTTTGGCACCTTTATGGCACGGTTATATTTTTATACATGTTAGCTAATTGTGGTAAAAATTTGAGAGTGAATAAATATTCCTATAGATGTCAAAATATCTATGAAACCTAATGTGGCAGCAAGGAAATTAGAAGGTGAAAATCTATCCCATTTTACTTGTTACAATATATCTATGGTGTAATTGATTTTGGTTATTTAGAGACTTGTTATAAGAGTTATAGCACATCAATTAGGTGATCTTAGCACATATTAAGATGTAAAATTAAGGTACTTAGGATATTTCATAAAGATTTAGCTTCTAAGTTGCAGTGTTTGATTGTTATCTAGTTAATTTAAGATTCAAGGTGTTTGTATGATATTAGGATAAGTAAAAATTGTCAATTAAGAATTGTGAATTAGTACGTCATGAGTGTTACTTTTTGGAGGATTTTATTGAGCATTAGCTTATGTAGTTCATGCATTTTAGATGAGCATGGTGAAACTTGAGACTTTTGGTTTACTGGACTAGCTGTGGAGCTCCTACAGGCTCTCAAAGATTGATGTACATGGATGATGATCGATTGGGGCTATTTTGTAGGCTGTACTTTTGATTTTACGATCTATTGTATTATATTAGTGATATTATCCTGTATATCACTTTTAAAACTCCATTGTAAATGAGTCTAATTTTGTGATGATTTTGATAGACCTTTTTATCATTCGAATAACTATCTATGTATATACAATGTTATAGGATGTTAAAGCACTTTACTTATCAGTGTTATGTCAAACTAACTAGCGGGAAAAAAAAAGTTATACACACGCATACATGCTCAAATTATGTTGATCAGTTTGGAAGGATCGTGGGCATACTTTGGAGTTGTACGCCCTTGCCATTCTTGTACGTACGTCTCTACCCGAGTCGATACTTTTTCTTTTAGTTCAACTACCAAGTCGAGGTTCACTCACTGCACTTCGTCATTATGTTGGGGGAGTAGTGCATCACCCTCCATGAAAGTTTCTCGATCTCCACACGACCAATAGCTTCCACGCCGTAGGTAAGGTTGAACATGGACTCTCCTATTGGCACTCGTGAGGTAGTGTGATATGCCCACAAGATTACTTGGAAGCTTATCCACCCAAGCCCTTTTCACTGCACCGAGGCGCATATTAAGGTGTTACATGATAGTGCAATTAGTTACTTCAATTTGGCCATTAACTTGGGGATTGCCGATAGAAGTGAAGAACTATTTGATAGAAAGGCCCTAGCACTACTCCCGAATTTTGGAACCTTGAAATTGTATTTCGTTATCTGACATTAATGCTTGAGGTATTCCAAAACGACAGATAATGTTCTTCCAAAAAAATTTGGTCACCTCATTCTCCAAAATCTTGGCCAACAGTTCAGATTCTACCCACTTAGTGAAGTAGTCAACTGCTACTATAAGAAACTTCATTTGTCCCTTAGTTTGGGAGAACGGTCCAACAAGATCCATTCCCTACTAGGCGAAGGGGCATGGGCTCTCTAAGAGTTGTAGGGGTGCAACAAGTTGGTGTGAGATGTTGGCGTGTTCTTGACACGTGCGGCAGCTTAGGACCAACTCCTTAGCATTGTTCAACATGGTAGGCCAGAAATAATCCTATCTCAAGGTTTTGGCAGCAAGAGTTTTTCCATTGAGGTGGTTCCTGCAAATCCCCTTGTGATTTTCTTGGAGGACGTAATTAGCCTTGGTTGGTGGAATGCACTTCAAGTAAGGCTGGGAGAATCCTTTTTTATATAGCTCTCCTTCAATAAATGTGAAATGTGACGCTTGCGCCCTCAACTTGGGGCCTCGCTTGGCAAATATTTGATGATTTTATCTTTCTAGCTCGGCTCTTTAGCATCAACGCTTAGGATTTGCAATCCCTTTCCTTCTATCTCAAGATGGCCAGAGGTGAGGAAGGTGATCTTCCTACTGTTGATACTCGTCACGGAGCTAGCAAGCTTGGCGAGTTAATCTACTGCCATATTGGCGGCTCACGGTATCTGCTTCACTTTGCATTTCTCAAACTTAGATAGTAAATCATTTGTTAATTCCAAATATTTAGCCATTTTCTCATCTTTGGCCTCGTACATGCCTCCTACCTAGTTGACTACTAGCTAAGAGTCGCTATAGATTACCAACTTCTTTGCCCCTACTGCAAAAGCCAACTTTCCACCCACAAAGTGCTCTTCATACTCCGTCGTATTATTGCACCTGGGGAATTGAAACTTTAGTGCGTGCTCAAACTTGTCCCCCTTGTGGCCTTTCAAGCACTATTTCAGCTCTACTTCCAATTACCGTCGATGACCCTTCCACGTATAAGGTCTAGGTGGGGAGCGAACTATCCACTCCATGTTAACTAAGCTCTACAATCCACTTTACCATCCCTCCTAAAGTTTCGAAGCTCATCAACACCTGCTTGATGGGGTGGTTGGTCAAGACAACCACTGGGTGAGACTGAATGTACAGGCGAAGTTTTTTTGCTTCAACGACTATGGTGAGGGCAAGCTTTTCTATGACTGGGTATCTCTGCTCTGCCTCTTATAGAATACAACTGACGTAATAGATCAGGTGGTGTTCTCTCCCTTCCTAGCAGACTAACATCGGATTGACCACCTCATTCTTCACCGCCAAGTAAAGAAACAAAGCCTCCTCCACTCCCGGGTTCATGAGCAAGGGTGGAGAGACTAAGTACTTTTTCAAGTCTTCAAATGCCTGCTGGCTCGAGTCAGTCCATTCAAAACTCTTCTCTTCTCTGAGGACCTTAAAGAAAAGAAACCCCTTATCTGCGGACCTTGATATAAAATGCTTCATGGCCACCAATTGTCCGGTCAACTACTGGATGTATTTGATAGTGTGTGGATAGGGCATGTTCATTATACCATCTATTTTCTCGGGGCTAGCTTCTATTCCTCATTGTGAAATATGTACCCTGAGAAATTCTCTCTAGGTATATCGAATGTGCACTTAGCCGGGTTAAGCTTCATACTATAGGCTCTCAACATGGCAAAGCACTTCTCCAAATAATGCACGTGGTCGGGAGTGCGACCACTCTTGACGAGCATACCATCAATGTACATATCTATGTTGCAAAATTAAGTGCTTGAACATTTAGTTAACAAGTCTTTGGTAGGTTGCACCTGTGTTCTTGAACCCAAAGGGCATCACTTCATAACAAAAGATCCTCTAGTTAGTGACAAAACTGGTTTTCTCCTGATCTTCGGGTGCGAGGCTGATTTGATTGTACCCTTAGTACAAGTCAAGGAAGCTTAGCACTTCGCAACCTAAAGTAGAATCCACCAACAAGTCCATACAAGGTAATGGGAATGGGTCCTTTGAGAAAGCCTTATTGAGATTTGTAAAATTAATACATAAACCCCACTTACCCCTAGACTTGGGCACCAGCATCATGTTGGCCAGCCATTCCGAATAATAGACTGGGTGGATATACTTCACTGCCAACAGCTTGTCGACTTCTTTCTTGATATGTTGTGACCTCTCAAGGCCAAATGTTCCTTTATTTCACTGGCTTGTTATTGGGTCAACATTGATCTAGTGAATCACCAACTCAGGGGGATGCCACACAGGTCTTCCATTCTCTATGCAAAAACGTCTGCATTCTACCTAAGGAAAGTTATCGAATTTTCCTTAATGGTTGGTTCTTGTCCAATCTCTATCTTTGTCATCTTAGATGGGTCTCCGGGGACTATTTTGATAACCTTAAGTTCTTTAATGGCCTCTAATCTAGTTTGGTCAAGTTTTCTCTTTTCAACTCGGGCTCTCTCTCCCCCTTGAACTCCTCTTCGACTGTGGCGACCAATTTTTGGTTGCCCTTGTTAAAGGCTGCACCGCTACCTTCCCGGCTCTTCAAGATGTTTTGAATTTTATGTAGAGTATTTGTGTAACACTCTATAGTCATTATTTTATCACCGATAGCTTTTTCTTAGATCTAACCACGGGTCGGGTTGGAATTAGACCTGGCCCATAACCGTTGACCACGGGGTATGGGCCCAACCCACAAACCGTCGGCCAGCCCGACGGTTCCACATTTTTATTTTTTTTTTAATAAACCAAAATAGTTTTGTTAATATACCCAAAAAACAGAGTAAAAGTGGTCACTGCAAGTTTGAACCTGCAACCTTCATGTTATTAGCAGGAGACTCTAACTAACTGAATTAATGGGTCATATGTCTGTAACTTTGAATAAGTCATAAAGAGTACTTTGTAACTTATTACTACTCTCTTTGTCTTGTAAATAGTGTTATGATTTCCACCCCCACCCCCTCTCAAATTGCTTGTCTTGTTTCTGAAAATCAATATAATTGGTGTTGTGCCCCTCTTTAAATATAATTAATTATTTTGAGATATGGCAAGTTATAAATCAAGTTCTATATTTAACCATTTTACATTTCATCTTAATAATAAGTAAAGTTTTAAAACTTATCTAATGATGCTACTTTACAATTATTTTAATAATAAATAAATTTGTAATATTTTAAAAATATTTAATGTTGCTATTTTACAATTATTTAGTGTTTATTCCCCAACTTCTCATTTAGTATTATTAAATTATTATAATATTGCATCGGTTTTACATGATAACATTAACTTCGAAGACCAAATTTTAGTAAATTGTGATTTATCAATGCAATTTAAATGGAAAAAATATTTTTTAGAAATTCTAAAAATTAATTTAGTCACTGTTTTTTTTACCCTGGGCTTAAATTTAGCTATTTTTTTTCAAATTTAAGTTAAATTTTTTTCATTAAGTTTAAAAATTAACAATATTTTTTACAAATTCAAGTTCAAAACTTTCAAAATTTAAAAAAAAAAAAGCAAGGGTCAGAACCGAACCCAGAACCGGTAGTTAACCAAAATCGGCTTGGCAGTTCCAAAACCCGAACCGTAACCGGCAAGGTTGGTTACAGTTGAGGGTCAGGAAATCCCAAACTGTGGAATCGATGATTTCTGAATCGTGGTTGGGTCTACTTCTCCTACTCCTTTGGGGCTTGAAAATTTCAACTTTATGTGGTAAGTTGAGGCCACAGATCGAAATAAGTTCATGCTCGGCCTCTCTGAGATCATGTTGTAAGTGGAGGGGGGACTTTACTATTAGAAACTTCACCACTCTCATAGCTCTCTTCAGGTAGAAGCCCAAGGATATTGGGAGAGTGACTTCTCCCACTACCTCCACCACCTATTAGCAGGGTGTTGATTGATGTAAGCTGGGTGTTGTTTATGCCAAACTGCACAAATACATCATGGAATATGATGTCTGCGGAGCTCTTGCTGTCCACCAAGATCTTTTTCACCTGAAAGTTTGTCACCGTATTTGAGATTACTAGGGCATCATTATGAACCTCCCTCGGTCTATCAAGGTCTAAATTATTGAATGAGAGCTTTTCCCTCAGACCTTATTGGTGGAATATTTGCTCCATGGGGCGACTAGGGATGGAGTGCGCCCCACGGGCAGCCCGCATAAGTACCTTTCTAGCGCTCTGAGAGTCTCCACTCCCAGGTCCTCCTAAGATGATTGTGATAACTTTCGTAGTAAGTAGGTTCATCGTCGAATCCTTTTTTTTTTACTTCATCCCCCCTTGCTCCTTCATGGTGTTGAAAGTTTTAAAGGGGTTCGATCATTTTCATTCTCTACAATCGCCAGCTTTTCAATTTTATTCTTCAAATGATGGCACTCCTCCGAGGTGTGCCCCTTGTCTCGGTGGTAGCAGCAATACTTGTCTGATTTCATCCATTTAGGATTCTTATATATTACTCAGCTCGGGCCAACAATTTCTCTAATGTGAGGGGAGGTCTGCCTGCAATGGATTCCTTAAACCTTTCGTGATGAAGATTCTGCTGCATGATGCTAGCGAGTAGCTCGTGATTCTCGTGAGGGACAACATGAATAACTTCCACAAAGCGTTGAACGTACTCCTAAAGTGGCTCGCCATCCTTCTGCACAATGGCAAATAGGTAACAGACGTCTTGGGATACTTGGGATTAATAGATAACTAGTGCAAGAACCTCTGGGTTAGCCGCTCCAAATTGATAATGCTTTTGACGGGTAACTGTTTGAACCATGTCTACGCCCGCTTAGATAAGGTGGTGTGAAATATTTTGCAATAAGCGGCATCCCCCAAATCGTACAAATTCGCATTTGTGTAAAACTTGTGAAGGTGCTCTTGCGGGTCTCCACACACGGTGCCAAAATTATGTGGTATCACTCTAATCGATAGTACTTCTGAATAACTGATGTACTACGTGGGACATTGCTTGCATCACAAACAAGCGTATAGGGTGTCAAGGGTTTGTCCGGCGAAAACCTTGCGACGCTTAAGTTAAATCCAAAATAGAGAAAATCCAAAAAACCCGAGAGCAGTTAAATATTTAATAAATTGTGTACCATTTAATAATGTGGGTTGTAAGTATTTATAGTGTTGATATGTGGGTTTTTATGGACTTGGACCGTAAGATTTTATTAATTTTGGATGGACTTAATTAATATATCAAGGTCTATTTATCCAAATAAATTGTTCGCCTCTTGAATTTAGCCTGTAGATTACCTTCGTATTCGATATGTACTCTGAGTAGGCCTCTCAAATTTAGCCTATTGGAACTAAGCGGACTACTTATAAGGCTACCAAACGTGCCCTTTCTATGTAACTTGTGACTTTTATTAGTCCAAACAACTATTCAGTCTTCATATTCACCGCCTGCTGGAAAAATAAAGTAAGACAACCAAAGTAGAGAAACATAAGCCAAAAAAGACCAAGGGACACGTGTACGGCTGCAACAAGTACAAAAGAAGACCAAGAAAAACCAAAAAGAAAAAATGTTAAATTCAGAAAACGTGTTTGTGTCCTACTACAGTTGCCCTTTGTATCTTCCATGCAACAACTATTCATATACCACATGCAGAAAACTGCCGTTTGAGACGTGGTCAATGTGAACTCCAATTCCCAAATCTTTTTCCAGGTATTTAAGGGAGCATATGCCTGCATGTGATATTTTATCAACAGCTAGACTCATGCATTCTCCACCATACACGAATATCAGCAATTTGTCTGCTTTTACATGCACATAACTTATCGACAATTGTATGTTTGTTGTAATTCCTCTAATAATATCGCCCAACTTTATTAAATAGGTCTCCCTATGTCATTGTAGAGTCTGTAAGATCAAATTTATCAGCCCCAGAAGGAATAAAGAGAAAAAAGTATGATGCTAAGGAGCTCTTCTACTCCAGTTCTTGGATCTCTTCTTTCATCCTTCTCAGAAAGCCCCAACCACAACCATCATCAGTGTGACCTGCACGGGGCTACACCCAAACACCCACCATCTTCTATTCATCAGAATTGCAGCAAATTATCATGTACAAATGGAGGATCTCAGAATGTCACCAAATCTCTATTACATTCTCCCTCGGTTGCTGAATTCAAAGGTACAACAAGTACCCAGAACGGATTTCGAAGAGTTCAATCTGAAGGGAACTTGCAAGAATTGGCTAATGCTTCATATAATGTTGATGAGTTCTGTTTCTCCAACCAATATTTCAAGAAATTTGCCCGCAAGCCTAACTGCTGCACTTTGGAGGCAATCCCATCTTTCTCACTTCATAATTTAGGAACACCTTTCGAAGATGATGGTAGTGATGAAGAAAAAGAATTACAAGTGGAACTAAATGCCAATCCATTCAGTGTGCAAAACTTGGTTTCTGAAGAGGTAAGAAGGAATGTGAATGCTTATGGTAGTATGAGATTTGAAGGTGAGGGAAAGATGTATCTCGCGACAGGGGCAGGGGTCCCGGGAATTGGTTTTGTTGATGGTAGCGGATGTGGTGGTGGCGGAGGAAGTTCTAGGCCAGTTGACTTCAACAGGGATGGTGGCGACAGCCGCGGCCTCAGCATGGAAGAGTATTACAAGAACATGTTGGAGGAAAATCCAGGCAATCCATTGTTTCTGAGAAACTATGCTCAGTTCCTGTATCAAGTAAGTCCCCAACCCCAACTTGCAAATTATTTCTATGATGATTCTGTTCCACTCACAAAATTTCTTTGGATGCTTGATTCATTTTTTATTGACAGAAAAAGGGACACCTTGAGGGAGCCGAAGAATATTATTCCCGGGCAATTCTAGCAGATCCTGAAGATGGTGAAATTCTGTGTCAATATGCTAAACTAATTTGGGAGCTCCACCATGATAAAGAAAGAGCTGCAGCCTATTTTGAAAGAGCAGTTCAAGCATCATTAGAAGACAGGTCTGAGAAAGCAGCAGTCTTAAATCTCCACACACACTCTTAAATGTAATAATAGCATAACTCTTTGCTCTAAAATTTCCTTCACATCTAGACTCATTCTCAACTGTGTTTTTACCAGCCACATACATGCAGCCTATGCTAGTTTCCTCTGGGACATAGAAGATGATGAGGTGGAGCACGAAGAAAATGCCGCAGATACTTCCCAACTAAGGCCGCCACTCTTCCACCATGGAGTCACGGCTTCTGCAAGTGCTTAGTGTAATTTTGTAGGAAAACAAGATTTATCGAGTATACATAGGAAAGGGGAGGAGTGGAAGAATGGTGGTGCCATGCAATTTTCTGCTCAAGTATTTACTTGGAGAGAGCATCTTTATGTGCGTTCCCTTGTGAGAAGGTTCGCATATGCATCAATAGCACAGCTTGTCGGCTAGGAATTGAATATTGAGAGATGGGATTTTATCAAGAATACATACAGGTTCGAATGAAAGAATAGCTAGTTTGAATGGAAGATGGCTAAACATTAAGAAGGATATTGACTAACAATGTTTATCCTATCGAGAGACACAAGCACTTAGACGACCACCAAAGCAGTAATACATACGCTAGAATGCATGCATCCATTTCTGTTCATTACAGCTAGTATGGCCAATTATCTGATCCGATCTGGACTGAAATCACAATAGAGGGGCTGAAGAGAATATTAGTTTCCAAGACATAACCGAGGAAGAAAGCATAACAGATAAAACGAGAAAAACTGAACCAAAAACCACCCAAAAGTTTACATTTGGAAAGAAACCCAAAAAAAAAAAAAAAATGAAGCATTTGCTTCTGCTAGAAAAACTGTAAGTTATGGCAGCATGAGTAGGCCCACTCTAGTTATTTGATGACATTTATTAAATCGTGCCGCGGAAACCATTGGTTCCAACTCTTTTGCTGTCACTGCCATTTTGCTCACTTCCCCTTCCAGAAGTCCTTCCACCACGCCCTCCTCTGCCTCTTCCCCCACTTCCTGATCAAGACAATTTGAAGGCAGCAATAGGTTAAGAAAGGACAATAAGCATTTCCAGAGTTCATCCACTTGAAAGACCAAAAAGAATCTGAAAGTTTAAATTCCAGCCTGCCCTTAAGTCCTCAAAAACAATGACAATTATAATATCTTTGTCGTTTTCTAAAGCCTCACAGAAAGGGGGAAAAGAAAACCTTTAACATTCTAAAATCTTGGAAGCCCAAAAATTCCTTCAAATTTGAGAGGGAAAAAAAAACCCTTATATTTGAAATTTATGGAAAGATAGCCTGACGGAATTCAATGCAAAAAAATGAACAGCTGGGACATGAAACATCTTGACAGAAGTACAGCAAAAGCAAAAAATTGGCAGGTCCAACTTATGCAATAAAAAGTAAAAGTAGGTTGAAACACATACTTCCACCACGAGAAGCACCACTGTTAGGTCTTCTCTCCTCAATGTACACTTTCCTTCCAGCCAATTGAATTGGAGAAGCCTACAGAAATATATATACATATATATATATATATATATATCAAAAACCAGATACAGACAGTTTAGTGGGCACAATCACCGAGGGTAATCTCAACATAGATCAATATGTC
This sequence comes from Paulownia fortunei, assembly GCA_019321725.1. Classification (NCBI taxonomy): domain Eukaryota; kingdom Viridiplantae; phylum Streptophyta; class Magnoliopsida; order Lamiales; family Paulowniaceae; genus Paulownia; species Paulownia fortunei. The sequence continues at coordinate 22,039,503 of CM033106.1, forward strand.
CCAAGACCACACACACATGATATTATTCCGAGTTTCACACATTCTAACAACACTAGCTGAAAGCCTATCCAAAATAGGTTTTGCCAAAAGATTTAACAAAAGCGTACAAACAAAACTCTAATTAACTACAGGCACAGCATGATAAGTTCCTATATGCCTTTGATATTTTTGTGAGGTGCAGGATGGAGACACCAAACAAACTCATCCAAATGATGGAGATTATATTAATAGTCAAAAACAGACTTGCTAGGCAGGGGGACAGCTGTTAAAAATGCTCTGAAACAGCTCCCACGTGGATCAATAGAAATTCACTAAAATTTTTGAGAAACCAATAATTGGCATTTCTTTCCCCAAATTGGAAAAAACTCAAACCTTGATTGCATTCCCAACACTCTGAACATCTTCAAACTCAACAAAGGCATAGCAGACACCAGTATCCTGTTCGCCATAAGCAGATTCAGAGATTTCACAAACATATAAAAGTTAAATACTAGATAAAGATAATTAGGAAGGAAATGGACCATGCGATTCCTCAAGAAAACTCCATCATGCTTGATTTTCCCAAAATTCTTAAACTCTTCCAGAATATCAAGACTTGTCAACGTAGAAGGCAAGTTCCTCACATAGACAGATTTTGATTCTCCTGAGAAAATAAATGATAGAATCAAATGGATGGAACCAAAGATTAACTGAAAAAAAGTACTTTTTCATTCATAACAAAAAATCTACAATCAATATAAATCACAATGCATCAGTGCGTCTTTTCGAAGAGAACAAAATCACAAATGGAAAACAAATATTAAGACCCAAAGCAGAGATGCCCATTAAATATAAACTTAGAAACTGTCACCTTATCAATCAAAAAAAAAAAAAAAATCCTCAAAGCAAACACATGTAAACAGATTTGCAGTTGAAATGACATGCAGAACAGAAATCTTAAGTTATGATTGGAGTTGTTTCCAAACTCACGTTTTCTTCCTGGGGGAAGGTAAACCTGTTTGGCCCCTTTTTTGGGGAATAATTCTTTTATTCCACCAAAAAATTTCGTCCGTTGGGTCTAGGGTTTCCCCATAACATTTTTCCCCTCTTCCCACCCCATTTGTGTGTACAGCTAACGGAAGCTGGAAATGTGGTCGTAATCAATCCAGAAGTGAGGTCCCATCGGAAGTGAGCTAGGGAATAGGGAGCCAAAAGTGAAATGCAGTGGAGGTGGCTGTGGGGTTGGGGTATGGGGCTGGGTCGGAGGGTGGTCATGGTGGTAATGATGGCGGGAGAATCTGACTGGGCTGAACGCAGCGAAAGCAGGAGTGGGGGGTGGGGGGGGGGAGGGGTCCAGGGTCAAGTGAGGGACACAATGTGATGGCTGAAAGCGGCTGAGCCACCGATTTGGGGCAATTCTTCATCTTGGTTAAGCAGAGTGGAAACACAGCCCATTAGTGTGTGTACTGTGTGGGAATGTGGGAATGTGGGAAAGAGACAAAGGATGATTAGTCTTTTAGATATGGAGTTAGATTCAGAGGACTTCTGAATAGGGAAGAAAAAATTTAATGGAAGTTTGTTAATTCAATTTCAAACCTAGAGGAAGTAAATGCATTATATGAATAATTATTACCACAAAAATTATTAAAATTTGATCACTATGTTAATATCCATACTTTCTTATCAATCATTAACGTAATTAAGTAATCTTATACCTTAACATATTGATCTTATACAACTAACAACCAAATAACAACTTTGATAATACATTCACTCTTGGAAATATCTCCCAAAATTTAAAGCTAAACGCATTCTAAGGAATTTCCTGAAATGAAAATGATTGAGCGAAAGGTCTTTTCATTCTCAATACACCAAATCATTGTTTCCCAACAAATCCTCCAAACATATTTCCATTCTTAACATATTCCCCCATCTCACGACCAAAAATGCATTTTCCCAAATTTTCTCCCAAAACATTGGAAAGAACACCAAACAAAGCCTTAGGCTTTTGGAAATACTTTGATTAGCATAATATTATAGTCAAACATCTCAGAAGCAAATGCATTTTCCCAAAGAGAAAAATTGACAGCCTTTACCTTCCTGTAACGATAAGGCTTCTTCCACGGCGTCCACACCAGAATTTGGTAGACTTGGGGTTGACTGCTGCAGCAAAGGCTGTAACACATGGTTCCAATCTGCAGCAGGTGGTCTCTCAGTGAAAGCTGGTTGAGAACTTATTGATGGTGGAGATTTTCCTTTAGCCCGCAACTTTAAATTCAAAAAGGAATGAAACCCACAACCAGGAGATAAAGGAGAGATAACCAGTCAGAAAATATGAACACATAAAACAGTTTATCATGACAATTATCATGAAAGATGAAAGGTGAAAATAGGTTAAATTTCAACAGAACTCCCTGGAGCTTCTATGTGGCACATGTACTGGAAAGAATAATATCACTATAAAAAAATGTACTGTTCAAATGTAAAGAAAGCATTAGGAAGGTAAAGGAAATCAACATATGGTAGATTCCTAAGCTTGGAGGAAACACATAAAAAAACACCTTAGTGCCTCATGAGATTCTAAATGTACAGTCTATTTGAAGTAGTTGCAGTATCAATTTTTCTAGATACATGTATAGGAGATATAGCCATATACAATCAATAATTGGGCCAATATTACTCGAGTACTTGACAGATGACTAATTTCTTTCTCACTAAAATTCATTTGAGTGTCATGCAGCAATTGCAGCCAAGTCATATTGCATATTTCCAGCTACCTTGCTATCAGGTAGGATTTTACTAGTCACATACTTTGGCATTAGATATTAAGAAAATTTCACATGACAAAAATGATTGTCATATTATATTTTTTTGCACTAGCTCAACCAAAATGATGCTTACTATAGAAGCATAAGTCAGCTTCTCAGGTTCTCCAATAGGCTCCTCCACGGAAAGCTGAGGTTCTTGCACAGTAGTTACTGTACTTTGAAGCAAGGGACTTGAATCTTCAAAAGGAGATTCCTCTTCTAGCCTGTCAGCCTCAGGCTTCAGCTCAGGCTCTGGCTCAGGCTCAGGATCCTGCTGCAGATGCTCTTGGTAGTTGTACTCCTGAACTGACTCATCTCCTTCAATGCGAACAGAGTTACCATATTCCCCAGCCTCCTCCTCCAATGCATAGTCAGATACTGTTGTAGAACAAACTGTTTTAGCCTGATGATAACACATAGGTAAAAGACAATTTGCCATGTTTTAACTCCTTCAAAAACTATTACAGCAGCATGAACCAATAATCTCAACAGACCAGACATCTGAGCTTGAAAAAGATCTAGAGTTCAAAAAAAGCAAAGACTATATAACTCATATTACAGAGTTTCACGCCTAATTTAGACCTTCGTGATCATTAAGTCCAAAATTTTCCATATATAATCTACGGCATGAACCAAACGTCTCACATGAACATCTGAGATAGATATAACATATAGTTTTGAAAAAATAGAAGACTTAGATATCATACAATAAAATTTCACACCTAGTTTAGCCAGATAACTTCGAGATCTGTTGAAATCATTACTTTACTTCTATATACTTGCTGTAAGTCAAATTTGGTGGAAACATGTATCTGTGTCTGTGTTCAAATTTCTGATAATTGATTACAGAATTTCAGACCTACTTTAGCCCAAGAACAGGCAATCTTAAATCCAAGAATTTGCATTCATAAATTTGTTGCAAAGTTAATTGGTGGATGGATGTAATTGTGTTTTGGTGTGAACATGTAATAATTGTTGATAACAAATTTGATAAATACTGATCTAGATGACATCATATTGGATATGCCTTGAAATTTCAGTCCACACAGTTACTTCAAAAAAAGTAAATGAAGAACACAAAAGAGTCTCTTGCATGAGCCCCTTACTGATGAGGATTATGTTGAGCTCTACACAAAAAGCATTGAGTATTCAAAACACATGAAAAGATCATGAGATCAGTCAACTATACCCGGTGGATCGGGAAGATGAGTAGAAATAATCGGCTGATAATCAACATTCTGTTCCTGTGCTGCTACTGGAGCTGAAGCTTGGTGCGCCACCTCATCATCAGCAAAATGAAACATATCATTTAGAACAAAATAGCCTTTCTCTTGTGGAGCAAGGAAGAAGGTCTGCACAAATTTCCTCCAACCATTGAAATCTCTAGACTTGACAGAGCCAGAAACAACTACAAGAACACCTCCACTCCATGATTCAAGGGAATTTATTGTCTTGATCTCAATTCCAGTGAAATTTAGTGACATGAGTAGTTGATGAATTTTCTGCAGTAAAAAAACATACATGTGAGCACTAAATCAATTAGAAACTTGATTTTATGCATTTGATCATCTCATATAATCCAGAAATCCAGCATACAATTTTCAGTGCAGAACCATATAAAAGCCAGATAGCAGTGTTCAGATATGAGCACTGAAGACAATGGCAATTTGCAAAAAAAATGTCTGCCACTTTGGAAGCCATTTGCCAAAAAGAGGAAAAGGAAAATCTTCACTTGCTTTGCACAGAGTACTACTCATTACTACATAGTGGTTAAGCAGAAAGATCCTTCTCCTTGTATCTGTTTTTCTGATGTATCTAAAAATAAAAATTTCTCTAATCCATTAAACGAGATCCAGGTCATCAAAAACTAGAAAAGTGTAGATTGCTAAGGAGATTCTTTAGATTACATCAATACTAAATTTTACAATTCGTGACTGCCACAATTGGAATTTTCTAGCAATGTCATATCCTTGTAATGGCTTTCAACATGGATTAAGATTAAGCTTCCACGTTATGATCTTTGCTTCATGTAAGTCAAGGAGAAGGAAGCAACACTGAAAGAATATTAAGGATCCGTATTTTCAACTTTCCAAATCACTCATGCAGAAAATTCCCAAAAAGATCATTCCAATTTGAAATTGGCTAGGGATTTAAAGATTTCTGATATTTTTTTCTTTCGGCATCACATCACTCTTATGATAATAAAGTGGAAAACGGTTTTTCTTTAATTTTAATGCTTGACCTTTTACTCCTTAAACAAAGAAGGTATAGATAAAGAGATAGCTCAAAACGTGCAATGATGGTAGAGAGGAAACTGCCATAAATAACAGAAGCACAGTCCAGTAAACTAGGATTCTCTAACAACTCATAGTTAAATTTGCAAAACACTTATTTAAGATTCCCAGTTTCAGACATTCTGCCCTTCTCTTTATGCTTGCGAGTGAAGGCATTTAGGAGCCTTTTAGTTATCAACAGTCGACACGAACAAACAATCATTAAGCAGCTTCATAAACTCCTACATAACTAAGTAGCAACTTTGTAATACACACGATTCCCCCCTTTAAAAATTCTGGCATTTTAGCATGAGATCATTATTTTCTTAATAACAAAATCTCTTACACATTTACATTTAAGCGAGCTATCATCCTGAAAATTCAACAAAATAAAGTTGTAGTGAGAATATAGTCCACTTCTTAAGAGTATTCATCATCAATATCCAAACATCAAATCATATTCATATGAATCAAAATAAAAACCAGGCACCATATTGATTCAAGGGCTTGTACTTCATAAGAAACCTGATGGAACAAAACATTGTGTCACCTAACTTTGCTCCTGCATACCTGATAAACAAGGCAAAGAATGTAGATAATGGAGGGAGACTTTTTATTTTTTTAATTACCAAACACAATTTCGATGGTTAATGGTTTGACAACAGCTAACTTATGTAGTCCTTAGTCCTTACAACACTTGATAAATATTACAGCCAACTATACTTTGTAGGTATGGTAAATCAAAACCAGATTAGGCTATGCACAGTAGACAACAAACACATCACAAACTTATCAAAATCATCACCTTATTTCTAATCTCTAGAACTCAAGATTTATCACATAATCCCATCTCAAGTCATAAACCAAAATCCAAAAGCAATAATTTTGTTTTAGAATCAAAGGGAAAAAATGCCATTACAGCCATATCGGACGCAGAATGGCTGATTTCTCCATCAACTCTAATCATAGAGCTTGAATCATTGTAAAACTGATGCACATAATCCCTCTGCTGTTGGAACACCTGATAATATTGCTGAACGAAATACGAACCAACCTAATAACCGCAAAACCACAATTAATTTATAAACGAAGAAGGGAAGAAAAAAAAAAAGAGCTTATGCATTTGCAGAAACATGCAAAATCACGGAAATTACCTGAGGTGCGGTGACCTGAGGTGCGTACTGATTCGCCATTCTCCGCCCTATCAATCTGTCGACAAACAGATATTGCACCCTAGATCAAGAGCTCTTATCCAAAAACAGAGAATTTCTCTTTTAAGTTTTCGAATAATAAAACAAATTTATTGCGCACTGAAGTTACAGTGAATTACTGTTTATCTAAATTATTATTCTTCAACAGGAGAAAGAAAATAAATCAAAGAGAGAAACTTCACTGAGTGTTGAGAGAGACCAAGACAGAGAGAGTGGCTTATAAAAGTGGGGAGAAGAAATTGATTTTATTTTTTTTCCTTTTTCTATATTTCCTTTATTTCGGCGTTATGTTGCCCTTGTAATGGCGGTTTTGATGACGACAGGATCTTGACCCCGTAGACAGATTTTGTTTCAACGTCTTCGATTATTTCATTGATTTGTACTGTCGGGACGAGTATATATCGGGGTAAATTTTCTGACACGAATTTAGGTAATTAGGTAACTTTGGGTGGTAAATTTTATGGATTTTTATCTGACAAAATAAAATCAAGATCCAAGTTTAAGAATTTCATGTCAATATACAAAGTTAAAAATGTTTCGGCTAAATCTATAAAGGTTTAAGGTTCCAATCCATGAAGGTCTTATATCAGCATCATAAATACAGTTAATTTTTATTATTAAAAATATAGGATTAGTTATGCATTTAGTTGTTTTCAAGTTCTCCACCTTTTATTAAATTACTTTAAAACTGAATTGAGTGTTGGAGCGAATATCTTCTTTCAAACATAACATGTTCAATTTGGAGAAAAAATCTATTGTACCTTATATAAACTGCAGTTATTACCCCACAAGTTACTCCAAACCTATTAAGGGAAACATTGTTAATGGTATTTTTTTGCTTTTGTCAGGATAAATTTGGTCATGAACTAGTAGTTTATGGTGGCCCTCTTCATTATTTTCTTCCTCTTTGGATAAATTGCAAAAAATAAAAACAAATTAGAAAAAATGAAAAGAAAAAGCAAATTAACGTCATTTCTAGAAATATCAATAATTGTGAAATGCAATAATTTATAATCCGATTAAGTGCGTGTTATGAATAGTGCCCGACTTCATCCATATGGTGACATATATTATGTGTCAGTTTTCATTTGTTTTATCTATTCCAATCCAACTACTCCACTATGGTCAATTCAAAAATTTGCACCTAAAAATTTTCCTCCCAACCACTAAGTCTATGTTTAATTATATTTTGGGATGGTGTTTTAGGTAGGGATGACAATGAGGCAGATTCAAATTCAGACTCGTAATTAATCTGTTCATTCGGAGCGGGTAACAAGTCCGGCCAGACCCGCACCGAACCTATCTCGTTATATTTAATATTATTTTTTTAAAAAAATATTTTTTTTTATATTATTATTACTTATCTGTTTAGCCTAGGATTTGATACTTTAAGTCATTTGACTGAAATTAAGGCAATAGCTGCAGCGTTTTCCTTTTCTTCTCTTCATTCACCATTTGTCGCCTCCACACCAGCGGCCGTCTACCGTAGTTAATCGGACCAGCCGTGACAAGTTCATTTTAGCCGGAGACAACAGGCCATGGCCAACACCGATATTCTATGAATTTCACTCTGGCCATTGACCAATTCGATGCCCCCCCTTCCCACCCCACCCCCGCACCGTCGACATTGCCCGATAAGATCTTTGTAGCAAAGAATAAAGAAAGATTTTATTTAGCCCATTTCTATAAAAGAAAACACAAAACAAATCTTACATGTTCTTGTTGTCATGAATCATCCACCATTTGAATATCAGAACGATTGTATACTAGAAATGGGTGTAATTGTAATGTAGTTATTGTCTAAACATAAAATTTAAATCCAAAATAAAAAAAATATCCAGAAATTAGTTGATTTAATTTTAATATAGATAATTATATGCATTTAGGATCTGTATTCAACTAGTGATTAGACTAGTTAATGTTTGTTTTTATCAAAACTACTTATATTGAATGATAACCTCAAGTTCACTTTGATATAGATAGAGACCTAAATAGGTGTATTGACTGCTGCAAAATTATATTGAATATTGTAACTCAAGATAACTGGATTGACTACTGCAAAATTATTAACGGGTAGTATATTGACTGCTGCAAATTTTTGGTCTCTTTCTTTTTCTTTCAAAAATATTATTAACAGGTTTGGTATAAAAGCTTAAAAACAATTGGCAGTTTAATATTGTTTAGTTAGTGTAACAATACAACACAATGTGGCCAGCTTGAACTATTTGAGTTGGAGGGTCCGACAGGTTAGACCCCTCAGGTCTCAGGTCAGGGGCAAGGCGAGTCTCGTATCTTATTTTTTCTTGGTGGGGGTGGGTTTCGGATTTAATCAGACCTATCTCAAACCCGTCTCATTGTCATTCCTAGTTTTAGGGAACATGTTTTAGAGAAATGAATAGAGAATGAAAGTAATGTTCATTTTGTGTTTTTGAAAATGATAGTTTTTATTGTAGCAGTCATGTTTTATTGGGTAAATATGATGTAAATATTGAATGGCATATGTTGATATTGATGTAATGATTGAATGATATATACATTTATAAATATATAATTGTATATGTTTAAAAACAACATATGATTATAACTATATAATTGTATATGTTTAAAAACAACATATGATTAAATAAAAGATGTATACATATGTGTCTTTAAATATATATGTATATATATGTAAATAAATCTTGTATTATTAAATAATAGTTTGACCTTGGTAAATATTATATATAGTTATTATTAAACCAATATATAATGCATCTAATAAAATAACACTACCAATTAATTTTGAATTAATTATGTAAATTTGTTTTTAATGAAATATTAATTAATTCTAAATATCATAATATAACATTATCATTTCAGTAACAATACCAATTAATTCCGTGAATATTAATTTTAACAAAATTTAATTAAATATAAATATCATAGCAATATTTGAAATTAATAATATTGATCTTTTGAACTAAAATTCTTCAATATCATTAGGCTATGTGGACTAACTCCTAAATGTGTATGCAGTTCGAACATCATCCTCACACCTCCCCTAAGTCGAACCCCTACTGTCACTAAACCCATGTGCAGGGCCTATTGCCTATGTGTCTTTCTCATCACTTTCAATTAGTGTCAGGGCTGAGGAATATGTCATAGAACCCGTCGCCACATTTTTAGAAAACATCATTGTGCAATACTCATAATGTGGCAGTCCACACTCAATAGTAGAACCATTATGTTGGTGTTCCTTCGTATTTTGTAAATATAATTTAATTAGTTTATAAGTTCATATATGATTGTATTGTTATTAAAATGAAAACAAAGTCGAATTTATCTTATAAATTAATTTTTTTATGATGACTGAATTTTTTTACCACAATCAGTACTGCGATACATTTTGGTTCCCAGTTATTGTCGCACAATCAGGATCCCGTTCATATCCTATTTCAGTTGTCAATAGGCGATGAAATAATCGGCATGCATGTCTTATTCTACAATACTTAGTCTTGCGTTGTTGTTTGGTGTAGTCAAACTTACCATCAAGCGCTCAGATTAATCTATCAATAATAACACCTCAAATATATTTAAAAAAAGTGGTGGACAACAACTACCCTGGAGGAACTTCTCATAGAAAAGATCTATTCATTTTGCAAGGGCCTCATAGTATTTTTAGATTTTGACTTATTTCCCTTGGTACCCCCTAAGCATCTAAAATAGATATATTAGCTTATAAAACAGATATGAATGCATATTGGTTATGTGATGTGATGTTTAATTACCATATTTGACAGATGCATTAAATTAAATAATATATATATATTATATAATGAGTACTACTCCCTTATATTTTATTTAAATCTAAAGTTGAGAAATTCCATTCTATCTAAGTAAAGAAATCCTCTAATCTCTCTAGGATAGTTAGAACTATTCCAAAAAGAAGAAGATTTATGCTCACAAGCATAATTAGCTAGGAAATCTGCAACTTGATTGCCTTCCCTGAATATATGAGATATCTTGAGATTCATTTTTCCTTTCAAGAATTGAAACTTAGCAAGTAACTATTGTTGTTGCCATTCGTCTACAACTTGTTTTTGAAGCATAGGAATTAGATAGGCCGCATCAATTTTGATCTAGACTTGAGTCAATCCGCGCTTGAAACAATGTTGGAGCCCCTCAACAACCACAAACAATTCAGCAAACACATTCATGTTGTCGCCCAAATATGAAGCATAAGCTAGAACTAGAGCACCATGTGAATCCCTTATGATACCTCCCATTGCTGAAGCTTCTGGATTCCCTCTGCTTGAACCATAAAAAATAAGCTTATGCCAATTATCTAGAGGTCTTTTCCATAGGACTAAAAAATATTTTCCACCTTTCTTTTGTATCCAATAAATCCCCAAAATTTAGCAATTATTGAATCGCCATTCCAAAAATTAGGCCAAGCAAATTCATTTTCTCACAATATTGTAGATGCTGAAGTATCTGGATGATTATAGTTTGAGATCGAAACTTTATGCCCCGATGTTTGGCATCATTTCGAGATCACCATATGAACCATAAAATCAGCAAAAGGAGGGTCTTCCTTACATGTCTGTAGTCACCCAAATTTTTGGAATTACACCACACATGAATGTAGTTAACTATGGCATCTGTATTTGGCAGGCAACAAAATGTGAAAAGCTAAATAGAAATATCTCCAAATTGACAAAGCCTGAGGTCCGTGTAAGAATAAATATGCCACGTATTCTTCAAACACATGGCAGCAAAGACAAATACATGGAAACTCAAAGCCTTTATCCCGTAATCATTCATCGATAGGTATCCAATCTTGAGATAAGCTCCAAAGAAAAACTGAAGAAGTTGGGGTTAGGATATAATTTCAAAAAAACTTGTAGATTTGCTGCTTAGGACGATTCTGTTGTATCGAACTCCAAACATATTTTATTGAAAAAAATTCAATAGAAGCAAGCTTCCAAATAGGTATATGTAGTGAGTTTGAGCCAATAGGGAAGTTGATAATCTCATCAACAATAGGTGCAGGTAAAGATTCCAAAAGCATTAATTCATTCCATCATTCTATTGTCCAAAATCTTGAAATTAAAGTCTGAGCTGAAGCAATACCAAACGCAAATTACTTCAAAGGTCCCAACACATGCCAATTATCAAACCAAAAAGTAAGACGTCCTACACTAACACGCCAGAAAAGATGTTGTTCGGCAGCAACTCGGTGCAAGCAAAGTCAAATCCCAACTAAAGAATGATGCACCGTGCATCTTGCAACGGATGGATTACGCATAAAAGAAGCCCAAAGCGAATTATCAATTCTAAAATTCCACCAAAGCTTGTAAGAAAATGCTTCACAAACATCTTGTAAATGTCTCACTCCTAAACCCACCACATACGCTACAACATTAAATTAAATATGCTGCTACATACATAGCCTAACTTAAGTAGTACAATGTCTTTTTTATTAAAACATTGGAATATGTATAAATTTTGTAAAGAAAAATACACAATTTTATTCATTTTAACAATGTCTCTTTGCCACATCTAGTACATTTTAAACTATTTATTACAACTATTGGCACTATCTATATACAATATGTATGAAACTAAATCTATACAATGAATGTAATTTGTTTTTCAACCAATCCTCCAAAACTCATGCATAGTTAGAATAACATATTCACAATCATCCACACAAAGCATACCTAATAATGTTAAGTGATATGTGACATATTTGATTGTTGGTTAAATACATGACAGTTAATGTGTCATGAACTAAAGTAGACAACAATTTATCAACTATTTATTATCACTCAATGAATGCCCGGTCATGTAAAAGCACTTGGAACGTTCAAATGCAATGAATGCCCTTAATAAAACTTACAATGCAACTAATCAAAACAATAGACAAATATTCATCACTTTTAAACATAACAAGTGCCACATATAAATTATAGTTAACATAAAAGTAGGTAGATATACATCACAATTGCTATGGAATCCATTTAAATAAATTGCAATCACCCAAAATTAAATAAAAATCACTTAAACATAATTCACTTAAAACACATATTACAATCCCCAATTAACATATTTCTTAGACAAAAACTTTAGATAGTGCAATCCCCCAAATTAAAAATAATTATTCTACATTTAATTTTTTAAAAATGAAAATGGAATTTTGAAATATGCCAACAAATTTTTACATTAAATTTATTTAATGAAATGATTTGTATTAATTTGATATTATATCAAAAGAATTTTTTATTTCAATCCATACAGAATATTTTAATCTATTAAAAGAAATCATGTCAATTAATAATTTACTTCCAATAATTTTCTTGAAATTCTATTTATTAATCCTAAATTATTTTGCAATAATTTTGCATTTTTTTAAATTAATTTTGCAACCTAAATTAATTCTGCAATTTTTGTTATGTGGCGACCTAATTTTTACTTTTACCAAAATAATGAAATTTTAGAAAAGAAATTATCTTTTTTAAAGAAAAGAAAATAATTGTATTTGTATCTAACGATCAAACTGAAAAGAAAATGAATTTTTCTTTTGAAAACTAATCAAAAGCACATGTTATCCATATTTACATAAAACAAAAAAGCAAACCCATGTAAAAACCCACTGATTTTATCTGTAAAAACCCAGGGTTTCAAATCTATAAAAGCATATGCCAAAATTTAGCAAAAAAAACCCATGTTTTCATATCTATAAAAACCTATTTCAAAATCTAGCAAAAAAATCCATGGAATTAATTCGGTAATGTATGTGGAAATTTTTAAACGAGAACACCACAAACCTATAGTTGAAAAATAAAGGTACATACCTATGTTATATTGACAATCACTGATTACGCTAAGGACAATAGATACCCATACCACCCGTACCTTTATCTTCCATTTTTGAGTATGTAGAAAAGCGATCTCGTTACTTCCAACTAAAGATCCAAACTTTTTCATTGTGCTCGTGTGCAAAATGGAGATAGGAGGTTTGTATTGGGTTGGGGAAGTCACGGTCTTTTCCATTACTACTTAATAAGTACTAGGTAAGCTAGGTTAAACATAAAAAACAAATACAAAAAGTAAAAACCACAATAATCAAGATTCAAAGATTAAACAGTAAAGAGAAATAAATTCAAACATCACATGTAGCTTTTTCTTTCAGAATTTTGCAGCAGATAAGCACTAAAAATAAAGATAATAGTATTGTGTGAAAGGTGTAGAGAAGAGAGAGAGAGAGATCAACTCTTACTTTCCCTCACTCCAATACCCATCGACCCTATCATCCTTTCTTGCAAAGCCAACATAATTGAAACGCAATATCCATCCTCCATCACTACGGTGGATGTCGTCACTCTACCACACTTTCATTCTTTATGCATAAAAGCTCCATCACCTAACAAAACTCGCCTCCATCACCTAACAAAACTCACCTCCATTGCCGTCACCATGCCCTCCACCACCGCCTAACAAAACCTGTCTCCACCACTGTCACCACGCCCTCCACTTCTGCTTAACAAAACCCACCTCCATCGTCATTACTGTGTTCTCTACCACAGCCTAACAAAACCCACCTCCACTACAGTCATTGTGCCCTCCATCACCATCTAATAAAACTTTCCTCACTGTTGTCACAAACCCAGAACCCGTATAGGAAAAGGAGAAACAAAAAGAAAAAAATAGTGGTTGGTTCATGTGGAGCGGAGGGTAGGTTTGACCATCATTGGAGATTTTTTGAGGCATTGAAAATTCATGTGCAGTCATCGGAGATTTATTGTTGTTAGGGTTGGGGTTTTTAGTTAGCTTGGGCAAATTTTGGGTTTGTCGTGGGTTAACCATTTTTGCTTACTTTGATTAAATTTATGGGTTAATTTTATGGGCATATAAATGGGTTAAATTTAAGAGTTAATTTAATGAGCTTACAAGTAAGTTAATTTGATGGGCTTATTTGTAGGTTATGGACTTTTTTATAAAAATATTAGAGTTTGGCTTAGTGTCTTGTTGGGGAATTTTTTATTTTTGTAAAGAGAAATGGTCTTGTGGGTTATGGGTTTTTCTGTTAGTGTAGGTTGATTGGGTTTTATGGAATTTCTAAAGTAGACCTTTTGATAAAAGGATTTGGGCTAGAATTTCTAGCTTGGTGGTGGACTAGCTGATATATATATATATATATATATATATATATATCAGCTATATATATATATATATTCGAATGCATAAATATTATTATTTGTTAAGTTTATTTTTTATTCAATTTTGTAGGTTTAAAAATCTCACAAAGTTTGGGGTTTGGAAATAACCACAATGCTAGTAGATTACATTACAAAGAAAAAGGATGTAACCAATATCTTACAAAATTTAATATTAAAGTATTTGGTCCGTCTAATACAAATTTTCAAAAACTCCACTATTCTTGTAATGAATATAGGTTTACTTGTTGGTGTCATTCAACAAATAAAGTAGAATTTAGCGAAAGAGAAAAAAATATCGTTGATAGTGGTATCTCTGAAAATATGAAAAATAAAAACTCAACAAAACTTACAATTTATTACTTGTCTTTTTTTGTACTTATGATAATAATTATAATGAAATAAATGGTGTTAACGAGCTTTTGGAGTAATCTATTCAGTGAAAAACTATCAAATGACATCCTATCTTTCTCATATATTGTATTGGATTATATGTATTCTTGTAAAATCCATCCATACAACATCCACAATAATTCAACTATTTGATTGGACTATTTTAATCAATCAGTGAAATGTTAGCTCACGCTTAACATATATATAATATGATTACGATTTTAGATTTTTCTTATCAAATTAATCAGAATTTTGAACCTTCAAATTCAATAAATAGTTCATGAATAGATGTAATGAAAACTTTTTCCAACTTAGTGGCTTTATTATATTAATCCTTGGGATGTAATTTTCAAAATATCATGAATCTGAGAAAAATTTCACCTAGACATGATCTTTTATCAACATCAAATTCATCATATGTTACACATTGAGAAAGGTGCACAAATAAGCAAAAGACAAGATCTAAACTAACCTAGTCTCTATGATTGAGTATTACACTAAAAAAAAGAGAATATTTATAAATATATGAAAATGAATCATTGTCTATTATGCAACAATTTTCAAAGGTTTAAACAAAAGTAAAAACACTGTTAAAAAAAAAAAGAAATAGCCAAAAGACTAGTATAGACTAGATAAAAACTTGACTTATCCAACATTAGCTCACATAAACTCCATAAAGCTTTAAACCTGTAAGAATATAGCAAATTCTTAAAAATTGACTAGTAAGTAACAAGTAACTGGAAATGCAAGCATATTAATAGAAAGGTTCCAATCCTGCATTCAATATCATCCTTGACTAGTTCATCTCCTCTACTTCATCTCTTGCTCAGCTCCTTCTACCAAGGCTAACATTAGATAAATAATTGCAAACCTTGAGCATAATATGTTAATAAATAAAATAGTGTAACTACTTATGTGGTGTCGCAAAATCAAAATACAACTCAATTAGATTAGCTCCAATTATTATCAAAATGTCCCCATAAAAAGAAAAAAGAAAAACACATAATTATTGAATTAACATCTGGATCATGTTAAATCTAATTTAATTAACTTAGAAATCATTTACCACATACATTTGATGAATGAGGACCCCCAAATGGATATGTGAATAAATGCATTTGCCCACCCAAGTAGAAGTTTGGATTGCTTCCTTATGTTGCAAACACAAAATAGAGTATATAAGATGATAAATATTTATTCTCTACTTTAAAAAATGAAATAAAATTGCACTTTTTCTTAGAGTTAGATATTGCCAACGAGGTTGGTTGGCACCAAATTGAGAGGAAAATGGTGGACGTTGAAAAGGATAACTAGTTGGATATTGAGGTGATTGGAAATAGTTTGCTTCCTATGAGTTTGGACATGAATAGCTTCTTACGAGCTTTGTCCCTTTTTTTTGGTGTCTTTTGTAATCATATCTAAAATTTAATTATCAACAAGAAAAAAAAACATAGGAAGCATTAATTACTTAAAGGAGATTAAATCAACAATAGTATATATGAAGTGCGATACTATTTAATATTTTTATTTAAGTTAAAACTTATATGCAAGCATTTAGCGTTCCTCTTGACTTGACATAGAGAGGATAACTTACAAGCACTTCATTTAACCAGTCATTGTCTTCATCAACAACTAAATCATCACAAGCAATTTGATCATTTAAAATCAAATTTTCAAACAAAGCATCTGCTTGCTGACTAGCATTATCGAGAATTCCAGTTAATATGTTTCTCGCCTCCTCATGAGTTTTGCATTCCTCATGAGCTTTGTATCATATAGTAAGATCATATGTCAACTTCATTATTTAGTTGACAAATACCATCTTAGATATATGACCACTTTCTCTTTCTTATCAAATACTCTATTTATACTTCCATTTCTATTTTCTCTACCCTCATAAAATACTCTATTTCTTATATTTTTTATCCATCGCTTCTTATGTATGTGTTGGGCAAAATATCCAAATCCATATAGTCTTAAAGACTTTTAAATCATGCTTACACAATATATCAATTTACTCAAATTTGTGACAACTACATTTTACTTTATGATTAATTCTGCTTATAGAATACTGCTTTCCTATCCTTTGAGTTTTGACCTTTTACTTTGAGCTCAAGCAATGAATTATCAATATCTGAAGGTTATTCAACAAATGTTGTATTCAAAGAATTAATCATTTCTAGTTTAAAAATTCTATATATATTGTGTAGATATCAGTTATATATTTCAACAATGGGTTATTTTTTACAATCATCAAAGGATTCCTCAACCTTTTCTTTTACACGCCATTTGTTTTGAATATTTTTATAATTAAGGATAAAATCATACAATGAAATGGTCCTGTTACCTGCTTTTTTTAACATCGAGTCTTGCTTCTAAATATAGCCAAAAGCCCCGCATTGAACTTGTAATTAGTAAAAGCAGTAGCCTATTTATACATGTCATTTAACTATTTATGACCACTGACGTTTTGTTCATCAATCTTAATTTTTTATGTAACCTCAAACTCTTCTTTTGATTCACAATGATTCAATACATCCACAATTGTTTAAATTTTGAATCTTAAGTGTGAAAGAGCATCTCGATTGATATGTCATTAACACAAATGTGGATGTGCACATAGAAAATATTGTTTCTCCTGCATTCATAATTGATTGACATTTATCAGTAAAAAATATTTTAGGCTGTTTGTCACTCATAGAAATTCTATGAGTGTGCACGGTTTGGTAAACCGACCAAATCGTGCCGAAACTGAAAATTCGGTATAAACCGAAATCGAATCGAAATTTTCGGTTCGGTATTCGGTATGCATTTTTTAAAATTTCGGTATTCGGTTCGGTATCGGTATTTAAGTTCGGTATACCGTACCGAACCGAATACCGATTTTTATTTTTTTTGTAATTTATTTTTTTAAAACATTGTTGATTAATGTTAACATTTTAAGTATTTTTTAGTCTATTATCCTTATGTTCAATTGTTTAGTAATTAATTAATAATTATTTAGTTGGTGCTTATGAAAATTATTAAAATTTAACTTAATAAAAATAATATATATATTATTTTTAATATATATATATATATATATATATATTATTTTTAATAACTAAAAGAGTGCAATTTTTTTTGTTTGATGAAATGTATCACCAAAATGCATTGAATACTCAACACTTACATATTAAACTAAATGTAATTTGATTTTTTAATTATTTATTGTTAGTTACAAACGAAACAAATATATAAGCATATTTTTATTTTCACCAATTTAATTATTTACCTTTGCCCAAATAATAGCCATTTATGATTGAAAATAAATTCTAAAAAATAGTACAAATGATTGAATTATATTTTATATAGGTTACAACTCCTTGATTAATAATTGTTATGCATAAATTTTTGAAAAAAAAGGGAGTAAATTTTATTTTTTTATAAATTTCGGTTTTACCAAAACCGTACCGAATTACCGAATTTTTTTCGGTAATTACTGAACCGAACCGAGTTATTTCGGTTCGGTATTTGGTTTGAAAAATTTTCGTACCGAAATTTCAGTTCGATTCGGTACGGTTTTACCGAATGCACAACCCTACATAGAATCAACAAATGTTCTAAATAACCATTTAAAAAAACTCTCAATTACATAAGATATGAAAGTCATGTCAAACATCATATTTTACTTGTACTGATTTATGCCAACTAAAAGAACATATATCAAATTGTGCATGTTTGTTTGGTAAGTGGTGTTGATTCAGAGAATATCACTAAAATATTCATAATCAACTTGGCATCTATAGTCTTTGAAGAAAATTAATCAATTTATTATCATCATCCAATAGCACATTCCAATGAAAAAATAGCTTCTTGTTTGATTTATCTGTAAAATAATGAAGTAATTTAGAAGCATCTCCATACTCAACTTTTGTATATTTCTTAAATGATTAATCATATGCATCTTTATGAATAAATCTCAAATTTTGTGGCCCTGTGAATTATTTTCCATAAAAGAAATAATATTGGCCACAAATAATCTAGCACTTCACCATTGTTTCTACAATTGATTTATGAGCATGTGAAATATTGCGTGATCATCTCAATTTGTTTGATCAGCCGCAACCACTTCATATTTATGTTCCATAACAAACCTAGTCACTTTCTATTCTCCCCATTTTTTCCCTCCAAACTCTAAGCCTTGTTGTGCATTTAGTTCTAGTTATTGGCTTTTGATAGACTGATATCCTTTCACAAGATAATCTTTAACACCTTCTCAAACCATTTGTCGAGCTCTTTGCAAATTGCAAGGACTTAAGTGATGCAAAATTGATGAATAGGGCCATAGTGTTGTAGTTGGAACAGAATTAGGCATCTCTATCTAAATATTCCTCAATGTATCATATCTATTTTGTGAGTTTAGCAGATAACCTTCCTCGAACTGTGCTCAAATCAGGCTTATGTTTACGAGATTTTTGTTTCCTAGGCTTTCTCCATGTCTTCTTTCTCTCTAATCGCTGACGACGAATTTCAGGATCTGCCCAACCTTTTCCCCATTCTGAAAAACCCGAATAAGATTTGTGGCTTTTCATGGACAGCAGCATATCTGCTTCTGGGTAAACATGAAATGGGTGTTCCAACTCAGACTTCAAGAATTGCAGCCCGGAATCTGTTGGTTCTGGAAATTTTATCTGAACACGGCTCTGCATGTCATCGGACAAGAGATGTGATGAGACATTAGTGCTATGTGGTGATGAGATAACTTCAAATAATTTATGACTCTGAAAATTAAAAAATGTGCTAGTATATGCAAGAGTAAGAATATAATCGTATTGCATTGCTAAAAAGACTCGAGACCAAAATAACACTATTGAATGGAATTTGAACAAACTAATGTCAGTTTTAGGCATTGTAAAAGACAGACATTTGTCACTATACACTAATCGTATTGCATTAATAAAAAGACTCTCGACCAACACTATTGAATGGAATTTGAACAAACTAATGTCAGTTTTAGGCATGGTAAAACACAGACATTTGTCACTATACACTACATTCCTTGTGAAAGGTTACAGGTAAAAATCATTTAAAGTAGAATCCTATGTTTTCATAATGATCTTTAAGAACATGAATATTCAATTCAATTCCATCAACTTTTTCTCATATAACTTAGGAATTTGAATGCAAGTATCAGACTAGAGGTACACCGCATTAGGCCATAATCAAACAAATCCCACAGAAGCATAGTCCAATGAACTATGGACTTATCATCATGCTTTAGGCACACAAACTGAAAGTAATATTAAGCAAACTTCCATAAGTTCATGGTTAACTCGGAGAGCGGGTTAAGTTGGAGAGCGCTGCTGCAATCTAAGTTAACTTCTCAGTAAACAAATGAAGAACTATGAAATCTTATTAATGATGATACAATGCTCAACAAGTTCATCCAGGCAACAGGCACTCAAATCTTTTTTGATACATTTTCTTTCCTCCACCACAAAAAAACCTACACAACTCAACATGGAAATCTGCCAACACCTGTGTGTGTGTGTGTGTGTGTGAGAGAGAGAGAGAGAGAGAGAGAGAGAGAGAGAGAGAGAGAGAGGGAGGAGATGGGGTGTTCAAACAGTACTAGCATGTTCTCTATAAGAACATTTTAATTAATTTTGAGTTGATAAGGACAACGAAGCCGAGAGAAATTTTAGCAAGAGAACTTTTCCCTTGCTTAAATCTAACTTCTAGATTCAGTGACATAACTTGAAAAATCATTAGAAGTCATAGCAGATCAGTGATCTGGGACAGATTATATCCTGATTTTCAGGCCTCAATAAGTGGAAGAAAAATCTTTCAACTTGAAAAGTGTTAGATGACTATAACTAAGATGATGTACTATGGAAAATTTCTGAATGAAGATCCTACCATGTCATCTCCATCCCGAATGAACCCTCTATCTTCTAATATACGAGCAAGACCACGCCACCATATGAGGTCACTTGCAGCAAATGTGTGATTCTGCAACACAGTCATTGAACACCTAAGTTTCAAGCAAGGAATGGGAAAATGAAGAGAAAAGGAAGCACAGGTAAGAACAATATTGTCGAAAATAGAGAATCACAAGATAAGACACTGGCACTGAATAATGCATGATCTAGTCATTCTAGTAATATATAACAAACCAGGGTGGAAATGAATGTGTGCTTGCTCACAACTTAACAGGCTAATACTAAAACCAGACATTCGACTTTTGCCAACCAGAGTAGATCCAAAGTGTTGTATTGATATTCTATTCTAGTAATAAATGTATAGTTGCTGAAACTCTAATCAGAGTTGTCAATCTCTTCTAAGTTCATCAAAGTTTGGAGGACATCAACATATGAAGGTATTAAATTTTCTGTCTTGTTGCATCAATAGAGGCTGCGAAAGGGAGTAGGACAAGGTTACCCCCACTTCCACACCCCAACCCAGCCCACACACACACAAATGCGCATGCATATGCATATGCATATGGGATCAAAATTTTCTTGGTGTTTCTTAATTTTTGAAATCATATTGCTCCAAAAGGTTCAGAGTGACACGTGACTTCCTAATCCGCTAAGATAGAATAAGTATGAATATAAAGTTCTAACTCATGCATATAAAGAAGTGCATGCCCATGACCATGACCATATATGTGTGCATGTTAATATGTTACTGCATGCCCATACACACTGTCAAAACACATAAGCAAAGCTTGCGTACCATCTGGATGTGCATTTAGGTGTAACCTTGAAATTATATGGGAGATTGCATGCAGAAATATTTGTTTTTGGCACAAGAAAAGTACCTGTTCCCTTATCCTACTGACAAATGCCATAATGTTTGGTTTTTCCTTCAATATCCTGCCTTCGAAGCTGTGGATGGCAGCATCATCACACGAGACATCTTGACAATTCTTATATCCCTGAAATACAGCATTAATTTCATAAATATCTAATGTAACACAGGCACACAATCAACAACGGTAGGAGTTCCACACAAACCAATCAGAAGCCATAATATATTCTGGGCAAAATTCAGAAGAAATATATAAAATAATGTAGATAGTACCCACATAATGTGTGGCAATAAGCTGCAAGAGTATTGTCACCTCAACTTTAAAATCCTGAATTTCTGGAGGCCCATTTATACAGACATCACATCTGTGCATAAAAACAAAGTTAGTCAAACTTTATGTAGAACTAAAATATCATATAGCTATATTAGCATATTTAGTTTGGCTAGAACGAAGAATGTAAATACTGATGCACTTTAACTGGTTGGACTAGACTCAAGATATGCTCCCAATTTAGCAACTATTGTGTTCAGACAAACATATAAATTAGTAAGACATTCTGCATCTTCACTCAGTTCTGAACCCAAGGAATGGTTTCCACACTTGGGTCATACAAAGATGAACTAGAATGAATCCCAAGTGAGCTGAACATTGAGCTGCCGACAAATGACGAATGGATAAGGGGTTCTTATTACAGCACAAAGAATGAGAGGGATTTTTTTTCAGATTTTTTATTAGCAACACCTGTTCACCATAGATCCCATGCCAGCCTTTGCTTTCTTCAAGCACTACAAATATATCCATAAAGTATATCCTGTAAATCATAGCTAAAGTGATTGAGGTAAAATATAAAAATGGTACAGCGTAATGCAAATTGGATCTGTCTAAACCACTAAATAAATCCACTCTGATCTAGTCCAGCAGTAAACTTATCAAAAGAAGTGATCGGGCTCTGATCAGACCTGAAACAAGCCCAGCCCATTGGCAGATGCACTTATAGTTACATATTTAACAAACAGCAATTACTCACAACCATGAACCTTAAAGCTTCACATATGCAGGAAGAATCTAATAACGATCCGTACACTTCGAATTTACGAGCAATTTACTAGTTCCTTTCATCTAATAATTTTATCAAAAGGAAACATTTTTATGCTTCTCCAGAGGATATTAACAGTATGTTCTCTGGAAACATAATCTGATAATAATTAGAGTCCAACTGGAGATGAGAAGAAAGCACAGAATTCAACAACATTAAGAGCCAAATCCTGCAATCAATTAGTGGTATTCTTTTCATGAGATTACACCCTTCAAAAAAGAAGCATCTAATAAAAGAAACGACATACAAGAGACATCTCTCCTGAGAAAACTCCTCGCCAAAGTATTCTACAAGCATTTTGGCTCTACAACAAGAAGTCTTCATTCCATACCTGCAAGAGTTTTGGAAAAAATGATATGGCACGTCCAAGCATGTGAGAGAAAAATTCAGTGGAGACATTTAGAAAATTGTCATTGACCTGAAGCAATCAGATAACATCTTGTATGCTTGCTTTGTCTGTTCTTCACTTCTTTGACTTGGCAAAAGTGTAGGTATTCTTGATAGATTTGCATATAGGACTGCTCAAAAGAGTAACCAATGATATCATATACATGTCCAATCCTGCTTTCAAGCACGAATTTTATGCAAAACAAAAGCATATTTACCACAGTCTGCCAATTTTCCATCCCGACCCGCCCGACCAGCTTCTTGGTAATATGCTTCCAAGCTCTATAACAAATCAAGTAGTTATAGAGAGAGCAGGTGAAAAACACACTTGTAACTACTGAAACAACAAAAGTTCAGTTCAGCACAAAACAAAAGGTGAAAATAGATAATTCATATATACATATATACACACATCTATATAAACCAAATGTGAACTTGTCATGAAAGAAATGCTTCATAGACTCCTAAAATTGCGGTGAACAAATAGGTGTGGACAAAATAATTCTTATTCACGTTGCGACAAAACTAATTTATCATTTCTGAAAATTATAGACGATGTCTGTGGATATGCCTTATGATGAATACGAAAATTCAATGCACAAGTTGCAAATACAAATGCAAGACGCAGACCTGTGGCCAACCATAATGAATGATCCTTCGGACGTTCGATTTGTCAATACCCATACCAAAAGCAACAGTTGCAACAACCACCTGCACGCAGGAATATGTGTGGTCACTTTATGATTGAGCTAATTGTATGCAAGTATCAAGTTCTAAAATAAATTTATATATAGAGTTAGAACCCCTCTTGCACAAAAATGAATACAATTATGAAAGGTAGGTAAGATTTCCTTCAGCCCCTAAAACCTGACACATTAATACTCTTAGTCTTTTCAAAAATAGTTTCTGTATTTCGACTTAAGATACATAATACAAGACCTCGGAGGCCAAAAGCACCTGCTGTACCTTTATCTCTCCATTGAAGACACCCCTAGATACTTATCAAGTATTTCACCATATTAAGAAAATATCTTTGAGTAAATTAACCGTTTCTCACATATAACAGAAAATTAGAAAAATTGTACCACACACAGAATTTCTGAAGGAAAATGGAAGGGGAAAAGGCAATGGCGTGGCAGCACTTCTTTACATATATTATGTGCTTAATCCCCATATTCACATGGTCAATCAAAGACAATAACATGCTGATTGGTTGAGGAAGAAAAGGTAATATGAAGCCAAGAATCTCACTGATCTTAAGTTTTACCTAAAGTAATCATTTGTCTTAAAACTTTCTCTAAATAGTTTGAAAATGCTATGTAGATGATCTCTACTAACCTGGTGTACAACATTTGCTATACATCTTATTTTATGAACCAACAGAAACTGAGTTGACAATCAAGAAGAACAGGTGCATTATATATTTCCAGAACTAAGGAAGCCTTGACCTTAGGATTGTTATAGATGTAACAGATGAGAAATATAGAGTTCCTTCAGAAAATCAAAGAGAAAAATGTAGCAAAAGTTTAACAGTAAAAAAAATATAAATCCTATTAACTGAAAAAGTAAATCAAGGAAATGATTTCAGAAAGGCACAGAGAAACGCTTAGATTGACATGACACTTAACTAATGAGTCGCATGACCACGCTTTACCAGAGAGAGAAAGGACATCATCTTAGACTCTGAAACATATACGCTAGGCAATTGGAATATGCACATGGTCCAAAAGGATGGAGCTTTGGCATCTCAGGGTATATGGAATTCCCCTTGATCAGTACCGGAGGACTTTATGTGAGCCACTATGACAAAAAATCTTACAACACTAGAAATACAAGCATATATATATATATATATATATATATTATATATATATATATATATATATATATATTTCTGAACCCTCCCTTGCCTGCCATAACCTTATATTTGTCTTACCCAACACATTCTCACATCACCTTTATTCGTTATTGCTGCACCATGCATTTTGAAGTTCTATGAGGTTACTAAGAAGGGTATTGAAGCAAATGATGCATCTCATCTGCCTATAGATACCTGTCTCTACGGCAAAGAATGAATACAATATTCTGGAAAGCTGCAATGTTTCATGACGTTGTGAGAATGAAAAGCTCAGATAACCTTTAGACTTTTGCTTAATCCTGATGGTTTCCAATTCCACCATCACCATCTTGCACAGCAGAATGTTTTCTAGTGTGGCTTCTGTACTTGAAGATTACTAGATTCCTCCAATTATACAACAAACTAAATCCAAGAAACTTAAATAGTGTTTTGAGAGTCAGACACTTGAAAGGCTAGGAATAGACATCTCCAAAGGTTTGGCGTAATTGAAAAAGACCTCTACATTTTTTATAATTACACCGACACCCACTGCAGCCTACTATTATGGAGGAAAGAGGGAAGTCAATAATTTATGATTCTTTTGAGCATATTTTCAAATGTTATATGATCAAAGTTCACATAAAGTCCATGATAACTACCAACTGGGTAGTCAGATTCAGTATCAAGCATAAATATGAAATTTCCTTGATCAGATCAGCGAGAAAACCCTATCATGTTGAACCCATGTAGATACCTGATAAGCATGCTCTACAGAATGATTCTTGCCAACCTGACCCATTATCCATATTTCAGAGCATGTTAAAACCAATATTATACCCTTTAAAGCTTTCCAAATATAGTCTAACCACAATTTAGAACTTAAAACTGATTCCTCGGATATAATCCTATAATAGTTGTATTCAAATCATCCTAACATAACTTCTATCATGTATAAGTTTTACATGATTAATCCTTAAAGACTCTTCACTGCCAAAATCACTTTGTCATAAGTATTGACCAAGTGCTAACAAATGTAAAGCCTGTTGTGAGAGGGTTAGAAGGATTGCCTCACATCCTAAACACTAAACTCCCAATCTATAATAGTGTGCTTACTTGCAGGATACAGCACTTAAAAACATCATGCCACGTCACGCAATTCATGCATGAATCAACAATTTATAGCACCTTATGAAAATCAATTAGTAAACATGTAACTCTTTTTCTTTTATAGGAGAAACACCATAACAATTACAAAGTCAATAATAGAGAAACTGTAAGGCCCACCTACATGCCAGCATGAGCAATTTTTCATACTTTTTCACATATCAAATGGACAATTCTCTGGCTAAATCTACACCTTTATTGTTCAAAGCAAATCAAAGGACTTGGTGGACGCTCACCACCTGACTGGGGTAAAGGTATGAGCTCAATAGTTCACATTGATCATTAAATAGGAAGTATAATATTCAAATATTCTTTTGTGGATTCAAAAGTGCAAAATAACTTTAGTTTCTGTGTTCCCTCAAATTCAGAGATCCAATGGCAATCTGGACATGTCTGACATCTATAGCATTAATATAAAGACTTGATTGATAAAAACAGATGCAGCATATGTTACATCGAGCACTCTTCAAGCATAGTAGTACTTGCAAAAGTGGACGACTCAATGCACAAATAAACAGATAAATGACAAATAAACACTTTCCCACTGTTGAACGCAAAACACTTTTCCAGCTAAAAGTTAAACAAAAAAGAAAAACAACAACAGAATTTCTTGTTCAATTTCTTTGTTACCTGTAACTCATCTTCATGAAATTCTTTGTGAACCTGCCTGAGATGTGACTTTGGCAACTACAAGGAAAGGCAAGAAGATAGGTTACAAATTGGACCTCAAACAGATGGAGGCAACAATACTTCTATTTTGACAGAATACTAAAAATATGCCAAATGCTTCATATGTCGAATGATCATGTGAACAGTGAATTTTCATATGAAGACAAAAAAATTCTGTATTCCCAAGGTAGACCCACAAAATGACGCACTTATACTTTTTCTGTGTTAACTGATAATCTTATGCCTCCTAAAGGATCAATGATTCTCTGTTTAGTATACGACTGATATACTATAAAATGGAGAATATTGTTTAACCAAAATTAACTTGTTAAAGATTTGGCAAAATGCGTGGAAGAGACTGGTACCTTGGCATTATAAGCAGCAGCCTTTACTCCAAACCTTGAGAGGAACTTTGTTAAGCTCAAAGTTTCTTTCCTAGTAGGAACATATATGATTGTTGGTCCTTCCAGATGTCCTTGAGGAAGTGGTGGTCTTTCTTCTGCTTTCCTCAGCAGATTTTGGGAGTCAGGAGTCCCGCAATTATTGAAGTATAGAGGTAGTTGTCCACAAAATTCACCACATGAAACTGTACCAATTTCAGTTACTGTTAAATATTTTTATTAATGAATAAAGATAAATGCTGCAGGCATTTATAACTAAGACCACAACAATGAAAATAGTGAGAATTGATTTTTTTGGTCAAGCCAAACTTTGAGAAGAAGTTATAGGGAGACGTTCATTTGCTGTCCTACGGTGCTCAGGAGACGAGAACTAGAATGATTGATGAGCATAGGTTGTGAAGCATATCATCAAGTTCATGAAAAGTGATGAGTAATCAACAGAAAAATTAAGTAGATGGGATGGTCCGGATGGATGCATATCGCTTTGTTTGCAAAAAGCAATAGGTTTGTCTTGCCTCCTTCAACGTAAGAAAATTCTAGAAATACTGAGCATTTACTTGCTCTTTTAAATTTAGATATGTGCCAGTTATAACAGTATTATTTTCCATATACAGTAAATATACAGTAGTTTGGCTAATATATAAAATATCAAAAAGGTCAAATATTCCAGAATTTGTTTAATACCATCCAGGTCATCTACTTCTTGCACTTGATCACAATCATCTTCCAGGTATTGAACTGACAATCCATTCTCATTCGGAGAGGCCAAAAAACCATCATCATCTGAAAAGTCATAATCATCGATATCGTGTACTTCATTTTTGCACATTTCATCTAGTCCGGATGTGCTAACATTTGAAGAGCCACTTGAGTTTTTTGAGGAATTTTCAACATCCTTTGAGATCAATTTTTTAACTGATTTCTTGTTTTTGGTGTACAACCTTATCAACTCACTGAAATCCTTCTCACAGGAAGATAAAGATGATGTTCTACTATGCTTCACCTGCAAGAGATGAATAAATATCTCATTTTGAAATAAAATGTGACATGTAACAACCGCAATTTACATTTGAAAAATAAATAACCCTCATCCATAATAACAACTATAAGAATGACAATGATATGTTATCAGCAGTAATAATAGCAGTAGCAGTAATAACTACAAAAATGACATAGCAGTACTAAAGGATGATGAAATATAGACTAAGGTTTGCAGCCAGATGCAGATCATAGAAACAAAATCAGAAAAGCATGTGCCCGAATGTGCAACCACAAAGAAATGCAACACTGACCGAGAAACGAAGATTTGGTCGAAAAAATGAAGTGATGACAATTTTTGTCCCCTTTGTCATGCATAATGACTTCAGTATGTCTTCTCGAACGCAAATTGTTGCAGTAGCAGTCAAAGCCATCAATGGGATGTCAAACTTCAAGAATTTCAATTTGTCAGCCCTGAAGCTCTCTCTTAATACAGACAATCGCCTAAAATGTATGGGAAGAGACTGGTAAGAGATCATGGTAATTTGCTATTATCCTACAAATTATAGTTTCCTAGTGGAGCGGAAGTATGATAGCAATAGTTTGCTTGAGACATTTATATGCATGTGTACAGGTATGGCATACATGCACACCTATTAACAGGCGAGTTTGATCAGCTTGGTACCGGCACATTAGATATACTTCATTCCTTCTCTCATATAGCACGCAAACACACTAAAATACACAGGTATAGATGTGCACATCCATGTGAGCAACATTCTAAGACCAATCATCACAATGTCTTTATTATAAACAAGACTCATTCTTAACCCATTTAATGTTGTAAAAGGTTTCAATTGTTACTCTTATATATTCGCTGTCTTTCATTAGCAATTCTTCTTATACCATTTCTACAAAATACTATACACTCCAAAAACCAACAACTTTTTATTTTTGTTGTTGTTGAACCATCCCATATGTGATACCCGGGGATGTGAACCAATCTGTGATGTGACAATGTCAATTGTTACTCTTATATATTCGCTGTCTTTCATTAGCAATTCTTCTTATACCATTTCTACAAAATTATATACACTCCAAAAACCAACAAGTTTTTATTTTTGTTGTTGTTGAACCATCCCATATGTGATACCTGGGGATGTCACAATATAGATACATCGAATATTCAAAAGTATTGGGGACTGACTTAGTTGAATGGGAAAGGCTAGCTTTTTTATACTGATATAACACTGCCATTATCACATCACAGATTGGTTGCCATGAATGATTTATCATGTAACAAAAATAGTCAGATATAGAAACATGTGTGCCTGTACACACCTTTACAAGTTTTGACTTCTACTATTGTTGCACTTCAAATGTTAGTGGGGCTTAAACTATTGTGGTTTCTTGTGGATCCATCTATTACAGTTGAATGTCAAAAGACCCATTCGCAACCATGCAGCTGCATCAGTGGCTAAATTTCATAGTAGATATCAATTAAATATTCCATAAAAATTTCAAGAATATGCATGAATAGGCAATAAGCAGATCTGAGTATATAACTCCCAGTCAGGAACTTAAGATAGATTCAATTTGATCAGAAGCACTAAGCCTATTGTGGATGGTTAACAAGATATCCTCTTCGCAGTACAAGAAGCTATGAGGTGGAATGCATAAGTGGCAATTGTCAAAATGGAAATTAAAGAAAGCTAAATGAGCAACTAACAGATAGAGACAACACCAGTGCACACCTTCCTCAGCCTCAATTTCAGAGAACTCTGTGAAAAAGATTGCACTTAGAGAAGAACAGTTCCAACCATTAACATTCAGGTAGAATCACATAAAACATGTTTAAGGTAAGAGGTAGAACTTTGAAAGGAAGGAAAGCAAAGAATACAAACCTGTAGTCAGGTCGAAAATCATGACCCCACTTAGAAACACAATGAACTTCATCAATTGCAAATAGTGCAATCCCACGACTTTCCGCAAGGCTTTGAAGTGGTTTAATTAGCCTGCAAAACAATGTAATGATTTTATCTTTCAAAACTGGAAGATGCATTCCAGATAACATCCAAAATAGCAAAAGCCAGTTCACCTTAAAATAGTCTCTGGGCAGACATAAATAATGTTATATGCACCACTCATTGCTTTCTTTTCAACACTTTTGTCAATTTGACCAGATCCAAGGAAACAAGCTGAAATCCCATGCTTTCCTAGTTTCAAGCACTGATCGTGCATCAAGCTAATTAGTGGTGAGATAACCACCACCACCTTCCCAGATAATAATGCTGGAACCTGAAAACATAATGATTTTCCTACAAAAAGGAAATTGTTCTGAGAAGTGGAAGATGTCCTTGGACAGTGGACCACAAATGACAACTGCATAAAAGGGCCAAGAGTAAAAATACCAGATCCTGTTGCTGCAAGAACTAGACAATCTTGGTTAGCTAGCCAAGCTTCCAGAACTTCCTTTTGAAAGCCCTTCAAGGATGAATATCCAAAATGTTTGTGGATTAGATTATTCACCTTCTTTTCCCAATCAAATCCAACAATTTCTTCATCTTTGCAATAAGATGGCACCATGAAAGTTTCTGGAGAGAGATTTGAATTAGTATTCATGATTGAAGAAACTTCTGGTCCTTCCACATGTCCTATCAAGAAATTTGTTTTAGAGACTGATGCATCACATAAACCTCTGGTCTTGCTTCTTTTGGGTCCAGATGCCAATTTCAGGTGCTCTGTTATGTTCTGTTGTCGCATTTTACCAGAAGACTGCAGTGAAGGGGTGGCTCTTTTGCCCAGAACTTTGTTGTTTGTGAGACACATCGAACTAGTTGATGCACCCCCATTGTTTCTACGAGAGTCATTCAAGATAAACTCAATTGCATTATCCAGCGACAGACCCACTGCTTTTATGGCTTCTGTAATGTCTGAGATATCAAACCCCATATCAACCAATTCTGCGGTGATTTGATCGGATGTCACATCATTCCCATCCATGTTGCAAAAACTATTTTCAGAAGAAACACAAGAAACAAAATCAACATTGAATAGCAGAAAGCAAAACAAAAAAACAAAAAAAAACAGGTAAGCAGGAAGCAATTTAATATTAGTGCAATCTAAAACAGCTAATTCCAGTTGAGACTCATTCAGAACATCTGAATTAAATATATGACACTTTGCTATTTTCCTATAAAACACTAGTCAGGTTTAAATAATGAATTGTCTAGTAACAACGCGAAATTTGAGGCAACTCTGGAATCTACTCTGATAAAAATGCATAGAAGTATGCCTCAACCACATACATTGGGAAATAAGATCCAATATTCGAGTTAGGAATGTCTGTGGCATAATTGGGACTGTAAGATTGGAATTCACTCATCCCTTCAAGCAAATATAGACAGAATCATTATCGACTTACAAATTAATTCACCCAAATGTATATCAGGATTTTGTATAATATATCAATAACAACAATCTGTCTGCCCTTTCTTTGCACTTGAAACTTGAATTACCCATAAAAATAATCAAACAAGGTAAAATAACCAGATAACATCAAATTTCAGCTCCAAAAAATGTCAACCAAAGACTGGCACACTGGCATGACAGAACAAAGAACTACATGAAAGCTGTACACAAATTGCAAAAATCAGCAGAATCATATTGAACAGTATTTCTCTTTCATTTTGAGGAAATATACGCACATTCATACACAATAAAATACAGATGGTTATCCAATAAGATTGTGCTTTCTTCACAAATTTTTAACCAAAAAAAAATAGAAATTCAGCGTGCGAGCAAATGTAGAAAGAGAATACCTGGGAACAGGGCACCTGTATGCAAGGAGAAAATGATTATCGCGCCAGAAAACACGGTTTACAAAAGGTTTGATAGTCCGCACGACGTCGTATATGGCTCGGTCTGTTGTATGTCAAGTGCACAGAAAACTTCTAGCACTTGAATCAATATTATTTTGTAAATAGTCAATTTTTTTGTTCTTTAAATCAATTTTTTCAAATAATACTTTATTAATTCTGATATTATAAAATATTCAAAATTTAAAATCTACACACTCAGATATTTTTACTAAATAGTTAAATTATTTATTGTTACATGTGGAAAATTAATCAAATTTATTGGTAGATGGTATAAAGGGAGCAGTCGTTTTGGAGGGAATATAACACATAATACTAAAGCCTTTTTGCCCTAGGTGTCATTATACTTATTACAATATACTGATTTTTTTTTAATTTTTGAGAATGCATTTTAAATTAATTTTAATATATCCTCATGATTAGTGATTCGTACATTATTATTATCTCTTCTCTAAACTATTCGTACACTTTTTGCATAGGCATTTTTCTTCAGCGCAAGTTGTCTAACATCATAATTAATTATTATTATTTTATTAAATAAAGATATTACGATTTGAATTTTATTTTAAATTCAACTAATTTTTATTTCTTGGTCTACTTTCACAAAATGTCTTTTATTTTTCCTTTCGCTTCCTTATTCTTTTAATTATGTATCCAGAAAAAATAAATTAAAACAAAAAGATCATGGTGTATTAGTAAAGCCCATTGCATTTTTTCTTATTGTTATTAGCCACTTTTTACACTCTAAATTTGTTGAGTATTTTTTACTAAGCAGAGTTACTCTATCCAAATATAGGTTTGGTTCTTTTTGGTGTCTTGGTTCAGTCATAGAAATTGTGAAAAAAATATTCTTTCACATGAAGAAATGTTTGTGAAGTTTCATTAATAATTGAATTAGGTCAAACTCAAACCGTCTGTTTAGAATGAATATTGAGATCTTATTTAAATTTTGATTGAATCTTGAGTTTTAACTTTTTGAACCCAGCATTATCGAATTTAAAAATTATTTAAATATTATATATACACACATTTATATAATTTTTAATATTTATATTTTTCACATTTATTTTATATGTTTTTATTTTTTTTAGGTATTTATCTGATATATATAACTATATTTACGTGATAATATTAATACAGGTATCATTATCTCTTCTCTATGCTATTCATCCACTTTTTGCTTCCTGTTTTTCTTCACCTCAAGTTGTCTAACATCATATTTAAATAATATACTTCTATAATGTTAGTGAACTAAGATATTACGTTTTGATGTTACATTTAAATTCAATGGAATTTCACTTCTTGATCTACTCTCCTAAATAAGGCTTAACCATCACACAGAGTGTATATATTTGTCCTTTTGCTTCCTTATTTTTTTAAGTATCTATTTACAGAAAAATAAAATAAAATAAAAAGAAATGGTGTATTAATAAAGGCCATTGCGTTTTCTAAATGTTTTGTTTTAGCCACTTTGTATTGATGACTTATTTTCACTAAGCGAGTTACAGCATAATATATACACAGGTTTGGTTCTTTTATGGGGTCTTAAACTGTTGATTCAATCATAAAAAGTTGATAAAAGAAATGTTCTTCATATGGAGAAATGTGAGACTGTAAAACTTAAAAAAATAATCTGTTGATAGATGGGAGTTCGAGTTTTAGTATTTCAAACCCAACCCAAATATGACGCATTTAAATTATATATATATATATATATTATTTGTGTAATTTAAGTGTTATATATATTATTTCTATATGTATTTATGTGAATTATTGTTATTTTAATGTTGGCTTATTAGCTATTATGAGTGCTTTAATGTTTCACTGATAATACAATATTTGTGAATTATTATTACTTAACATATGCATTATTAGTACTACATTAATTCTTAAACTATACTTCACATAGGAAATAATATCCAACATTGATGCATAACCAATACTTCGAATATGTAATTTTAGTATGCCATTGTTTCAAAATTAGTACTCCATTAATGTATAAGTAGTACTCACAGATGCGAAGTCTAATAAAGACAATTCGAAGGCAATGTTCGGATTTGTATTCACCCTAAACTATGGATAATTAGCTGGAAGAGTTATAAGTAAGAGACGATCATAAATTCCACCACCAGGCTGAATACATCGTGGCATATGGTACTATGAAAGAAGCTATTTGGATGCGGAGCTTCATTTAAGAGTTGGTCATAGTTTGACTATTGTTGACTCAATACTAGTGTATTGCGATAACATGGTAATTGTGCAAATAAATAAGTCAAGACCAAACACATTATGAGGCAACACCACCTGATTTAAAAGATCATTAGTAGAGGTGATGACAAAGTGAAAAGAGTTACCTTGATAGAAAATATAAAAATTCACTAACTAAATCCCTAGCGCTAAAGGTATTCGAAAGACATTTAGAGTAGATAGGTCTGAGATACATGGGTAATTAGCTATAGAGCAAATAGAAGATTGTTATTATTAGTGTAGTGTCCAGCGTTCTAATTAGTTGTCACATTTATACTATTATAATAGACAATATTTTTCAAAGTTTATTAATATAATTGGCAATTTCGTTATCTTTAATTGTCTTTAATTAATTAGATAAAATCCTAAAACCATATATAACTATGGGACAGGGTCACACATATGATGACAATCATGGAATATGCCTCTCTAGGTTTGAATTTAAATTCATTTCAAGTCGAGGATTCATCAAGACGAGATATCAATAAGCCTATCAAGACTTGCGCACATGATGCATGCTCAAAAGGATGATGTCTCACTCCATAGGCATCTATGTAGAGACTAGTGCATGTATGTGGATGCTCGTTAGAAAAAGAGTACACTGAACAGTGTTGCCATGAAATTCTCAATTGAAAATATTATTTGTCGAATGGAAATTTTTCAGTTACGATAGTACATGAATTAGTCCTTAAACTTGAGGTACTATTATAATATTGTGCATGAAATATTACACTTGATATATATCACGATAGTGACAATCACAAGGGGAATATATTTGGCATAATATATTTAGGTATGGAATTAATGAGTTGCCAACAAAGGATTTGTCACCTATCTTGCTGAATAAGTGAATCTCCTATGCATTTCATGGTTCTTGACCCAAAAGACCTTGGCGAATGCAAGATGAATATTAGAAGAGGGTTTTTAATGATTCATCAAGGAGTCAATATGACTCAAAATGGAATCATAGTTATTAAGTGAAATAGGATTTCGACTAATAATTCACACCCAAGACTTAGTCGAAGAGATTGGGAGATGGAATGACCGTACTTCCATGGTATTCATAATAAAAATAAGCTCGTTATTTCACCTAAAACTAGATAGTCTGATGCACTACTAGGTGTTTTCCATAACTTGTGAGGTTCTTAAAATTTAAAAGTTAATTCTAAAATGATTAATTAATCAGAATAACTTATTTATTCAACTAAATCATAAGAGTTGTGAGCCCATTATTAACTTAATTGTAAACTTAAGGGATCACATATAAATTGAAAGAGTCACTTCTTGTTTATAAGGTAATCCAAGGAGTTGGATTGAATTAAATAAAAAAGATTAATTAATTAGAGCTCAAGTTAACTTAAAGTGTTAGATTAATTTATTCAATTAAGTATAATAATTATTCAATTAAACCTAATAAGATTAGGGACTCATAAGAAGTTTATTAATTAATTGATTGCATCAATTAATTAAAAAAGATATAAATTAATTTCAGAAGTTAGTTTATTTATACAATTAAATAATCATTTTCAAAGTGGAACTAATTAATTAATTGACCTGATCAATTAATTATATTGAACTTGTTTAATTGATAGAAATAAATTAAATGAACTTAATTAAAATTAATTAAAATCCAAGTCCAAGTCCATATTGATGGACACGTAGGAGAGCCCCATAAGGAGTCTTAATGAGCAAGTCAAAGACTCCTTGTCTTGGATGGAAAGCAAGACACAAAATAGAGATGGAAAGAAGATTATTTTCTAATTAGATTAGGGTAAAACAAAGTGTATATAAATATACAAATAAAGGGGCCAAAAATTTACAAGCTTTGAGAAGCAAAATTCATCCTCCGTAGGGACAGAAAAATCCGCCCCCTTCACTCTCTAGCCTTGTGTCTTTGTTCCATTAAATGATTCCACTTTTTATCATCAATTTAATTCTTCTTTTACAAGTTGATTTATATATTAAAGTTGCACTTGAAAATATCTAGACTAGAAAAACAAAACTTGAATTTTCTAGCAGAAATTTAAGATTCGTGGATTTGCTCGAAGTGTGGATACCGTTAGAAGGATGCACTTGAAATCCTCTGCAAATCGTGTTCGGATGGGCTTATTGATTTGAATCGTTCTATACCCTACTAGTCGTAGTGCAATTCAGGTAATATTTGTTAGCTTTATTTTATATTCTGAAGTGGGTAATCAGTAAATACAATTGAATAATCATATCAGTTCATGGGATTTGTTTAGCATATATTGATATACATGTTTCTATGTTTATTAAATTTTTTAATTTTCGTTGTGTATATACCCATAAAAATACGAACACAACACAGCCTAGCAGTAGAAGGACATGAAGGATCCTATTACAAATTGATATTCGAGTTACTAAGTGTTCATGGTATCATAAGAGAGGGGACAATAGTCGCACACACTTGCAAGGAAGCCTTCAGTTAGCTAGCTCGATACTTTTCATTTTTGTTTGACATTAGTAATATATTTGATTTCATGTTTGTTTTCCTATGTTTATGCCTTTATTATCTTTTTTCTTACTAACTAATATCATATTTCTTCTTATTTTTCCTTGATTAGTAGAAAGAAAAGATGTCATGCATGCCAACAAAGCTGAGAAGATCGAATAGCTTGTGTAAGGAAACTCATTATAGTTACTAAAAATTATTTTTGTTGGATGGATATGTGTGATTATTTGTACTATTTGTATTGTTTAACTATTTACACTCTTATGTTTGTAATTTATGCACTAATATATGGTGACTGGTTGTTTTTACCATTAGGAAGATTCATATATTGTATTTTAGGTAGATTGTGTACAAATTGGGTAGTATAAAGTATAATCTTTTTCACATGATGTTTGCATTGAATATATACAAATACAACTCTAATGAGGCAAAGATGCACTATATTGAGTAAAAATATAATAATAAGCATTCACACATGATACACAAAATATGGAATATAAAGTACTTTGTGTACACTATGATGATACTATATTAAAGTCAATATTACTTTAAGAGTGTAAATAATCGAAGTAGGCTAAAAAATGTGTATTGTTCATTATTTCTCTAAGCAATACTACATTATAATAAATATGAAGTATATTATTAAATACCATACATGGTGCATACTAACGTGATGGGCTTAAAGTTGAGTCAATTTATCTTAAAACCAACCATATTCAATACAAAGTGCATACAACATAATGAAATAACTTAGACCTTAAAACACAGTGTAAAGTACATATAATTGTGGTGCTAATATTCCACCTACCAAAGGGTACTAAATATTCAAAAACAACAGTGCGGTACTTAATATATAAACAAGTTGTATTTATCATATAAGGATGAACTAAGGTAGATGAAAACATAAATTCCTATTATTAGGGTGAATAAAAATATACACCATAACTTATGAAAGAACATTATCGTTAATGATAGCTAATATTTTAAATGTTGCTTTGCTCTAGTGTCAATGAGAACATAACTTATGGTGTAAGTAGTTTATTTTCAAATAGTTACGTACATAAGTCATTTGTGTCATGTAAAATAATATAATTTACCATTGTAGATTCTGTTAATATTTCACATCACATTGAGAAAAGATAGGCCATAAAACATACTCAGTATAGAGTGCCTACCATCCTAGTAATCAAAGGTCTGATTGTTGGTACTAATTGTTAAATATTGTAATACTTTGTGACTAAAGATGAAGTACTTAATACATAAACAAGTTATATTTTTTATATAAGGATGAAATAATATAGAGTTTGATTATTTTATTCTTATTTAATCATGATAGTATGACTAGTCCTAGTTCTAGGATGAGTGAATGATAGTTAACACACACACAATGTAGAGTGCACATATTTGTGGTACTAAACTTTCTCTCTAGTGGTACTATATGTTCGACAATGTAGTATTATTGTAAGAAAGTGTGGTATTAAATACAAGATTAAGTGGTATTTGTTGTAGATAATTAAGCGAATTGGGCATAACTACTTTATTTTCAAATAATACACTTGAGCCTCTAGAGTCATGTAAATTACATATGTAATCATGATATATTGCATTAAACTTGGTGCATTTAACAAAATGACTACGTAGTATCAAAATTATATAGTTGCGATATTTTAGTTCAATAATGTAGTACTATGTTGATAGAAATTGAATACCAACAAGTACAGAGATGTGGTATTTTAGGGTCGAAAATGCACTACTTATGTAACATAAAATTGCAACTTGTGAGAAGGTATTATGGTATTTAATAACTAGATATCTATGAGATCAACCATCCATATATATAAATAAACCATCCATAATATACAACATACCATAATACACCATCAAAGAAAATATATGTATATTTATATAATCCGTAAGTACTATCATCAGAAAAAACAAAAAAGAAACCTATAAACATCACTTTATTGAATAACAAATTTGTCTATTCTGTTTTTGGCAATCATCTTAATTTTTGTTCCTTTTTATGGTATTGGTCTAGGAGTTGTGACAAAGTCCATATCTTTTTTTTTCCTTATTCCTATTGTCTCTTACTTAATCCAATCGGCCGATATTGGATAGACACTTGCTACAGATCAAAAGAGTGCATATCGATTGAAAATAAATGAAGAGATACAGTACAACATATTCACCAAAAAGCTACTAAGCAGAAGAGCTACGAATAGGATCACTTGCAGCTAGGTGCTTCTCCCAATAAATGAATCACTCCTAAGCAAAAAGTGTACATGCAGTAACTAGAGAAGGCACCCCTCCATTCACGTTGTGTTCCCATATGCATCGGCTTATTCTAAATTGACATATCCAGGCTCTCCCAACCCAACAGATTCCCTTTCTTTCAAAGTGGCATTGCCCAAAGTCGAATCAAAGACTTTACAGGGTTTATGTCAACTAGTACCAATTGATGGATAGTACAATTATTAGCATATTTAGTATTCTAAGAGATATTGGGCCTGGGTTTCAATCCATGTAATGGAATAGAATACCATATCTTTCTCGGGAGCACATACATAAATAGAATTCATTTCTTATATGATACAAAATAAAGAAGACTTTTGACAAATTAAACAATTTTCTTTTCTGGCTCCAATTTTCTGTAACCTTAATGACTAAGAATTTGAAAAAAAAAACTCTCTCCATTCATATTTCACACTGAATTTTTGATATATGTGTCCCGGTACTAATGAAGGAAGAAGAATATTAAACAAACAATGATCCGACCATTTCATGATAATAGAAGAGGTATTGCTTTCTTTTTATGCGATTTTCCTCTTCATTAGTTCCTTGCAAATCCTCCCCTCTCTTATCTATAAAATCTTTTAACTTATTAACAATCGTGGATTGGGATCACATTACTAAATTTTCCATCTAAGAGGTTGGTCAATATGTCACTGACTAGGCTAAGCTCCAAATCAACAAGTTAACCACGATGGTACAATGCAAGAGGAAGAGAAAACTTTTTGAAAGTGAATGGAATTGAGATGTCTTCCCCAAAACAAATGAACTGAATCTTATTTGGAACCTTGTTGCAATTGCTTCAACTAGAGCAAGATAGGTAGTCGCCTTTGGCATTTTCAAGTAAGAGTAGAATGGAGTTCGCCACAATAAAGAATGATGTTCCTCTATCACCATCTCGTTTGGCTCCTTAATGACTAAAATAAAGAAAGAAGGGAAATCACTATGTTGCAGTTCTTACTCTCTTTCTCTTTTTCTCTTCTCCAGCTTCTAAGTGGGATATAAGATTGGAGGGACCTTGTTTTGTACTAGCCATATCTATACACAAATAACTACATGAATAAAAATATGGGAAGAATTTTCAAAAACAATTGCTAGATTATGAAGTATTACCATAACAAAATGAAGGAACTACTAGATATGTTGTATATATTTATTGAGATGCAGTAATAATTTAACGGAGAAGTAGTATGAGCAACATTGGTATACAATATCAAGTCAATTATCTCTATTATGCAGCATTTAAAAAAAAACTAGTATAAATTCTATTCAATATGCAGTAGCACTATAAATTCGAGTAAGACAAGCATTTTTCATATAAAGTTAGGGTTTTGATGGATTTTCTAGACAACTATTAATGCTGGATTGTGCGGTATTAATATAATAGAATGAGGTATAACATTATTAGATATGCAGTATGAAGTTATCCAAAAATAATATGAATTTTATTGATATGCAGTTTAAGTTTAACTGATAAGTAGCATTAACAAAATTGATTTAAGTATTAGTTTACCAACAGACAGTGTAAAATCTATTGTTATGCAGTATTTAACAAAAACTAGAATGAACATCAATATGCAGTAGCATCATTAATTCAACAAAAACAAGTGCTTTCCAAATAAATTTAGGGTTTTTATGGATATTTTGTGCCTCATACAACCTCAAATATCCCTACCTATTAACTCAAACTTTACTTTATTCAAGTACATTTTAACTCAATTGCAAGTATTTAAAACTACAAATTGAAATACTATTTTTATTTTTTTAATTACTATATCAATTAAAATTAGGTTTCTTAAAAAGTACAAACTCAAATTTGAAAATGTTGGCAGGAAAATTGGTAGAGGAGGTACTGCACTTGTGAGAACATGACAAAGGACCTCCTTTGCTTGTAAATTGACGACGGAGATATTTATAGTCGAAAAACAAAAAAGATGAGAATGACAATAGAGACGCCATCGACTGAGGTGTTTTTCGATGAAGAAAATAGTGGAGAAATGAGGGAGCGAGGGTGAGTTATGGGCAGTTTCTTCTTCTTCAAAAGAGCAGAGGGAAATAGGAGCGTTAGGTAAGCTTGGAGTTTAAATTAATATATTTGAGAGGCTCGTGAGTTTCAAACAAAATTATAGTTTGAGAAGTGCAACGTTGGGTTTCATTTTCAAATTCATTTTTATATTTCCAAGTTTTCAGAATTGAAAATATTTTCACTAAATTTTCATATAAAATTAAGAATATGTTTGAATTAGTTATGTTTGTGTATAATCTATATAGGTTCAAAAATAAAAATATATTTATTTTATAATTTTTTTGCATAAAAGACATGATATATGAGTGAGTTTGAGAATGAGATTAATGGGTACATGAAAAAACGTGATATATCAAGCAAATAAACATTAAAATAAAAATAAATATTAAAAATAAAAATAAATAATATTTCTAATGAAAATGAGTAAAACAAATATATTTCCTTATTTTCAAATAATAAAACGTGGAATGAAACCAAACGGGCTCTAAGAAAATGGGGAGTAAGAATTCAACTCAAAAGAAGGCTTGGGGATTTAATCCCAAATAGCCTTGATTTAGTAAAATGTAAATTAAATTATTATTTTCATAATATAATAATCTTAAATGGGAAAGTTGTTTCATATATAGTAGACAAAAGCTAAAACATAAAAGTAAAACTTAAATTATGCCTTACATTTTGAAAGCTATTTTCTCTTTCTTTCAAATCCAACAACAAATTTTCAGAATTGTTTCCTTAATTTAAAAAGTTAACAATGTAGCTTAAAGGATTTGTTTTTTTAGATGGAATTTTTTTAAAGACGTGTATTATAGTTTAAGATATCTAATTTATTAATTTAACGTTTGATAAATGATGGGTAACCACGGAACAAAAAAAATGACTTTTCTTATTTCTTTAGAAAAATTAAAGTGGACCTCCTTTATGGAAATATGGAGGGAGTATCATTTATGCAAATACACAACCCACTCACACGCAGAATCTATATCTACACCATATATCATAGCAAGGGAATAATTGATTGCAATTGAACCATATGATTCAATTCTGAACTCTCAGAATTTTGAATTATATTAATCCTTTAGAAAAGTTCATTGGATGATCTTCATATTAACAATCATTAAATTCAAAATATATTATTTCTTGTATAATTACATTCTTTCATGACCTCTAGATGCTGGAGTTGTTTTCATGGCAGTGCTGCTCCATTTTTGCTTAAATCTTTCATTCCATTTTTGTATTACAAATTCAAAGATTCAAAGATTCAAAGATTCAAACTGTATTACAAACAAATAGAATTAGAAAAAAGTGGAACCGGAGATTTGAACCCATTTTCTCTTGCAAGAAATGATAAGTCTTCCCCCCTTTTGTGCAAGTTTTCTCGAGAATTACACAACAATGAATGACAGTGAAGAGTACAGGAAATACAATTAAAGACACAAGTAAATTATAGAACCCAACAAATTTTATGTTATCACAGATAAAACTGATCCTAACCAATGACATTATGGGGGGTCATATTTATAGTCCCAAAGATGATTATCCTCTAAATTGATTCATTCTAAATTCATTGTTAGACCCCTTATTGGCCTCATCATCAGCACCATAATGATTTAAGTACTAACTTATTGTATATATAGTTAAACAATGAGGCTCAATAAAAGACAATTATCCTCTTATATGTACAAAGATATGGAAAAAAAAGATAACAGAAGACAGATGCTGCAGAATTAAATAAAAGGAAAGGGAAAAGCCAGGATGAGGAGGGGGATGTCTTTTTCGAATTCCAGTAAGCAATTATTAAATAGTAAAAACATTCTGCAAAATTTGAAGTTGTGATTAACTAAATTGAAAAAGAAATGCAGCATCAGACAAGAATATATAAAATACATTTCACAAAATCATTTTTTAATGGAAATCAAAAAGAGGCAGGACTGCTAGTTACACCAGACAAGACTGTTTTCAGAGAGATGGATCCAGTAACTGGATATTTAGAAATCCAAAATCAGGTCACCCTAATACAATTATATGCTACAAAACGCATGGGGAACCAGTGATCATTCTTGCTCCAAATCATGTGTGCGAGTGCTGCATTCAAAAATATAACATGTACATTAACTGTTTTTGATGCCCACAGGCAGGCTCCTCAAAGGATGAATAGAAACCAACAATAAGTACAACATCTTTATAAAATTCCAAAGCCATGACATGAAATAGAGTCAAGCCACGAAGGGTAATAGTTTCAAAGCAACATTAAATACTAAAATTAAGCTCCAGGTGCTATTCTAATAAAATCTTTAATAAATTTTTTTCTTTGAATGTTTCAGCAAGCAGGATTAACCACCTACTGATATTTATAC
Source organism: Paulownia fortunei (assembly GCA_019321725.1). Lineage (NCBI taxonomy): Eukaryota > Viridiplantae > Streptophyta > Magnoliopsida > Lamiales > Paulowniaceae > Paulownia > Paulownia fortunei. The sequence continues at coordinate 22,082,959 of CM033106.1, forward strand.
ATAGCATATTGAGTAATAGATAGAAGTTATTACAACCAGAAGAAAAAAAGCAATTAAAACAACACACTAGGTGAAACTGAAAAGTACCAAATGACCCAAACCAACTGAATTACAATGCATAGTTCATTAAGCTATTTGTTTGCATCAAGAAGCTCATCATCCAGATTCAAGATCACATATAGCAAACTTAACAGTGCACAATTTAGAGTGACCATTAAAACAGAGGATGTGTCACCAAAAATAGAAGCTAGTCCTCTTCATGGCGATGATTCCTATTCTTCTTCTCAGACCGCTTCTTGTCCCTTCCCACTCGAGAATCATCTGAGCCATTAACATCAGAATCAGAGACTGAGTATGCCCTCCGGCTCCTCCGCTTATGCCGCTGCTCAGCAGAATCATCAGACGAATCATCATCTGAATACCGGTGACTCCTCCTCCTCCTCTTCTCCTTTCTACTCTTCCTCCTTCGCCTGTGTTCTTCCTCCTCATCCGATGAATCATCATCCCTTCTCCTCCTTTTATCCTTCCTCCTCTTTCTTCTTCCTTCATCCTCGTCCTCAGAAACACTATTCCCTCTCTTCGCACTCCTCCTCTTCTTCGACCTCCCCCTCTCTCTCTTTCTCCTCTCCTAGAATTCCCCTCCGACCCATCATCTGACTCACTATCATTCCTCTTCCTACTCTTCCTACCCAACTTCCACCACTAACCCTTCTTCCATATTTCTCTGCTATAGCCCTCTCTATCTCCGAATCATAATCCGAATCAGAACTCTCGCTCTCCTCCTCTTCACTACTCTCCTCACTCTCCCCTGCACCCTTCCCCTTCGCCTTTACTCTCCCCCCCTTCAGCTTCTCCAAGCCAGACAAAACTGCAGCTTGGATTGCATCCGGGTCCTTGCCTTCCCTATCAGCCTCATCCTTAGCACTCAAAAAATTCCTACACTGAAACGTCAAATGCCCGACCCTCCCACACTTTTTGCACGAGCCACGCGCCTCATCAGCATTCGATCCCGTGATACGAGCAAGAGCAAGTAAACCCTGAAAACTAGCATATGCATTCTCAGGCTCAGGCTCAGGGGCAGTGCTCTTCTGAGCAGATTTATTCTTTTTCTCTTCTTTGTTTGGCGCGTAGGGATCGTATCCAATCGCGCTCTGCCATATGCCATGGGTCTGTAGGGCGGCGCTGCTGTGCACCCGGTTGTTCGCTGGCATGCGAACCCTCCCCGCGGTGGCCGGCATGTTGGGAAACTAGTAATACACCTATGGAGAAACGGAAAATTACGATATTTAAAGAACTGCAATCCGAATATACGATTAAATCTTGAAAATATGAGGACAAAGAGAAGTAATCGAAACTAGGGTTCTAAATAGGGGATTCAAGTAAATAGGGTTTACAACAGTAATTGCATAAAAACCAAATATACTAAATATATATACCAAAATCTTAAAGATCAAAGTATTTAACTATGTTAAAATCGAAATCAAAGCATTAATAGAAGAATGAAGAGACGAATGAAGAATGCATTGAACCTTAAATGAAGAGACGAAAAAAGTAGATTACCAGATAATCCTCTAAGTAATCGAGAGAATATCCACAATTTTGATTTCGGCGAAGTCCCCAAGTTGTTGTGAGAATTTGTGATTTCAGCAGATCCCCAATTTCGACTACCGATTCAAATCAAAGGATTATTAAAAGAGAAAATAAAAAGATTATTCAGAGTTGGGCCATTTGGGTTTAGGTTGGGCCTCATTCAAATATTGGGCCAATTTTTATAAGGGCCTTTTTCAAACAGCCCATTTAACTACTCTCGAGGGCCCATATATAATGCCCCGTTAATCTGCCTTGAAAGCCCAAACTTTTTAGTAGTGGCTCAACATGTCGTGATTGATGCATGCATGAATAAATTATTTAAACTACCTAAATAATTATGGCATTCGAATAATATCTTTAATAAGAAAAAAGACAATCTATTTATCTCTTCATTTGTCTTTGTTTTTTCGATTTTACATCACATATACGTGTCGAGCAATGGGGTTATGCTAGTACATACCTATATATATATATTTAAAATAATAGTTTCTTAACATCTTAAAATGAAAACATTAACTTCACCATCATAATTTCAACAATATTCATTACAACAGTAAAATGACCCCTCACAACAATCTTCCTCTTCTAATGGTGAGGATGAAGACAGTAATTCCTGTGAATTATCTATATATATAAAGAAAATAAAAATTACTATATTTAGTAAAACCTTTATAAATTAATAGTATTGGGACGATAAAAATCTTTTAATTAAAAAAGAGGCATTTATTAATTAATAAATTAATACTTTATTCATATATAGAGTGTATTTACAATTCAATAAATGTGCAATTAATCAACTAAAAATTTATATTTTACCAATCTAATCTACTGAATATGAATTAAACCAAGTGTATTTACAATTCAATAAATATATATTTAATCAACTAAAAAATCATTGTATTTTATTATTTTAACTAATTAAATATGAATTTAATGCACTAAATATATTAAATTAATCAAAAAAATAAATTCATTATTATTGTATCAATTCAATTAAATATAATCAATGAATTAGATTAAAAATAATCTTTATATAAACAAACAAAAAGTCTTCTTATATTTCATAGTTAATATTTAAAATTGTTGCGCATTTTAGATATTTTAAAAAATATAAAATATAAATCTTTATGAAGGAAGTCTCTTGTAAGATAAGTGAGATAATTTTATAAAAGATTTGTATGAAGAAATTTCTAGAATTTTTTTTAATCTCAATTATATTTGTTATTTTGGCAAATTATTAATTTATGATATGAATGAGACCACAAAGTTATGTAAGGATTTTTTAAAAAAATATTATTTTATTAATTTATTAAACTTATCAATTTAGCTTATTAGCCCAAGTTAAAACCATAAGAAATTATTATATGACATATATTATTAATTCATCGAGTATTAATTTATAGAGATTTTACTTTAATGTTATCCTTAGTGCGAATAGATAGATTATTAATGTGTTTATTGAAATTGATGGTTTCTTGTTGGATTTAATATGAATAAATCCTTGATCTTGATAAAAAAAAAAAAAGTATTTGAACAATTACTCCAACATTTATTGTAAGCACTCCAAAGCCGCCTTTTAATCACAAAATGGCCAAAAAAACACCTTTCACCTTCAAGTTTTATCTTGCACAATAAATCCCATTTCAATACTAGCTTAAGAGGGAGGGTCGAGAAGTTAATAAATCCCATTTAGGGATGTCGATGGGTTTAGGTAAGATCAAAACCTATCATAAACCCGCTCCGTTTGAGGGTGGATTCGAGTTGAATAAACGGGTAACAGATTCATTTTTTTTAGACTCATTGAGTTCGGAGTGGGTAATGGATTCAAAAGGACCCACCTTGAATCCACCCCAAATATAAGGGGTATAAATAGATTAGTATTTCATATGTTTGGCTTTTTTATTCTTTTTCTCCTCCCACCCCCATTTTTTTGGCTGCTGCACTTTTATTCTGCCTTATGTCTCTCACTCTCTCTTCCTACAACCACTGTTGTTTGTGAGCCCGGAATCCCACCACACCAGCACCACTCATAGACAAAGGCCTCATATTTTCTCTTACCTGATAAGTGGTAATACATATTATATACTTTTGAATCATTTTCCACAGGATCTTATGTTTAAATTTGTGTATTTAGGAAAGCTACAAGTCTTAGTTGATTAACTAAAATTATTAGTTAAACTAGTCGTATTCCAAACCTTGAAGAAGAAAAGCTACGTATGAAAATTTGGTTTAGATTTGATTTGAACAAATCTAATTAATTATATAACAAGTACACTTAATTCGGAGCTAGAAAAGCAGCAACACGCGGAGCAAGAAATTGAAAAGGGGAAATTGCAAGATCTCCATCCTTTACTTTTGGTATCATATTTGATAAATAGAATAAAAAGACAAAGTTATTATGAAAAAACTCAATTCTAAGTTAAGCAAGATGCCATTTTTGGATTTTAGGTAAAAGAGGGAAAAAAATAAGTAAAAAATACCTGTAGTTAAAGCAAAAAGAATATTTTTCTTAATATTTTTCTCACTAAAATTTAAGTACTAAACAAAATATGAATTTGGTTTTCAAAAATTTGTGATATTGATATGATTACTATAGTTGCTAAAGTTTTTATCCAGTTCTAGAATTGAAAAGAAAAGAAAAGATGTACGTTAAATCAAATTTAGGGTCCAAAAGTTCATTTATAGAAGTTGTTAGCATGTGAAAAAAGATACTATTAAAGTAAAATATTTTGGTAAAATAAATTAATTAAACTTCCCTAAGCAATATACTACTCCCTTTTGTTTTAGTACAAGTGAAATTACTTTATCTTTACACTAACTAGTTCTATGAGTTGCAATTAATTTTGATGATATTAAAACTTTAAATCTTAAAATTTATCTTATTGTTTAATATTATTTGGCTAGATTGAAAAAATATTAAATAAATAATTTATTGTTACACTTAAGAAATAAAATATATTTAGGGAGTTTGTAATATTAAGAAGAACTGAGTTTAAAACATATTTAAGGAATTTGTAATGTTATGAAGATTTTTTTTTGTTTGATACTTTGATTATAAGATTGTAAATTATTATTGTGATTAGTAGTAGGTTGGCCTATATATATGATTTGCGTTAATTTTGAGCAATTTTGATTATATGAGAGAAATTAAATTTTTTTATTATTTGTGTTCTTATTCTTTTACCAGAGTTGGAAGATTTTGGAGACCCATTTGTAACTACAAATGGTTAAATCTTTTTTTCTTTCACAGAAACCACTGCATTAATTATTTCAAGAATTGGAGTAGGACTATAGGTTATTCTCTTCATTACTTGTTAAAGTAGGGAATATTGTTTTTGTTTTTGTTTGTGTGCTTATTAGAGAGTATTTGGTAAGACTGTTTTCTTGGAATAATACACTTTATGAGAGTTGTTGCCATGTTTGAATTGCATCATTGACCTTGAAAGAATTATTTACTTTCTAGCTATTTTTTAGTTTTATTTTTTCAAAGACAAAACAATTAGCAGGTTAGACCTAACGGGATATGGGAGCAGGTCCGGATTGAATGGAAGAGAAGCGGGGCAGGGCGAGTCTCGCGTTTATATTTTTTTTGGCGGGATGGGTCTCGAGTTCAATTAGACTCGTCTCAAACCCACCCTATTCACATTCCTATTCCCATTTCAATACTAGCTTAAGAGGGAGGGTCGAGTAGTCAATATTAGGAGAGTAGAAGGTTGACCATCAATGTGGTAGCCGAATCCGTTATTGGCCCATTACTTTCATAAGGAGGTCGGTCATGCATTCAAAATCATTTGTAAAATTAGTATGTGAATCAGTCAAATTTGTGGTGGAGGGGCTTCAATTTTACAAGCATTTTGATGGAGTTGTAATGATAGACTCATCCTTTGAACATTAGGTATGACTCAATCTGGATATTTTATAATAATCGAAAACTCCAATAATGCCTAAGAAGGATTACTATAGTGGTCGTCCCTCTCCTACCTTTTTAATCATTAAAAAAAAGAACAAAACGTTGGCCATTTTCTCATGAATAAAGAAATCATTCAATATACTATGTGGGTTTATTTACTCATTAGTATATGTCTTTCGAGCCCCAACAACAAATGTTGAGTATCAATAACAACTCCCATTTACTAATACTTTAAATAAAAGATAGAACATACGAAAAAGTCAGTCAAAAAATAAAATAAAAAAGTTAGACAAGTAATGTATAATTAATTTTAACTTATAACAAAAAAAAAGGAAAGAAAAATAAAATAACAAATAGTGAAAATAAAACAAATGATACTTTCATGTTGTGTCACAACTAAAGTTGAACTCAAGAGCTTTAACAATAAATTCTTTCTAAAACTAAATTTACTTTACAGTGAAATGCAAATAACGACCTTACTAGTACAAGTATTTGTTGAATCTTGCTATATTTTTAATATTAACAAGATAATTCTACAAAACATAAGTTGATATGAATGTTATTTAATGGATGTCCATTTGTCTTCATATCCATATAGTTGAAAAGTCTCATCTTCCATGTTCGAAGGTGTTAATTATTCTAATAATCACACCATTATTGTGACCTTAACGCTACATATCCCCATATTCTAATATGTATTGATTCCCATATTTTTCATACCATTAATCTTGTAACTTTTCAATTGTAATAGTGTGCTTATAAATAGAGGATATAAAGTTGAACTAAATTACAAGGAATACAAAAGAAAAAAATATTTTCTCTCTATTCTTCACTCTCAATATTCTTTATGCCTTTAATTTTATAAAATCTTTTCATTTTACAAAATATTATCAACACGATTTTCATGTTCTTAAAAATCTTAATTCGGGTCAAATTTCTCTGCAAGGTCATTATATTATATATATCTTGTTGATTTTGTATTCATATGTCAATCTCATATATGTATGTATATGATTTATTTTTGTATGTACATGTTAAGTTACAAATTGATATTCTTTCTGCACAATATTATTACCCGCAAACCATATAAGAAGAGCTTCTATTAAAATTATCAAGGTTTAGATGTTAACATAATGTTTCATTTTTATTTTCGTGGATAATAAAATAGTTGATATGTTAGACGTAATTGTTGGAAGAAAAGTATGTATATGATGAATATTTAATATTTTGATCCTTGTGGTACATTTCACATGCTTAGAAGTGGTTTTGTATTGCATCATTATGATGTAGATGTATTCCAATTCACCAAATTCAATATTAGATATGTTGATTCAAAATTATAATTTTTTTTTTTCGAAGTTTACCATTGAATTATTCTTGACCTAGTACTTTTATGGTAAGATGTGAAAACATAGTCCTTGAAGATGCATTTTTATTCATGTGGAATACTCTTTTTATTAATGATGCCCACGGCTATTTTCTGGTCAAGTTTGGTCAGATGTATGCAATTCATATAATGTTATAGCTTATATTTGTGTCTTGTCTATGTTTTCTTATAGGCTAGTTTTCAAGTTTCAGAACTAGATAACTTGGTATATAATCGATACAATGATCATTGTTCTATGGTGATAAATTTTACTTGGTTAAATTTTTTGCTTCTTATTGTCTAATAGATTGTGCACTCTTATGTGATAGGATATAATTTAAAACCTCATAAATTCTCTATTTTATTAGTATTGTAATATGAAAAGATGGCAATATATTTTTTCCCCTTTTGATGATATTATGTGGAGAAAAATTCATTGAAGAAGACAAATTAGAGAAATATTTTTATACCCTTGAATAAGCTACTGTAGCAACTATAAGTGAAGATTTAAGAAATTTTATGAATTAATCACATGTCTTCTTAAGGCTAAGCAAAACAATGAGCCTTTCATGAAAAACCATGAATCTCGTCCAAATTGTTCCACAGTATTTCCTGAAGTGAATGTAATAACATTTGGTTGATCTTTATCGAGTTTATCAGTGTATATATATATATATATATATATATAGAGAGAGAGAGAGAGAGAGAGAGAGGGGTGGGGCGTGGGGGAGGCAAAACTTGGCATGGTTCTCAACATAGCAAATCAGCCATGATGCACTTAAATGCTACAAATCTCTTTGAACAATTTGATGGAATCAATGACCCTTTTTAATGACAAAATTTAATCGTATCTTAGATTATTAATATATTCAATTTTGATTATGTTATCTTGGGTTGATATGTTAGTTTTTTTATTTTATTTTTTATGTAGTTTTCATATTATATAATTTTCTTATTCTTTTGAAGATTTAAAACAATGTTAGCTATTTTCTTTCTTTAATTAAGAAATATGGACATTTCTCATGCTCTTGTTGGTCCAAATATCAATGGTGAAGATATTTGCTTGACAAATAGTGCAACAAAGCATTCTATACTTTAAAATAAAAAATATTTCTTGAATTTGGTAATGACGGAAGCCAATGTTAGTACAACAGTGAATCATTAAAGGTTCTGGAAGAGCTAACATTATATTACCTAGAGGGACAAAATTAACTATGAGAATGACTTACTCTTCAAAATCAAAGAGAAATTGGCTAAGTTTTAGATATGTATGCCAAAATGGCGGTCATATTGAGACTATCAATGAGAAAAATTAGAATATCTCTACATTACATCTATTTTGTTAGGAGAAAAATGTGTAGTGAAAAAATTACTTGCCTTATCTTCTACTTATACTACATATATATTGATGTAATTGAAATAAATGTAATAGTAAACTAGAAGTTTACTGATCCAAGAACTTTTATTGCTTAACATGACTGGTTGCGCCATTCCAGATCAAGTATGATGCAAAAAATTATTGAAAATTTACATGGGCAACCATTAAAGAACCAAAATATTCTTTACTCTAATGTATTATCATGTGTTGCATGTTCATAGTGAAAATTAGCAGTTAAAGTTGATATTGAATCCTTGCAATTCTAAATTGTGTTCACAAGAATATATGTGGGATATTCACCCTGCATGTGGATCATTTAAATAATTTTTGGTATTAATAGATGCATTTACTAGATGGTCCCATATTTGTTTGTTATCTATTCCCAATATAGAATTTGCTAGATTACTTGCTCAAATAGTTCATTCACGGGTTTTGAGACTATATAATAAAGATAATTTTTCTTGATAATGCTGATGAATTTACATCACAAGCATTTAAAAGTTATTGTATGGCACTGGGAATAACTCTTGAACACCCTATTGCTCAGCTACGTACACAAAATGATTTAGCAGAATCATTTATTAAATGCCGCTAATTAATTGCTAGACCATTACTTATGAGAACAAAATTCTCAATCTCAACTTAGGGACATGCAATTTTGCATGCAATAATACTTTTTTGCATTAGGGGAATATCATTTCACAAGTACTTTCCCTTGCAATTCGCTTTTAATCAGGAGTCTAATATTTTCCATCTAAGAATTTTTGATTGTGCGGTATATGTTCCAATTACTCTACCACAACGCACTAAGATAGGTCCTCAAAGAAGGCTGGGACTATATGTTGGATATAAATCTCCTTCAATTATTAAGTATCTTGACCCTCTTATATATGATATTTTTATGGCCTGATTTGTCGACTGTCATTTTAATAGTTTTCCTAGCCTTTGGGCGTGAAAAGAAACAGCAGAAAAAAGAAATTACATGGAATGTATCATCATTATTGCATTTTTATCCTCGCACAAACCAATATGAACTTAAAGTTTAAAGAATAGTTTATTTATAAAATATAACCAATCAATTACCTAATGTATTTACTGACCCAAAGAAAGTGATGAAGTCAGACATACCAGTTGAAAATGCTCTAGAAGAATTGATGACCTAGCAGGACTATCGTTAGCTAACGAGTCTGACACACGCTTGAAGCATGGCATTCCCGAAATAAGAGAGAAGCTAGTAGTCAAGATGGACATATTAAGGAGGCAAACATTTCAATAGAAGTAATGGATATAATTTAAAACCCCCGAGAGGTTCAGGTACCTGAAAATAATAAAAATATTGAGATCAATAAATTATGTTAATATTGTAAAAAATGGAACTAAAAAGATACAATTGTCGACAATATTTTTGCATATAAAATACTACTTGATGTATAATAAAAATGAGGATCTTGAACCAATGACAGTTGAAGAATGCTGACATAGAAATGATTGGCTAAAATAGAAAGACGCAATAGGCTGAAATAAACTCACTCGCAAAAATGCGAGCTATTTAGATCTATAGTCTAAACACCAAAGGGTATAAAATCAGTAGGGTACAAATTGATCTTTGTACAAAAACAAAATAATAAAAATGAGGTTGTAAGACATAAAGCGCGACTTGTTGCACAAGATTTTTCACAAAGATCAGGTAATAGTTATGAAGAGACATATTATGAAGTCATGTGCTAAGCACATGATTGTGGAATTTCCTCCAAATTGTCTAATTTGTATTTGTTTCCCTCCTAATGTCCACATAGGCTATCACTTCATTTAATTTTCTCTCAAAAATGCAAAAATCCTAATTTTGAAGCCATGTTAGCAATTTCCAACCAAATTAGGCTGCTCTGGCCAAATTTATCCTGAAATTTTAAAATTTTTAAACCTACTATCCTAAAATTGTACACCCCTAAAATAAAAGACTAAACCCCTAAGTAAGTCAATATAATAGAGTAAAATTGTAATTTTCTCATTGTTATAATCTTGAAGGGAGACACTGATGAAAAAGTTGAAGCTATGAATAGGTATGCGGAGCGATATACATTTTGAAAATCATGATGAGCAAACATGTTCAGGTACTATTTGTCTACTATATTGTAGATAAATTAGAGAGTGTATTAGTAGTTGGTCAAATTCAAAAAAGTTTTGAATATGCATAATTATTGTATTGTATATTGTATTGTAACTATGAACATGCCAAAGGCTTTAGGTGTTAAAAAAGGGTGATCAATGTCATTTTCCTTGTACTGATGAACTGCAAGCAAATGATTTCTAATTTTTTGTTGCCAGTCATATTGCGAGTTAGCAGCTTAAGAATAATATTGGAATGCTTTGTTACTTGGTTTGGCCTTTTGAGCGGGATAAATAAATTTGGTAGGTTGTGAAATATTGGGTGGAAAAAAGAGTTCTCATACTGAACTGCACGACTGTTTAATAGTTAGACCTACTAATTATAAGAAAATAGATAGAAAATCGAGTGTGGGGATTCTCATAATGCCACCATTTTCTTAAATCTGAGTTATTTCCTGCCTAAACTGATTACTGGAATTGAAGAGAACACATTGAATTGTTTTCTTGAGGGTTTTTGTGTCTGCTTCACAGGCTCAACAGATCACATTTGTCCTCTTTTCTAAAATAAAATTATGACTGAACTATAAAAGTAACGATAAACACAATTTTTATATCAATAACATGATCTTGAACTTTAATGAGGAAAATATTAAATAGAATATTTTTTTTTCAATTGATTTTAGTAAATTGTGATGGAAATATGTACACGAGTATAAACATTTATGAATTTATTTGTCTACTTCACTTCTTTTTCATGATGTTCCCTTAAATTCAAAAGGATGCGACATGCCTTTCTCCATAAGAATAATATATTGGAACTTAATTTTCATCCTTTTCACGCTACATTCATAGATTCCAACTACAGCAGAAATATATGTACTTATCTGCATTATACTTGGTAAAGGTAATAAAAATCAAGAAATTGTTCATAGTTTAGCTATTGTGTTTGTGTTTTTCCATGTGCTATAAATAATATAGACCACAAAACACTGAGAAAGATTGATCTGGACATACAATAATAACTCCATATATTACCATCTTTTCAATTTCTAAATATCGATCATTTTCCATCTCTTGATTTCTGAAAATACAAGAAAGAATGATGTCAGAGAACCCTAGTAAGACCAATAAAAGTGCTGCTGCTATACGTTGTGTTCGTCCCAGTATCATTAATACTATCTGGATCTTGGATTTAATGAAGAAAAATGAAAACGAAAGAAGAATGAAAATAATTTTTCTTTGCATTTCCCCTTCTGAAAAAGTAATGTGGAATTTAAATGATTCTTTAATTTAAATGGATTATTATGAAATAAGAAATGATATGATTGTACAAAAACCAGATATTCTCCCAATTATATGCATATATGTAATTTATATATGTGCGATACAAGTTTTCCCGTAGTATTTTCATTTGAAACGAAAAACAAAAAGAAAAAAAAAAAAAAAAAAGGAAAAAGAGAACACTTTCCTAACTAGTTTCCTCATTCAAATTCAAGATCCAAATGGAGCGTAAGTGTATTTTTGATACCTAAAAGTTTGCTTCATTATGAGGGTAATTTGTTATTAATTATTTTCCTTTCTTCATCTTATTTTGAGATGTCTTAATGTATTACAGAAACAAAAGGAAGTCAGCTCCAAGTCTTGCTCTTGCACACTGTTTTTGGCTTGCACAAAGTACTTCAATTCTAATATGGTATTGATCAGTTAAGTTGATGGACATCCCCAAGACAAGACAAAGATGTTGTGAGCATTAAGCTATATAGTTTAGAACGAATTTAGTTACACCATAATATACCAAAAAGGAAATTAATAATGACATAAAGTTACGTGTAACTCCAAGAATTTGCTAAGAATCAAAAGAAACAAAGAGAAAACAGTAATGAAATGAATGAAAAAAAGTAAAAATAAAAAAGTAACAAATAATCTTGCATAGCCATGCTTAAGTTCTACAACTCATCAAAGGGCTCCTCTTCTTCATGATCAGTAGAGCTTGTGCCACTTCTCTCATAGGCCTTCTTTATTATAGGATTGCAGACAGCTTCCAACTCTTTCATCTTCTCATCCAGATCATCCTTGTCCGCATATTGGTTATCTTCTAACCATTCCATAGCGTCCTTCAATATGTTGTCAACCTTTCCTTTTTCATCAGACTCAATCTTGTCAGCAAACTTGTCGTTGATCGTGCTCTTCATGTTAAAAATATAGGCTTCAAGTTTGTTTCTGGCCTCAATTTTGTCTTTGATCTTCCTATCTTCCTCAGCAAACTCCTCTGCCTCTTTCACCTTCCTTTCAATCTCTTCTTCACTGAGACGTCCATTGTCGTTGGTGATGGTAATGGATTTAGACTTCTTGGCTGCCTTGTCTTCTGCTGTTACATGCAGTATTCCATCTACATCAACCTCAAAGGTGACCTCGATTTGGGGCACTCCCCTGCAAGAAAATTCAATTATCGTGAACGATTTTGGGAAAAAAAGAAAAACCACTGAATTGTTGAAGATATGTTTTGATAATCAAAGTTTATTGTATCAAATGGATCGTCTTAAACTGTTTGCAGTAAAGTATAAATCCTATGAGTGATAAAATTCGGCTTACCTTGGAGCAGGTGCGATGCCAGACAATTCGAACTTTCCAAGTTCATGACAATCTTTTGCCAATGTCCTTTCTCCTTGATACACCTGAACATTCCATTGAAATATTAGGCATGTAAATGCATCAGATAAATGAACTGAAGAGATCTTTCACTATCAACATAAATACAGTATCTATTTTGTCCTCTTCCATACCTTGATTGATACTGTAGTTTGCTGGTCTTGATAAGTGGTGAAAACCTGTGACCTCTTGGTTGGAATCCCAGTATTTCTTGGGATTAACTTTGTCATAACTCCACCCACTGTCTCAATGCCTAGACTCAGGGGAGTTACATCAATCACAAGAACACCTGCACACAAAACCGCATTATGATGCTGCTTCAAGCAATTTCTGAAACAAATTATTTTTGTATGTGCTCCAGAGAACATGAGATAAGAGCTCAATTGATCTTTGCTAAATTTATGTATGAAAAGGGTCATTACCTTTGGTTTCCTCTCCGCCTTCGCCACTGATAATTCCTCCTTGCACAGTAGCTCCGTGGGCTACTGCCTCATCTGGATTTACACCCTTGTTTGGTTCTTTACCATCAAAGAATTCCTTCAATAGTTGTTGCACCTTAGGAATCCGAGTGCTGCCCCCAACTAATACAATCTCATGAATGTCGGATTTTTTCAAATTTGCGTCCTTCAAGGCCTTCTTTACTGGCTCCATTGTCTTCTTGAACAAATCTAAGTTCAAGTCCTCAAATCTTGCCCTTGTCAAAGGCTCAGAGAAGTCAATGCCATCAAACAGTGACTCGATCTCAACACGCACCTGGTGCTGGCTGCTTAAAGCTCTCTTGGCTCTTTCACACTCCTTGCGCAGCTTTCCAAGAGCCTTTTTATCTTGGCTGATGTCATTGTCGTACTTCTTCTTGATCAACTTAACGAAATACTCCATAACTCGGTGATCAAAGTCTTCTCCGCCCAAGTGTGTATCTCCATTGGTTGCAAGGACCTCAAACACTCCATTGTCAAGGCCCAAAATACTGACATCAAAAGTACCGCCGCCAAGGTCAAAAACTAAGATGTTTTTCTCCTCTTTCTTGTCCAGACCATACGCAATTGCAGCTGCAGTAGGCTCGTTGATTATTCGAACCACATTGAGCCCTGCAATGGCGCCGGCATCCTTAGTTGCCTGTCTCTGTGCATCATTAAAATAAGCTGCATAATCAACAAGCGAAAAGGAACCTACCATTAGAAACTAATAATGGAAAAAAAATCAATCTGGTAATGCAAAATTGCCCATAAAATGCTAATCAATACCTGGAACAGTTATAACTGCATGCTTGATTTTCTTTCCCAAGTATGATTCTGCTGTTTCCTTCATTTTCCTCAACACCATGGCGCTGACTTCCTCAGGACTAAAAACCTTAACTTCTCCATCTCTCATCTTTACTTGTATGTAAGGCTTCCCGTCTTTGTTCACAATGTCGTAAGGCAACATCTTCATGTCCCGCTGGACCTCTGGATCATCAAACCTACCAAACAATAAAATTTTCAGCATCAAAACATCACATTCTGCAGCCAAAAGTATCTTTAAGAAATTTGAACTCAAAATGAACAAACTATATTCAACTAACTTTCTTCCAATCAGCCTTTTAACATCAAAAATAGTACGCTCCGGGTTGAGAGCTACTTGATTCTTTGCAGCCTCTCCAATCAAACGATCCGTATCAGTGAATGCAACCCACGATGGGGTGATTCGATTCCCTTGGTCATTCGCTATGATCTCAACTTTACCATTTGTGTACACTCCGACGCAAGAATATGTCGTCCCCAGGTCAATCCCAATCACAGTTCCAGGTTCCTGCTTTTGGGAGTTCTCAGCGGCCATTCCTATGCCTACCAAAAGAAACAATTTTTTTTATGTATGATTGCAAACTAATGATTCATTAAGTGGAAAGGCATTGACAAATCTCTAAAGAATCTTTCCTGAACTCAGAGCAATAAAAAAACACCTCACAATCAAAACAGGGCTAAACAAATTTCAACACGATATTTTTGTTTTTCATTCAACATTCGATGAGAAAGTTCTTTAAACCTTGTTATTCAAAAAGAATTACTACGAAAACATGTTTTAAAAAACCACCCTTTTGCAGCAAAGCAGAAGAAACATGGAATTATGAACAGGTGGTCTAAAACATCTACACAACATAATGAAACTTGCTTCCAATTCAAGTTTTCAGAAATTGCATGCTACCCACCAGACAACTACCCAAACAGAAAACAGAGTTGTGAGCCGATACCCACTTGAACAGTACCAACACTCTTTATTCAGGAACCTATCTCAAAACCAAACCAATTGAATACTTCCTAGGAAGATTTATATATATATATATATATATGAGTTAGAAAGCTTTATAAACTACTTTCAGTCCATCATCAAGGAAATAAATTTCATGTTCATATGTTTCTTTAAAAGATAATCTACAAGCAAAACAATAGAACAAAGTCACAAACAGAGAGCAATGGCTTTGCTTATGCATAATAATATACCTGAAAATAAGAGAATAAGTATGCAGAAAACCACTTTCTTGAAACCCATAATTCTGTTTCTCTGCTCAGTTGATTTTACTAATCCTTTCTCGTTTACTCTCCTCTACAATGTAGTGCATGGATGGGAGAGAGGCAGGATGGGGTATTTATAGGATGTGGTGGTCGAAAGGCAGAAGGAAACGATAACTGAGTCCTGCCAATAGATGGAAACCACGTAATGTTGTTGTTTTAAACAAGTGTGGAAATTCATGTTAAGGAACACGTGAACGCGTGTGCATTGGATGGTGAACTCCTAGTTATAACAGAAAGAGGAGACTACCATATTCCCAGCGGTTATAAATTTGTTTTCCTTGTAGTTCTCGAAGTGGACGTTCAAACAAAACCTTTTAGTACCCGCCTGATTACTAGAATTGTGAAATGTGACGTTCAAAATAAAATTTATTTTATCAAAAAATTCTTAATTCTTAATTCCTATTTTTAAAGTGATAGTGTAAAAATATGTAAAATTTATAAATTTTCAATTATCATCTAAAATTTTGCGTTGGGCAAAATAGCCCATAATTTTGGGATAGAGGGAGTAATTTGTAGGTTTAAAAACTAGAAAAATGATTTTCATGCATTGTTTATCATTTCATAATAATGGTAATTAATTATTTATTATTTCATATAAATAATTTTTTTTTTAGTTTTTCTATTCTTATTTGTTCTGATTTTATGTTTTACCTTTGTTGAATTTAGTTGACATTTGTGTTGCTTTTCTTTAATAGTCAAATATTGGTTTTGTTTGATAGCGTGTAGAAATTAATTGAGTTACTGTCAGAAAATAAGGGAAATGTGACTATTTACGAAAACAAAGGGAGGTTGTGATGTTGGTTTTGGGAAAACAAAATTTTGGTGAAGAGAAAAAGGATTTAAGTGCACACAATTCGATTTTTAGGGTTCACATATATAATTTATACAATACCAATAGTTGAGGTATGTCAATGTTTAAAATTAAAATTTTATTTTTGATACTTGTAATCATGGGATTTAGGTACGTATGGTACAATTTTGCTATTTTATTGAGTTTAGAATAGATTTAATTTCACTTTACCCCTATATTGGTTGATGAGTATTACTTTACTTTTCTATACTTTTAATTGTCTCATTTTACTCCCTTATACTCTCATTATATTTCACTTTACCCCCTTATATTCTCATTGTGTCACCTTACCCCATCCATGTATTCTAAAAAAAATAACCAAATTACCCTTACTTATTATTTATAATAAAATTACTTTATGTTCTAAGATTAATATACTTGTATTTATATTCTAATAATTTCTTTAACTTAATTAATTAATATTTAGTATTAAATTCATTTAAAATTTTATTGTGTTTAAATTTTAATAGTTTTTTTTTATTAAACATAGTTTCTACTAAATTTCTATGTTGTATGAAATTTTTTATTACTTAATACATTTTACTTATAAATTTTTTACTTTTCATAAATATAAAAAATATATGACATACTTCTAAAAATATTTTTTTAAACACGTAAAATATTAGTAATAAATTTTTTATTGTTCACGAAATTCTCAAAAATTCATAAAAATAATGTTTTACAACTGAGGCAGACAGAACACATAGTGCCTAGGCACCAAATGATGTGAATTTCCGAAAATGCGATTTTTGGACTTAGATTTTCACATCACTTTGGGAAAACTATTCAAAAAAAATTATTTTTAGGTATAATTTAACACTATTAAATAAATTATAAATAGTTGAATTATCGTAATTTAATAAATACTATATTCAATTTTAAAAAAACATAGTCATTTTGGTATTCAATTTTATTACTATTACTTGATTATAATGATTATTTTTGAATTTAAGTTTATATGAACTTATGATGACTTCATTAACAATAAAAAAAATATTAATAATATTTTATGTATTTAATAAAATATTATTTAGAAATATTTTATATATTTTTTAAATTTATAATGAGTAGAAAATTCTTAAGTAAGTGTATTAGCTAATAAAAAAAGATCCTACCATATAGTAATTTAATAGGGACTATGTTAAATTAAAAAATAAAAGTAAAATAAAATTTTAAATAAAATATTAAGTTTTAATTAATTAAATTAATAAATTATTAAAATATAAATATAAGTCTATTAATTTTAGAATATTTTAAAGTATTTGTATTATAAATAACAGGTAAGGATAATTTAGTAAAAAAAATTATAGTATAGGGGGTAAAGTGAGACAACAAGAGTACAAGGGGGTAAAGTAAAATAAAATAAAAGTATAAAGGAGTAAAATGAGACAGTTGAGAATACAAGGGGGTAAAGTGATACTCAACAAGAGTTGAGGGGAGTAAAGTGCAATTAACCCATTTTATTTCAATATGAATTTTGTTGTATTTGTGTGTAATAACTTTGTTGTTAATAATAACATAGTATGATATTAAGGCACATTCAACAATTACACAAGTCATTTTCTCATATGATGTTTTTCTTTTTCTTTTTTATTCAATAATTGATATTTTCATAGACTATATAATATAAATATTTAGTTCAAGATTAATTTTCCCAAGTGTAATCCATTATTTCCTATTTATTAAAATACTCTTTTAACTAAAAGAACAATCAAAATTAAATATTTTAATTTGTAGGTATTTTGAGACAGAATTGATGAGATAAAAGTTGATGGATCGATTAATTCTTGGTACGTGCATTTTTTTAAGCATTAAGTGGCACAGTCTGTGGGAACAATTGAAACAAGGCGTGAGAATATGGCTAATAGAGATTTACCACTTAATTTGAATGAGGAATTGCTCCAAATCAAGAGCAGGATAAGAATCGTGAAGAATGGAATATGGGTGAAGAAGATGGACCGCCACTTGTCACCGCAACCACTCTTTTTTTCCATACTATGACAGTCCCCCCAAGTGGAACATAGGACCAAGATCACCCATGGTAGACTAGGTAGCTTATGTTGGAGCAATTGACCGGATTGTTACTACCATTGTGGACGCAGCTTTGTAGCAAAGGAAGAGGGCCAATCTACCTCCTTCGCCACAAGTTGAAGAAAAATAATAATTTGTTAGGAGGGTGGAGTCGCCCAACCAGGAGATCGATGCATTGGAAGATGAGAGCATATCGGTACATCGTGAATGAACTATGTTGAGGACTCAAGCCGACCTCTCTGGAAGGGTTGAGGACCTCCACAAAGAGATAAGAGAGATTAAGAAGTAGATAGCAGGGAGACTACAGTTCAGAAGAAGGGGATTCATTTTTTTGATGAGGTGGTGTATGACGAACTACTTGCCAGTTTCAAGCCATTGAGTTATGAATACAATAGAATCTCTGGCACTTAGGGTCATCTTTCCAGATTTGAGAACTCAGCCCCTTTGCACCTTACTCAAATGGGGTGAAGTACAGGGTGTTCCTGACCACTTTGACTAAATTCTCTTAGTAGTGGTTCAGTCTACTTCTTGTTTACTCCATTTATTTGTTTGAAGAATTTAGCTTGGCATTCTTACATTAGTTTTCTAGCTCAAAAAGGTATCAGAAGACAACCTTGATGCTTTTCAGCCTTCGATAGAAGGAAGACAAAGCGTTAAGGAGCTATATATGGAGATTCACTTCAGTTTCTCTAGAGGTTCCTTTGGCCACACAGGACGTGCTCTCTAACACATTGGCTCATTTCAAGATGGAAAATTCTTCACACCACTGGCTAAGAAGCCTACTTGGAGTTTCGATGACCTACTTGCATATGCAGAAAAGTACAATAACATGGAGAAGGCCAAGGACAAGAAGGATAAGAATGAGAAAGCTAGCCCTGCTAAAAAAACAAAGCAAGAAGGAAAATGAGGGCCTCAACTTAAATATGAAAAGTATATCCCCTATCAATGCCCTACTTGTAGGTTCTAATAGCAGTATAGGGACATGAGGTGTTGTAATGGCCCAGGACTTACTCACAGTTCCCCCAGAAAGCTTACACAAGTTTTTTAGATTTCAAAATGATTACTATCATATAACTGATGACTGCAATCATCTAAAGATTGAGATAGAGAGACTAATCCAGACTAGGCATTTAAAAGAGTTCACATACCGAGAGTGGGATGAACCCCTAGGTCCTAAGAGAAGAGGCCAAAATAGACGTCCTTTTACGACGAAGAAAGTAGAAAACCAAAAGAAAGATGGAGCTAAGTAGGCGGGACTCAGCCCTCTAGGAGATGAATGATCTTGATGAAAGTTAGAAGACCTATTGATGGGATTCCAATAGAGCTCAGAGAGCTTAGGATAACTTAGTACCAACATGGGCCAAAGCAGTATCAATAGATCAATTAGGTGGTATAAAGCCCTATTATTTAGTTCAGTCCACAAGACATTATGGGATTATATGTTCACAGAATGATGCACTGGTCATTACGGTCACCATCACAAATTATAATGTGGCCTGGGTATTTATTGACATAGGGAGATCGGTGGATATCTTTTTCTATAAAAGGATATAAGTTAATAGATTTAGGTATTGAGTTGTAACTAGTAGAAACCTCACTCTTTGATTTTGCTGGTGGAGCAGTTCAACCTATAGGTTAGGTGATTTTGCCCGTGTCTATTGGGTTCGAACCCTCAAGAAAGACTAAGATGGTGTAGTTCTTGGTGGTTGATACCCCATACGTATATAGTGTTATATTAGGTAGACCCATGCCTAATATGTTTCAAGCCATAGTTTCTACCTTCCATAAGAAGACAAAGTTCTCAGTAGGAGATAAGATGGGCAAGATGGAAGGAAATCAGTAAGCAACACGAAAGTGCTATGTGGAGGCCATAAAGAAGACAAATCGGGTTGAGGCTATAGATATAGATTGCCATAAAGAAATTAATGGAAAATAAGTAGCTACAGAGCTATATGCTGAGGCCACACCTTATATCCAACCTTAATAGTAGTCTTTATAAATGGAAGACTACTTGGATTAGAACGTAGCTCGAGCCAAGATCTACTAAACTCCTAATATAATTTTTGAAGGAGAATGTGGATGTGCTTGCATGGTCAGCTCATGATTTAGTAAGGATAAGCCTATAGGTGGCCATGCATTACCTTAATGTTAACCTAACATTCAAATCGGTTAAGCATAAGAAAAGACACTTCAAGCCTAATAAGGATAAGATCATTTAGACAGAAGTCCAAAAATTTAGAGGTCGGCCATATCAGGGAGTTTCCATTCCCAGAGTGGTTGTCTAATACAGTATTGGTTCCAAAAACAGCAGGGAAGTGGCGAACTGCACTAATTTTTTGGTATTTGAATAAAGCATGCCCTAAGGATCACCATCATCTGCCCAGGATGGATCAGCTCATAGATTCCACATCAGAATGTGAGGTGCTCAGCATGATGGATGCTTCAAAGGGTAGCATCAGATCATGCTAGCTCCAAAGGATAAAAAAAAGGGGTCAGCTTCATAACTCAACAGGTGTTTATTGTTATGTTGTCCTGCCCTTTAGGCTTAAGAATATAGGTGCCACTTACCAGCGATTAGTGGACTAGATATTCAAAGGCCATCTTGGACGGGATATAGAGATATATATAGATGATATGCTGGTCAAAAGTAGAGAGATCGAATCTCACTAAGTTGATTTGGCCGAAACCTATGAGGTACTTAGAAAATATTGCATGGAACTAAATCCAGCTAAGTGTGCCATTGGAGTCAGATCAGGAAAGTTTCTAGGCTATAAGGTTATTGAGATAAGGATCAAAGCAAACTCAAAAAAGGTGAAGGCAATACGAGATATGAAACCTCCAAAGAGTATTGATGAGGTCCAATGTCTTATAGGTCGAATAGCAGCCTAGAAAGGAGACAAGTTGGAATTTGCCACCAGGTTTGAGTTTAAAACTTCAAATAATGAAGTGGAAAATAAACCCCTGGTTGGAGGGTTGAAGATAGCACTAGAATTGGGAACTAGAAGTATAGTGGTCTACTCAAATTCTAGACTCATGATTTAATAGATCGAAGTTCAATTTAAGGTAAGAGAAGAGAAAATGTCTAGGTACATCAGATCTACTGAGTAGAAAATGTGAAGGTTGATTACTTATCAAAATTAGCCAGTTCCATGGTAGACTGGCCCATTAGAGCAGTACGAAAATAGAGGTAAGCACGATTGAGGAAAAAGAAAAATGGAGGTCAGTAATCTTTACTTACCTATGGGAGGGAATACTCCTATAAGAGAAAAATGAGACAACTCGTCTACAAGCCCGAGCTACTAGATTTTTTATCATCAATGGGATACTTTACAAATGATCCTTCACAACACCATACTTGAGGTACTTGTCAGAGAATGAGGGAGCTTATGTGTTATGTGAAATCCATAAAGGATGTTGTGGTGATCATTTCAGAAGTAGAGCGCTTACACGCAAAGCATTAAAAGTTGGATATTTCTAGACAACTTGAGAAAAGATATCGAAGAGTTAATATAAAATTGTGAAAAAGTGTCAAAAGCATGCCCTTAGCCTGCTGAGATGTTGAAGGTTATGAGCTCACCGTGTCCCTTTGCCAAGTAAAAAATCGACCAAATTAGACCATTTTTCTTTGGCTGTAAGGCAGATAAAGTTTCTCTTAGTAGCTGTTGATTACTTCAGTATGTGGGTTGAGGCTAAAACAATAACTAAGATTACAGAGGGATAGGTCATGAAATTCATGTGGAAAAATATTATCTATAGGTTTGAAGTCCCCATGGACTTAGTCTTGGATAATGGCATATATTTCAAGGAGTCAAGATCCGAAATTGGTGTGAGGAGATAAAGATCAGATAGCATTTCACATCAGCAACCCATCCCCAGGCTAATGGGTAAGTGACGGTAAAAGAGCTATCGTAACAAGTCCAAGGATTACTATTGAAGAAACCACATGCAAGCTGTCTACATCGCAGAGATTGGGATGGAAACCCGTAAAGTTCATAATTATGATGAGGTTTAGAATAGAGATTTAATAAGAGAAGTATTATATCTAACTGAAGAAAAATGTGACCTGGCCTATCTGTGGATGGAAGCCTATAAAAGCTGACTATGAGCATGATACAGTCGAAAGGCGAAAGAAAATTTTCCAACTAAGCAACCTACTTTTGCACCACTTTCCAAGAGCTTAATGGAAAGGTCAAGTGCGAAGCGCCAGTTCCATGTCTTCTACTTAGGAAAGCCCTTAATCTTCAAGCACTATGCCCAAGTAAATCTTCTAGACCGTCCATAATTGGTTGGCAATTCGTTGTTCATGCATTTGGGTCCATTATCACTGGAGATTGCACTTAGTGCTAAGCTTTCGCTGTCTGTCTAGACCGGGTGATGAAACTGAACATACTTTGGCCTCTGATTGCTACAACTTTAAGACTGCAAACCTAAGTATAGGTTGTGTCAAGTAATAAATTTTTCGGGGGTCCGAGGTCGATCCATAGAGAAGTTGTTTAAAGTTTTCGAGTTTATATTTTCTAAATGATGGGCTGAATATGGTTTAGAATATAAAGAAATATTTATGCTATAATAAAAAAATCAAAGTAATAAAAGTACTGAAGATTAGAGATCCGTTCTTGAGTTTTGGATAAAGGAATGATTATTTATTCTTTTTACCTCTTTTAAATATCATAATTAGAATCTATACATAACAAGGTTCTAATGGGAAGATGTTATCAAATAGCTAATACATTAAGGTAATTATGATATTGTCTTATTGTTTATGAATTATTTCTTAACACCAATACTTGTTTATGGGATCATGTATTTATGCACATCATTGTCTACAACAAATTAAGATTTTACATTAGCAATCGGTGGGGTAGAACCATACAATAAGGTAAATGAATCCAAGTATTTGTTGTGCTATTAAACATACATAAATCAAGAATCACAATAAAACAAGAAAAGTTTTAATACCAATACTTATTTATGGGATCAAGTATTTATGCACACTTTTATTTACAATAAATCAAAATTTCACATTAGCAGCTGGTAGGGTAGAACTGTACATTAAGTTAAATGAAACTAAGTATTTGTTGTGTCATTGATAATACATAAATCAAGAATCGCCACTAAACAAGGAGGGTTTCAATCAAAAATTAAAATAATAAAATAACACACCTGAATATTATGCACTTTTATAACCATTCTTCTTCCTCCATCAAGAGCTTTACCCTTTCTCCTTAACTTAAATAAAATTTAGAAAGACATAATAAAAGTAGAAAAGACTAAAAATAGAAGAAAAACTAGAGAATACATTTCAATTATTACTAGAAAACTTACATTATTACTAAAAATCTTAGCCTAAAGAAAGATAACAATAAAACATTATTTTCCCCTCTAAGAGTTTTTATATGTGTTGAATGTCATCCAAGAGCCCCTATTTATAGTACAAGAGTGCCTAGATTAGCATCTCTAAATTCACTCCAAATGCACTCAAAATTAACTTTAAATGTGATCTAAATTCACATGTCCTTTTCAGATCTAAATTTTGTCATCCATTTTTCTCCATGTAATTAGCTGATTTTGAAAAAATGATCAACATGAAAGTTGTAGATTTATCCTTTAGATTTATTTTCCAACCGAATCACCTAATCCAACCACTAGGGAGAACATTGTGCTTGATTTAAGGAGATATGTTAGTATAGATAGATTTCTTCCAATGCTCTCATTTGGATGAATTTTATGCTATAATCAAGGCTGAGATTCCAGCAGCAAAGTTGTAGTTTTATCTCTTGGCTTTTAAATGAAATAAGATTTAGGTCCATACGGCATTTGAACATGGAGTTATGCTTAAAATACCAAAACTGCACAAATTTGGAAACATGTTGATTTTGAGTCCAATAATCACTTGCAAAGTCCAAGTGATTTCTTGCATATATTTTTATCCACAAATAATGCATTTAGGCAAAATGGCCCTTTTCTTCTCATTGTGATGCTTCTTTGATATAATAAAATATTATCTTCCAACTTGCTCACGAAACATATTGTCTTCTTCGATTTTATTTTGGCTCTTTTTGATATTTTTTTATTTATTGATTCCCTAACATAAAATATTAATAAAATTATAATATTGACAAGAATAAAACAAGAAAATATAAAGAATTTGATACAAAAATTTATCAAAATATACACTGATCACTAGTCCAATTGCTATATTTATTTTTGTATTCCTGATTTATCTACTAGGCTAGTCTAGTTGGTTCTTTACACCTAGTTTTGGTGTAGTAGCTATATTTTGTGAGATCAATTTTATGTTCAAGGTTTAAGAGGAAGGAGAGGAACCACCGCCCAATGGTGCCTTTACAAAAGTACGATAATCAATGGCTAATACCTTCTCGACTGAATATAGAAATGGGGTCGAGTCTCGAGATGTTAATAGTCGATACCTATGGATCGCTCCTATACTTTGGCTTAAGTAACCACCGTGCAGAGGACTATAGTCACCTGCATTTTCTGTAGTCATCAACTCATTCTTGATAGATTCGATCGGATATTAGTCATCCTCTGGAGAATAATAATTTACTTTTCCAACCTGAGATTCTTTTATTTTCTTTAGCAGAGCAACCGTGCTAGAGAAGCAGGGAAGAACTTAAGGGATTAAAAGACATGAATTGAGAGTAGGCTTAGAAGGTTTCTCCAAATCCTATGGATGAAGCTTAAGCACCTAATTACCCAATAGTGGAACTCTCTGAAAAGGATGATCCCATTTAGAAGAAGGAAGAAAAACATACATATCTTTTTGCTTGGAGCTAGGGTCAAAGATCAGTCCAAGCTAGGATCCACTCTCGAAAGTCAAACTTCTCCTCTGTAGCTAGGTCAGTTCTGGCTATGATCCTTCAAGCAGGGCAGTTCATAAGTTGTTATCATGCTTCTATACTTAGTCTATTTTTGGCTGAAGCTGTTTTGATTGCCATATATTTTTTGAATCGAATGCCTTTCTCTGTCATCTTTGGTATGTCTCTTTTTGAGATAAGTTTTTCTACCCCGCCTGACTACAAAGAGCTTTGAGTCTATCAAGAAAGGATATAGTGGTAACCCCCATGCTAGAACATGGCTGTCTTACTCCTCTCCACCTTTCTAGGCCTAGTTTCGAAGTTTATCAAAGGCCGACTTGAGAATAAAGGATTCAACTTGCTCACTAGTCATTGATCACTTTCCAAAAATTGGATATTTTTTTGCTAGTAGTTTGAATCTTGTGGTGGTTTTGCGATCGAGGCGGATCCAATTCATTGGCAAATAAAAAATCTATCGTATTAACACTCAGAAAAAAAACCTAGAAAAGAATAAGAGTCACTAAGACAAGAGTTGTGAAGGTAGAAAATCTAGATGAGGCTGCGCCACTTCACCTGCCACCGTCCAGTCAAAAGTGTTAGAGTAGTGCCCGACATGCCAATTAGATTGGGCATCTTTTATACTCTTGTATTTGTAAAAAAATATTTTTTTTAAATCATATTAATAAAATAGGTAAATTTCTTTATCTTTAATTGCATTTTGTAATTAGATAAAGTTTCTAGACCAAACTTAGCTACGGGGCATGGTCACGCATTTGACGGTGATCATAGAATATGCCTATATAATTTTGATTTTAAATTAGTTTCGAGTTAATGGCTTTTCGAGATAGGACATCAAATAGCCCAATGACTCGCACATACGATGCATGCTCACATGAGGATGATGTCTTACTCCATGGACATTAGCATAGTGACGCTAGTGCATGTATGTGGGTGCTTGTTAGGGAACGAGTACACTGAACAGGCCCTCTAAAATTTCTTAATTGGAAACTTGTTTGTCGAAATAAGAAATGTCATGTTATGATAGTACACGATTAGCCCTTTGACTTGAGGCACCATGGTAGCCTTGTGCATG
This sequence comes from Paulownia fortunei, assembly GCA_019321725.1. Lineage (NCBI taxonomy): Eukaryota > Viridiplantae > Streptophyta > Magnoliopsida > Lamiales > Paulowniaceae > Paulownia > Paulownia fortunei. Next base: position 22,109,299 of record CM033106.1, read on the forward strand.
TCGTGTTTCATTTTGATGTATCTTCTTATTGTCTGACAATCACAAAAGGGATATATTGGATATTGCATTGATATGTATGGAGGTTAATGAGTGGCCAACAAAGGATTCATCACTTATCTGGCAAAACAAGTGAATCTCCTATATTTTCATAGTTCATGACTCAGAAGTCCTTGGCCAAGGCAGGATGAATGTTAGACGAGGGTTTTCTAACGATTCATCATGAGTCATTGAAATTTGAAATAAAATTATAATTATTGAGCAATTAGGATTTTGACTATTAATCCATGCCCTAAACTCAATTAGGAGATTAGTTGACGGGAAGGACCTTACGTGTATGATACTCGTAATTGAAATAGGTTCACTCACTATTTCACTTAGGTCTAGGTAGTCATGATACAATTGCTAAGTGTTTCCCATGACTTGTAAGGTTCTTGAAATTAAGGAGTTAATTTCAAATGGATTAATTAATTAAATTAATTAATTGAAATAATTATTATTTATAAGTTGCAAAGGTTGCAAACCCACTACTAGTTTAGTTGTGAACTTAAAAGGTCACATACAATTTGAGATGGAATATTTCTAATTTAGGAATTGATCCAAGGGGTTGAATCCAATTAATTAATGAAAATTAATTAATTGGGGTTTAAATTAATTCAAGGAGTTGAATTAATTATTTAATTAAATAATTGAATTATTTAATTGGACCTAATAAGATTAGGGAGCCTAATTAAAGTGAAATAATTATTTAATTAGATCAAATTAATTGTGTAGTCTATAAATTAATTATTAAATTAATTTACTAATTAAATAATTAGATTATTTAATTGGACCTAATTTGATTAGGTAGGCTAGATGGAATTAATTAATTGAGTTTGGGCTAAGACAATTAATTGGATTAATTGTGGGATTTATGTTTTAGTCCAAGCCTAATTCACAAAAACTTAGGAGAGGCCCATGAAGGTGATTGAAAAAGAATAAAAAGTCAAGAGTTTGGAATTTTTGGGAAATCTTAAATATGTTTAAAAGATTTGAAAGAGATAAAGCTGGAAAAAATTTGAATCAACCAAAATATCTTCTAACAATCAAAAGGAGACACAAAATACCAAGAGTAGGAATATTAATATTTTGAGCCCCATATATATACCTCATGGTCGAAAATTGTAAAAAGATGTCCATATAATTTTTGGCCATATAGAAATTAAGAGAAGAAAATTGTTTTCTTCATTCGTCCCTTTTCTCTAAAAATTCCATCTTTAAGTATTAATACTTTTATCAGAAATTGATAACAGAAAATAATATTTTCTATACACACTCCATCAATTAGATTAAAAAAAAATCAAAATTGCTAGCGAAATTCTGATTTTGTGTTCTTTCTCAAAATATAGATAACTTTAGAGGGGAGACATTTGGATCCCTGTGAACCAAATTCAAAAAAAGGGCTAGCAATTGATTGGTTCATACCCTATGATAATCGGAGTGCATAGAAAGGTATAAATTGATACTTTTATTATTTTATTATAGTCATTGGAAATTGTGAGATTGTTAAAAATCGCATGGAATCTGGGGTATTACTATAATTGTTATGGTATGATGTTTTTAAAAATTTTAATTTTTTGCTGTATATGCCCCGTGATCAACAAAAAGAACTCAAGAAAAAGCAAAGCAGGGGGTCCATAAATGTATGCCATCTAACTGATAAGTGTGCAGTTCCTCCAATCCTCATTTTCCCACTTACCAAAATGAAACTACTAATATGAAAGTTAGAACGAGTTTTTAGTCCTTATTGAATCCAATGTAGAGGAATGGCAGTAAGAACACTAAGGCTAGCATGTCAAAACAACTTCTTCTTGATTGACTTTCTTCTATGGAAGTAGTAACTAGCAAGGAAGTATGACCCAATAAAAAGAAGAAGGACAGAGCCAACATCTCACCCATTAAATCCAAAAAGACGGACTTACTTGCTTTGCTCTCTACTGGAAAGAAGGCTTTCAGGAGATTTCCTAATTAGAGAAGGTTTCCTTTACTTATTTTTTGTGATCAAATCAGAAATAAAGCAACACTGTGGAAAGATTACATTATTTCTTCACCGCAGATGCGACCACTAAAAGAAATCACTGAAAGGACCCCAATACTACAATTTGCTCGGAACCTACTGAGACCGGATTATGAGCTTCTAGAGTTTGAAAAGCATATCTTTACAACACAACGCCTACAAGAATAATGATCAAATACATTTTGTTTTCTTAACCACACACCAAGATTCCCTACTCAGAGTGCACTTGACTCTAATATGTCAATATAAAACTCAGGTAAGGATTTCTTATCCCTCCACTAATAAGGCGACTTCTAGAGCACATGGTTTTATCATACTACTTGTCTAAGGAGCTTGACATGTAAGGGTTGGCAGAAGAATAGCAACTCCAACCGAAACTACTGAGAAAAAAATAGACCAGGTGACCTCCCAAGGAATTGCTATAGAATTGTTGGGGATGTTGGGGAACTTTACAAGAGAAGGTATTCTCTTAGGGTAAGCGTCTTTGATCTTCTTGTAAATTGACGCTTTATGATATCACTCATACATGCCCTTCTTTGTTTTGTGTATATTTAAAAGCCATACTAAAGTATGAGGGTCTCTAATCCCGAGTGATGATGCAGGGATTTGCTAACAATGCAAACCGATAGGGGTTTTGTAGAAGAATAGGTTACCATTTTCCTTTAGTCTTTTATTTGTCTTGTAGGTAACTTTGTACTCTGCATCAAACTTTTGGTTGATAGAGTCTGATAGGGAAGTCTTTTTTGCTCCAACACCGTTTCAATTAGGCTAGCTAGAGTCAGGATGGGGTGGTTAAAGATAATCTTATAAGACCGATCTCTATCAAATCAAATTCCCCGTAAATAGAGAAAAGCAAAAATAAAGCAAATCAGCAGTATTATAGGCTCATGAACGACATTCTTTTCAATCTTGGTATATGGTTAACAGTATGATTAAGTCAAGTTAAAATCTTAGCTGCTTTTATAAAAATATGAGAGAAAATGGCACTCAATGCCAGGTCCGTTTGAAGGTACTTATGCTGCCTTCACTTAAAAGAAATCACTTTCAAAGAAGCTCGGGAAGAACTCGATTACTCATCTTGGATCAGATTGGTCAATAGCTTTGTGCTAATTGTAGACCACCCTAAGGACATAGAAGGAACTAGGCTCTAATCTGTATTTTACCTATTGATTAGAGCTAGGAGTCCTACAAGCTAAAAGAGTCAAGTAAGGCAATGATAATTATTCATGTGGGTTCGTTAGGAGACTAGCTTTCCACGAGCTACAGACTAGCTTTTTAATTAGAATTACTTTAGTCTATTTAGAAAGAGATCGGTTCTTTTCTTTTCTCTCTTTGAATGCAACATTGAGTGATTTTATTGCTGATGGAAAAGGCAAGTTTTTGAGTTCCAAAGCATTCTATACCTAATTTATTTGAAGGCTGGCTGACTCAAAGGGTATCTGACAAAGTGCAAACAGCTTATCTCAACTACTTTACTTGAGTCCTAGTATTGAAAGACATAACTTCAGGAGTTTTCCAGAGATAATAGTAAGGTTGGATACAATGAAAGGTAAAGGTTTGCAAATAAATCAATCAAAGGAACCAAAATATAAAGATAAACCTAAGCTCTAGGTCAATGTGGTGTAGATAAGCCCCAATTTTTTCTTGACTTTCAGTGGGTTTAGATTTGGAAAACGGACTACTCTATAGTTAGGAATAAAGATGAGAGCAAGAAAGGTTAGTTAACCACCGGCTCCCAACTACATAATGGGCTATAGCCATAGAAGCAAGTGATTCAAATTCAGAATAGGCGGCTAGGCTACTAGTTACTCCTACCATTTTTTGCGGGTACGAGTTCTGATCAATTGAAGCACTTAGCTAATACCTTTAACCCCATTGGGAAATTGGAGGTAAATAGGGAAAGGCCTTATAATATCATAAAAGATTCCAACAAGAGGAGCTTATGAGTTGGAGGAGCTTGGGAGACGTAAGCTACCTCAACCTTAAAATATTTACAACATCCAAAGATTCTATGTTTAGATGGGTTTGTAGGCCTGTGTAGGCTACATTAGACTTTTCATTATTTGATTTGCTTAGTAGAGCTAATGTCTACCCTTATTACTTTCATATAATTTCACTTTTTAAAATATTTGAATAAAGAGGGGGCAGTACTTTCCCTGACTCCCAACATTTCTTTTGAGAATGATAAATTTGAAGAAATCTTGGGGATCCAACCTCTTGAAACTTGATAGGCGAAGGCCTTTGAACTACTTAACAAATGAAGGCCTCTGAACTTCTTGATGAGCGAAGGCCTCTGAACTTCTTAATGGGCCAAAGCCTCTTATCTACTTGATGGATGAAAGCCTATGAACTATTTAACGAGTGAACGCCTCTGATTGAAGAGCACAAGAATTCGACGTCCTGAAAACTTGATGGGTGAAAGCCTCTGAACTGAGCTCGGGAATTTGCTCTCTTATGATTGGGAAATTATAATGAACTTTTTATGAAAAAATCATAACAGATTTGAAAAAATATGATCAAATTAGGGAGTTGATATTGAAAAATCATGGCATGCCCTAGATCTAGAGGAGTAGGCACCTTCAAAGGTATTTCTTACAACTTGAGAATTGTTGCAAGTGTTGAAACACTTTGCAAGAAGGATTTAATTGGGATTTGGTAACCAAAAGCTTGAAAGAAAAAATAAGGCAACTCAACTCAACCTACTAGTTGCATGAGGCTAGCAATTCAACATATTTTACTAAATACTAGTTAGATTATATTAAGATAAGAGGTTCAATTGAATTATTGATAAGCTCTTCAAGAGTAGCCTCATCATTGACATTATCACCTAAGTCGGGGACTACTTCCATGACTGCACTATTATTTACTGATAGCTCAAGAGGAGGCATTGCCATTGGTACTTCAAGAAAAATAGTAGGAGCAGAGGTAGAGCTAGAGCCAAGGGTACATTAGAATCCAGATCTTCCTCAGCCTCGACTTGTTTAAACCCATTCGAGTCTGGAGCTATCTACACTAGCTCTTCCTTATCTAGCTTTAGGTTAAGCCCTTGATACTTGCTAGGCATAACTATCAAAGCCTTAATAATAATATTGCAGAGTAGTCGTATTGAAGTACTCCAAAAATGCCTCAGATCGTAAAAACCTTGACCCAACAGTCTCCCTATGAACTGAAGAGAGGCCTTCCCTACAGACAAGCTGAGGTACTCATTGTGCCCCTTCTTGTATCCCACTTTATGCCCCTGCTGGTATCTTTTAGTACAGGTTTAGGCTTCTCGAGCTACCATCTTATTAAGGGAATCTAACATCTAGTCCTCTGCCCTCTTCTTGTATTCTTCTAACTTCTTGAGTTGGGACTCATAAGAGACAAAGATATGAGCCACAACTCGGCATCTGCTTTTAGTTTGGCCATCTTAATAGATATTTAATTCTTTTTAGCACAGAGCTTAGAAGCTTCCTTACTTAGGTTCTCAATCTCCTGAGCAACAATAGTAGTGGAAGGTCATGACCTCCACTTTGACATCAGAGCTCCCAGATACACATCAGCCTAATCAAAAGTTAGGAGTTAGAAATAATAAGACCATAAAAGCCAAATGGGAAAATAAAGGTATGGAGGTTACCTTGGCCATGTGGGCAGGGCATTGTGTTAAAAGTTCCATGCAAAATGACAGTCTATAGAAGACCCTATTCCCAACCCAAATATTGCCATCTCTTGTGTCTAGAATCGAGCTATCGATGAAGAAAATGGAATTAGAGGATGACCTACTAACAGAGGCTAGCTTTTTTAGGCCGTCTTCGATCGTTTAGATGGAGAAATGGGAGTTCTAAAACTAGCTTAGGTGGTTTTAGTTGGATGCAAAGGGCTTGGGCTAATAGCCCAAGGGAAGATGCCATTTGCTGAGTAAAAGAAAGACTGACTACCTAGGGACAACCTTTAGAGTAGGGGATGAGCTAGAGCTCTTCTTTGCTACCTCCTACATCACGACAAGTCTTTTAGCTATCATGTTTTCTGCGTAAGGCCAAATGGGTTATAAGAACATAGAATATTAAAGAAAGACTAATCAGTCAGAAGTTAACATCAAATATACCTAAAATGTGAGGGAGCTCAATCTCCTTAGGACTCAATCTGAATGGATAAATGAGACTCTAGAAGTCTACTAAGTCTTTGATGTTATATTCGTTATCATTAAGTTGATGGAGGAAGGCTTGGTAATGATGAGGTCGGCATTTGGGATAGAATTTCTCATAGGTCGGAAGGCTTATCAACCAAGTTATTGAGAACCCCCAAGGGATAGGAAAAAAAATAAAGAAGTAACTCTTTTTCCAGCCTTTATTAGAGTTGGATATCTACTCAGAAACTTTGCCTCACCTTGTGAGGTAAAGTAGATTAGACCTGGGCTTAAGGTCTTTGAATGAAAATTATGAATGGAATAAATTAGCACTAGGCTCTTCCCTTATGTATCAAAGTGCCATGGCAAACCTAACCATTTAACTAGATGAGTTAGGGTTGAGCTAATTTAGGGAAATCCCAAACCATTTAGAGATATCTATATACAGTTGAGATATAGGGAATCTAAGCCCTTTCTCTACTTGGGCCATATAAAAGCAGAGATAACCTAGTGGAGGACAATTAGGTCAGTCACTTTCTGAAGGAACTATGATGTGATAATCAGGGGGGTTTCTGTGTTCTCCCTAAGTCTTTCTACACTATATTCTAAAAGAATACAGAGGTGGGACTTAAATTCCTCCTAAGGAGTTGAGGAAGTGTCTACCCCATCTTCAAGGGTAGACGAGGTGCCAGCCTCATCTTTAAGATCATTGAGGTGAGTTAAGAAAGAATGTCAACCAGGGCTAGTAGGTCAGACCTGGTTGATTCAAAGGAAATGGACATGTTTGTAAAGCCAGGAGTTTTATATTTTTCTATGAAGTTTTGACCAAAGGCACAAAGAGAAGAGGAAAAAAAAAGAAACTAGGAGGATTCAGAGAAAATCAAAGTAAATAAGAAGTTTAGATATGGAGAGTACTTGGCGGCAGAAAGTAAAGCTAATGACACTGGAAAGTAGGTGTTTCTTGGATCCATCGATTGTTAGAAATATTAGAAATACCTTGATTTGAGAGAGAGTAAAGGCAAAAGTATGAGATTGAAAGGGATTGCCCTTTTTTTAAAGAGGGGAAGAGAAGATAAATAGATTGAATTTCTACCTGGTGCACAGTGTCCATCGATTAGCTCAGCTTAATGGACATATGGATGGGCCAGATCTTCTTTGGCAGTAGAAATGACAACTATTAAACAATTATCATGATTAGCGTCAACTTTTAAAAGCAATGATAAGTGCAAAATTCAAAAAGATGCGGGAACTAAAATGTTAACTCGCGTCTTTTTGAGACAGGCTTTTATGTCCAGATTTGATAGCTGACATGAAAAGAGCATTATTTGGTATAACTTAGTGGTTTGAGAATATCAGTTCTTACTCTATGTGACCTAACTGCTTTAGCATATGTAGAGTAAGGGGACTATCTGATATTGCCCTAAGTTTGAGTCACTCAATTAGGCTTAGTAGGTTTCGGCCATAGTATGACGATTGATCTTCTCATGGATTTTTCTTGGGCTTAGGCCCATATGGTTGATGATTAATAGTCCTTTTGGCTTTAATATTTGGATGATTTCTAAAGTATAGCCGAGCTATGTGGCTCACGAATGAGCTAAGCTGATAATTGAACCTAGCCTAGATGGACTGACGTAGGACAGATTTGAGCTCAATGAGCTCAGCTATTGTCCAACGGATATTTGAAAACCTGACTATTCCTTGAAAGAATCCTAGCCCAATTCTACTGGGACAATAGATAAGGAAAAAAATTACTTTAACATGTTCTATGATTCACGGTTGATTTACTTGATAAAGCTTATCTAAAGGAGGTAATAGACTCTTACTTTCATTCAATTACCTTAATGATTCTGCTTACTATATAAACCTTTCAACAAACATAAGGTAACACTTTTTATGTTACACATACATTCTAACACTCAAATTTTCTTTGATTATTTTTTTTTAAGCACTTGCTGGCTTTTAATATTGGAGGCTTTCGTTGGCCAACTCACAACTCTCCTAACCTTTTTATTCTGTAAGTATTTTGAGCAAAAAATTAGAGTAATAAAAATTGTTTTCTTGGTACTTGCTATTTTTTGTACGCATCAAAATGTTTATTTTTATTTTCCCAAATTATTACCTAATACTTGTACCATTCTGAGGACTCCAAAAATAGATTGTTTAAAACCAAAGGAATAGTATCAAACACATTCTTTCCATAAAGAAGTGTGATAAGGTTTTCTCCTAGCAATAAGAAAGCTATTATGAGGGAAATATTGCGCAACTTGGGCCCAAGGAGAATCACAAGATGGGCTTGATTTAATATTCTTAAGTTCCTTATCCCTAATCCTCCTCTGTGTTTAGGTTGACAAATTTGACTCCATTTAACATAACTCAATTTCTTAGTATTAGGTGTGGCATTTTTCACTAAACTTAATAATTTGGTTAATAAGGAATTTAGAAAGTAGACATAAGGTAATGCATGCTAATGTGGAGAAGTTAATTGATCTAAACAAGGCCTAATACGATCAACAATAATAATATATATAATTCTATATATCTATATATATCCTATTATAAAAGTGTGAATGTTTCTCCATTTTTTTATTCGACTAAAATATCCTTTTAGTATTATTAATTTTAATGGTAGTTATGTAATTTAATAATAATATAATTTTGAAACAAATAAGGTTTATTTTTTTAATTAATCAATAAGGTTATAGGATAATTACAATAAAAGAACACTAAGAGTTCAAGTCAAACTCTATTTTTATTTGTTTGATATTCTGAAAGCATATATGAAAATTATATTTATAAGTACTTTACTTTTGTTTTCTCTTTTGTCCATTTATGTATTCATATTTCGATCCAATTATTTGTTAAATAATTTTTTTTAAAAAAATAAAAAATTAAATAGTTTAAATTTCAATAACAAAATCTAATTGTATTTTAAATTTATTATTTTTAGTTTGGTAAGTTAAAATTAAAGAAAAAAAGTATAATATTATTTAATAAAAATAAAATAAGATATAAAAAATATTTATAAAACTTCTAAAAATTAAAATTTGATATAGGGTATGGTTGGATAAATCAAAAAAATAAAACACTAAAATTAAACCGAATACTGAATTATTATGAAAATAAAAATCAAATACCAAATTGAATTTTTTTGCTCGACTTTGATAAATACTAAATTTTCAGTTTCGATTTGATTCTGTCAATTTATCAAATTGTGGTCACCCCTATAAAAAGTCACATTATATTAGAATAGAAAAAAAATAAGACACACTATATAAAAATTATTTTATTATACAATATGTTTATTTGAATAAACTAAATATACCTCCCAATATTATTGTTTCTCCATGTTGATTTTTTTCTGATTAATTTTGGGACTGCATAAAGTAATCTTTCACAATTTTATGGCATAATTATTTTTCTTGAATTTTTCTAGTCACATATTTGATCTTATTTAATTCGTGTATCAGTTAATGATTTTTTCTCTAGTTGTATCAGAAATACTATAAATATTACACGATTGTGCTGCACAATTATATTTCTTTAGTTTTGTTAGTTAAAATTAATCCAGTCTAATCATATTCAATAAAATTAATGTGAAAAATAATATTTATTTTTTTATATCAATTTAAAGGCACATTCCTCTTTTGTATTTGTAATTTTGGTTATTTCATTTATTGAAAAAATAGAATAGAGCAAACTTGTATATTAAAGTGCATTCATGACTAACATTTGATCTTTTCCAAATTATGGGTATAAATTTGCAAGGCCTTCTGAACTATGAAACTAAAAGTGTATTTTTTCCTGTACTTGGAAGATACAAAAATAATTACATCAATTAATGGGATATTTGATTCTTTTAACATATGCTTTCTCAAGCCACCCATATCTGAAATTTATATTATCTTTACCAATTTATTAATTTCTCTAAAAACATGTGTGAAAATTATATTTATAACTATTTTACCATTTATTTTATCTTTTGTCCATTTTCAATTCAATAATTTTGTTAAATGGTTTTTAAAAAAAATAAAAGAATTAAATAGTTCAAATTAAATAACAAAAATTAATTGTATTTTGAGTTTATTATTTATAGTTTGGTAAGTTAAAATTAAGAAAAAAAGTATAAGATTAATTAATAAATATAAAATAAGATATAACAATTATTTATAAAATTTGTAAAAATTAAAATTCGATATAAAATTCAGATGTGGGTGGTTTGAGAAAGTGAATGTTAAAGAAATCAAATACTCCATTAATTTATGTAATTATTTTCATATCTCTCAAGTACAAAAAAATACACTTTTAGTCTGATAGTTTATGGAGATCTTGCAAATTTAGTTCCATGGTTTGAAAAAGATTCAATTTTAGTCATGAATGCACTTTAGGTTTTGTTGTATTCTATTTTTTCAGAAAGTGAAATAACCAATATTATAAATACGACATTAGAATGTGTTTTTGAATTAATATAACAAATATATATTATTTTCACATTAATTTTATGAATCTAATTAAACTGGATATTGTGAGGTATATTTTCATAAAAATTTGGTATTCGGTTTGATTTTAGGTTTTTATTTTGATTTGTCGAACCATAAGGTCATATTCCAAAAGCAATGTTATTCCTTCTATTTCACATATTTTATGTACAAAATCCAAAATCTATTCTAATCATTTGACTTATTTTTTGTCGTTGCAATCATAGTACCAATTGCAATTGCATCTGATATTTGACTTGGTAATTTTTTTTTACTTTTTGAATTTTTGCTAAATCACTCCTGGATTCACTCAATGAAAAAAATAAATCTTTTGGGCTGATCATTTAATCTAATGAATTTTATTTATAGTATTTCATTGTCAGTTCGAACATTATAGTTTCGATTGACTTTCTCTTTCTACTTTTTTTCCAAACATTATGTTTCTTCTTCGGATACGAAAACATATTCGTCACTTGCATTTTTCAGAAATGATATTTCCTACTAAAATACTAAATTAATTATTACTACATTTAAATATTCTTATAGCCTAAAATGTCATTAATTACAACGTAATAATATTGACAAAATATTTATAATTGAAAATGTCTCTCATTAGCCACAACAAAATAATATTGACAATATATTTACAATTAAAAATATCTTTCAAAACATATCGTATCATTTCTCTCAACAAAACATACATATTTTTATTTTGTACACGTTCTCCAAACTCACTTTCGAGAACATATTCTTCCAAAACACTCTCCTCAAAATGACTGGAATGAAACCTAACAAAGCTTAATTTTTTTTAGCAGAATCAAATATGACAAAAATAAGTTGTATCATTGCATTTCAACATAAATATTTTAAATATATATATATATATATATATATATATATATTACATTAAGTAGAAAATAATTTTATACTACATTTACTTATGTATTTCTTGATTTTTTTACATATTATTCTACTGAACAAACTATAGAATTGATAAATAAATGGAGCATTTTAAAAAGTATATGTAAGGGGTAAAATGAAATTAATAATAAATTTTTTTAAGGTAATCTTACAAAGATAAAATGTTATTATGTCTATATATTACAATACTGCAAAGCTATATATATAATACATTTTTAGCTCAATTTCTTCTTTATTTACATTTCTTAACAAAATTTAATTGTATTTTGAATTTATTATTTTTAGTTTGGCAAGATAAAGTAAGAAAAAAAAATATAAAATTAATTAATAAATATAAAATAAGATATAAAAATTATTTGTAAAATTTGTAAAAATTAAATTGGATATTTAGTACAGTTCGATAAATTGGAATAAAAAATTAAAATCAAATCGAATACTGAATTTTTATAAAAAATAAAATTAAACATCAAATCAAAAAAAATTGTTCGCCTTTGGTACATACTGAATTTTCAATGTTAATTTGTCAAATCTCTTTCATCTTTAAGGAATAAGTATCGCCTATAAATTATGAGTTTAAAGTTTTGTTGCAATGTCAACTGCAAAACATTTTTTTGTAATACCTCAATTTATATTCTTATAAAATACTTATTTTTTCCATGTTAATTTCAATTCATCTTCTTTTTCTTGAATTTATATATATTTTTAACTAATAAAATTATAACAAATAAAATTATAAAAGTTATAAATATCATCATTTATATACACTAACTGCATGATTTTGAAGTTATTGATATTCATCAATATGTCAAACTTGAAAAATAAAATACAATCAACCATCAAACATGATTTTAGGTTTGCTTGTTGGATGACATAATATTGCTAGCTCTACATGCACTTTTATCGTCAAATATTTGGCCGAATTGCCTGAAATTTACTATAGAATCGATAAGGGTATATATTGTGTACCAATAGATTTGAGAGTTCTTTGGGATACATAACAATGTTTAAAGATTTTAAAAAAGAATCGGAAACTTAAATTGATCTACAAGTTGCCAAAATTTTGAAAAATCTGAATTTTTATTGGAGAGCATGGAAAAAATATTATTTTAATTCATATGATCTTTCAAACATTCCTATTAATATAGATATTACAAGATAAAATGTCAGTACAAATACCTCTAAAATATTACAAAGCACATCTAAAGTTGAATCATGTACAGTATAATGTTTTTTCAATGATCTTACATTGTATACAAAAGGACAAAAGTTTCTTTATTGATGGCCAGGTGGAATACGAAAAAGATTTTATATCATGCATCATTAGCTCATTTTAGATCCAAAAATTAAATAGCGCTTGTAACCGCAACATCTAGAATTGGTGTCGCAATAATGTCATGGAGTAGAACAACACATTCTCGCTTCAAAATACAAATAGATGCAATTGAATCAAGTGAGAGCACTATGTCTAAGCAAAGTAGGAGTGCAGTGCTATTACGTAAAATACAACTATTTTTATGGGATGAAGCACCAATGGCGAAATGATGGCTATCAAGAATATTGATAAAGTATTGAAAAACGTAATGAAAAATGATGAGAATTTTGATGGAAAAGTAGTAGTTTTTGTGAAGATTTTAGACCAGTATTACCAGTTGTTCCTAGGACAACAATTTATCAAATTATTTCTGCAAGTTTGGTAAAATTATATTTGTGGCCCAAAATAAAAAAAAAATTACTTTGTCAATGAACATGAGTCGAGGAATAATCCAAACTTCAATGAATTCTAATTTAGAGAGAAAATATGAGGAACCAAGTAATACTAAAGGTAGCATCAAAATTCTAGAAGAGATGATTATTGAGTATGATAATGAAGAAAACTCAATATTACGATTTATTAGGGCTATTTTCCAACCTTAAATAAAAATGTCTATTCAACTCATTACATGACAAGTCGAGCATCGAGAGGCAAGAACTTTTAATAGTTTTAATGAAACTATTGATGACACAAATTACTATTATGAATAGGGCGTTTTGAACTCTTTAACTCCAAATACCTCACCTCTATATAAGTTGGTATTGAAAAAAATTTGCCCCTTTGAGAAATCTAGACCTATAAAATGGATTGAGTAATGGTATAAGAATGGTATGTAAGACTTCAATAATAATATAATTGATGTAGAGATTATGTTTGGCAACATACTAGAAAGCATGTCTTTATACCTAAAGTGTCACTTTCACCAGCTGAAAATGAAGGTTATCCATTTCATTTAGACGTAAACAATTGTGTATTAAACTTTATTTTGTAATAACAATAAAAAAAACTCAAGGACAAATAATTCTAAATATTGGTGTATATTTGCCTCTTTCAATGTCTTTTCATAATCAATTATATGTTTCTCTCTTTAGAGTAACTTCAATGTCTATAACCATTACTTGATTAAACAAGATACTTCAAATGTAAGAGTAAAACATAGATTAAAAATATTGTGTATAGACAAATTTTGAGTGTAGGTACAAATATTTTTTTCTTAAGTAATACATTATACTATTTTATTTTTATTAGAAAAATATAACATTGAAGCAGGATTCACAATAACACAAAGTTTTGATACTGAACAATCATGTAATGTGAAAAAAATTACAACATTCAAGTAATAAAGAAAAAATAATTTGATTACTTATGATGGTCACAGTAAATTAAAATAGTTTAATAATATTATGTATAGGTTGTATGTACAACTAATAATATGTAAAAAAAATGACGAATGATTATGTAAATCCTTGAATATTGGATATATATTTTACTTAATTTTTAATCCTACATTCTAATCCTTTCACTTAGTTCCATGTATTTATCATTAAAGAAAAAATATAGTTGAATTATAGTTTTATTTATGTTCGTAAAAGGGATTTTTTTTAATATTAATTATTTATCTTGCTTAACATTTAGATTCTTTCAATTTGTTAAATTTCTTCAATCTTTAGAGAACAAGTGTCACCTACAAAGTATGAGTTGGAAGAGAGTGTCTTACTTTGTTGTAATGTCATATCGATCAATAGTTAGTTTATGAAATACTTTAAAATATTTTATTTTTTTATTATTATATTTTTATTCAATATTTCTTAATTTATGAAGTATCTTATAATATCTTAATTTTACTTAAATAAATTATTAAATTATATAATTATTTTAATAGAATTAAATAAATCACATGGGATGCACATGTTACTTACTAGTCACGTTAAATAAACTAATATGCCTAAAATAATAAACTAGACAAGGGTTAGGCCTCTTTGGGATCAATATAGTACATGTTTCATTACTTATTGGAAATAAAAGTGACCATATAGCCCATCAGAATACGGCGAGCAGCGGCCCAAATCTACAGTTTTTTCTTAATAGGTTTCCACAAATTTAAACACCAACCAGAATTAAGTTGAGGAACATTAACATCAAGATAATTAAAAGAGAGAGGCTCTATAGACTTGGATAGTTGGTAAAATATTTTGAATAAATTATCGTTGAATAATATTTGGATTAATAACCCAAAAATTATTAGAAGTTTTTATCATAAATAAACCACTAATGCTATTTTACATGCATTAGAAATAACTTGTAAAATGCAACTCCACATAGAAAAGAAAAAAATATGATCGTAAATAATGCTCCGTTGTCCCAAAATAAACGATTTTGTCGAAATATAGTACCAAGTCAAACAAAAATATTCTTTCAACTAATCATTTTTAATTACTCTTTGATAATTTTAAAATTGTAAAGTTTCAATTTTTATTTTTACTTTTTTGTGGTATTCATAATATTTATAAAAAAAACTAACTCGATTGTTCATTATCCCATTTACAAAGCAAAAGAAATATGCTGATCAAGAAAATAAATAGTCATTTATTTTGGGATTGTAGAAATATAAGATTTAAATATAATACAATTGAGTCCTAATCGAACTGGATTGTGTAGGATTGAGTTCAAATTCATTGATTTTGGGACTTTTATAGTCAATTCATATTTAAACTCAGATCTTATCCCATCATTAATCCTAACGGCATTATATGCAATTCAGATAAAGATGGGATCCATTGAATTCCTTAACGTAATGCTTCAAGTCTAATGATTCTAATGAAGATTGAATCCCTTTAAATGTACCAGTCCTTTCTAATTCTTGTAAACTTGGATATGGATATCCCTTTCAATTCCTATCTACTGCTTGTATTCTAGGTCATTGTCATAGCAAAATTACTTCCATTATCTCACAACGTAACCAAAAAATATTTAAAGAAAAAAGAAACATAATTTTATTTCGTCCAAATTAATTCTTAAGATATTTATCAGGAAAATCTCAAATTTTACATTTTATGAACTCTAAAATACATTTTGAAACACTTAAAATTTGTAAAATGCACTCTTTAAACTCTTTAAACTTAGGTCAAAACTATTGAATTTAAAGAGTTTTTGGTATCTTTAAATAACACTCATTTTCTGTACAAAGTGTTTACAGCTTTGGAAGCAACAGAAGATAAAAAGGTTAATAGAACGCATTCTACTCACAGCTACATTTTTACATATAAGCTCAGGAACTCGCGCATACTTTTTTGCCCCAAAATGTAGGAAAGTCACGGGGACACGTATGCTTCGAAGATGAGTGAGGGAATCACAAACTTCTTCTTTTCCAATTTAAGAATTGATCAAATGCCAAATTTGTTTTAACATTTCTTAAATTTTAAATCCTCCTCAAAAATATCATTCTAATGAAAACCATCTTTATTTCCCTCATAAAATTGATATTTAAAAACTATTATTATTATGTTTTGATATATCAAGAGCTAGAAATGTCTAACCTTGTTATTATGCTATTTTATGCCATTTACATCTCAAGTTCTCTTCCACATTTTTTCCCTGCCTTTCTTTTATCTTTAGTTTACTTTCAAATTATCTAATATTTTTATAAATTTACAAAATGAGAACTTTGCAACATATAGCTACAACCTGTCCCAGACATGAAACGCCTCGCCCCCACTTTGTGCCTTTCAAACCACTGCCCCCAACACTTTTATTTCCATTCCCAAGTATTGCTCATGAGCTTAGAGTGAGTGAACTAGACACAACAATAACAGAAAACTCTACTCCAAACTCATGTTGCTAATACTTCAAATTCTTTGCTTGAGGTGTGAACCAAACAAATTACATGACAAGTGAAATTGAAATTGCACCTACCTTATACATGGGTTGGGAGTAGAGAACTTTCAGTTTCGCAAACCACCAGCCACTCCCAAAAGTTGCCCCAGAATAAGTAAAACCATAACAAAAGACCTATTCAAGTGTTCACACAGTTTCTTATGGAGAAAAGAATTACATTTATAGAAAACGAGCTACCAATCACAATTGGCAAATTTCGTATAACTATATAATACTACATTAACAATATGATCTTTCTTTCAGAATAAGCTAAAAGATCCTGAATCACAATGACTCGGGACTGGTTGAAGGTCTGATCTTCGAGGGCATCTGCACAAATCTCTGTATTCTGCCTCCAAACTTATTGCTTGAATCTCTAGGCGTAATGGACATTTTGTCCAGAGAATAGTCAAATTCATCAGCATCAGAATTTCCCTCATCATAACTCCTGGCACTTCCATCATCTGGAATACTCATCCCGTTTCTGCCAGCATAAGCCTCGGTAACATCTTCATCACTTGTACCTTCCCCATCATCTTCGTCATAAGTACTTCTTACCATTGACCAATACACATAATTTGGCCGGATATATCTTCAAAACAATATAAAGGAAAGTGATAGACATAAATTCCAAGTCCAACAGAGCTAGACATAAATTGAGAATTTTTTTTTCAGAACACCCTTTCTAGTCCATTAATAAACAATATTTTCCTCAAGCTAAAGCAATTAAAAAAGTAGCATGCAGGGGAAACAAGGGCAGAACCAAATAAAGCGAAGACAAACCTGTCACATTTCCTTAATAGGCAGGGATCAAATGGAAAAAACATGTCGAATCTTTCCATCCCACCAAATGCCCTAGAATGTTCTGATTCTAAGAAACCATTGTCAACAAAGCTTTGAGGCAGAGAAAATACACGATTTGCCTTCACCAGCCGAAGAAATTCTTCTACTATTGATGGCAGGCATACCTGCATAGGAAACCAAAGTATGGTAGACCAGAGTCAATATTGGCTAAATGACCGACTACTACAGATGGTCAGGTCAGACACGAAACAAATGGAAAGGAAAAGATATAAATATATCCATGACTAAGCATAACTATACACGCACAAGCACTAGCACATATGCAAGTGAACATTGGGATATAGAATAGAAAGAGCATTTCCAGACAACTCTGGAAAACAATTGAAAAAGTTCAAACAACATTTCACCTGCAGTGGTTTTAAAGGATGACCAAGGATGTCCTCAATACGCATGAGCAGTAGTTGGGACTTGAGGCGAGGTACAGCAAGCATTTGTCTCACGCGAAAACAAAGCACATACATAGTTGCCTGCACAACAGTAAACAATCATTAAGGAAGGTATTACTGGCAGATTTGTTGGAAAATCAAAACAGAAATCTAAAATGAACAAAAAATATTCATAATAACGAAAGCTACTGGTGATGGGACACATGTCGTGATTCTCTTCTTCAAGTCAGCTCATACATCCTACTAACAGCGATAAAGACTTTTGTTGTCATTTGTCATTAGATTGCTCTACTGGTGTTTGTCAAAAGCAACCTTCATTTTCTCTCTTCTTTTTTTATGGTGATAAATAGCCCCATCTACCCTTTATCAAATTTTCCGCCTTGGCATTGTTAAGATATTGTGGAGATAGTATTCACATGCGACGTTTGATCAACTCCTCCCTCCTGCCTCTCACCTGTCCCCCTAGTTCCCATCCCTACTACATCTATATCTCTCTATAACAAACCCCCCACCCACTCACACCCCTCCCCCCAACACACACAAAAAAAAACAGACAAGTCTATTATGGTCTCAAAACAGTAACAAAATTTTCATTGTTTATGCTCGACTTGAACTTATGTTAAAAATTACCAAAAGCATGTAAAGAGTGAAGGCTACCAAGAGAACAAATAGCATCACATATACAATGAAAAATAAGAATTAGAATAGACTTTCATGACTGAAATTGTATAAAGAAAGGAAACAAAAAGTGAGACAAGAGTGTTTACAAGTGATAGGGTGGTGGAAAGGTGTCACTGAGTCCACAGATTATCCACAAATAAAACAATAAACTTACACACATCTTAATAATTAATGCTAAATTTCCAATTGGTCACATGTAAACATGTTGGCTGCAAAACTTGTAGACAATAAATTAAATACTATGAGGCATATAAATAGGATATTTATCCACATTTATGGTTTTTCGTGCGTTGATCATGTCACATAAAGGAACACTAGTATTTATGCAACACATGACAAAAAGACCAAAATTGCCCTTGCCCATCAAAAATCCAAATCAAAGTTTGCCACCAACTCTTGAAAGCCACCAAAAGTTTAAGAGTTGATTGTGAACAGATTTAAACCCATATTGCTTTTTCAGAAAAGCAGTTCTTTGTAAATCTACAAATTACATGAATACAACTATAGTATCGGCACGCAAGAGAAAAAAGGTAATAATATCTGATTTATTCAAATATCAAATTATTTTTCTTCTCTTTTTGTGCAAGTGAGAGCCTGAAAATCTCCAATGCTTGACTCCTCTCCAGCCCTATTCCTACATAAATCCATCTCATCCTTTCGCACCATTGAAAATTCACCACCTTCTATGGCATTTTAACCTTCCTTTCTCTTCAAAAACATTAGAAGCCATCGCTAAAATAGCTCTGCCCCCAAATATCCATTGTCAACAAGTTGACCACAACCACAACAGCACCCTTTGTTTCTGATCAACACATAAGCTGAAATCTCCCTACCTTAATTTCTTGATATTTTTTATCCATGAATTAAGCATTTTAAATGCAAGGTGTCAACTTTAGAGCTCCCAAGAGAGTTGCTCAGGTACTCAAATCTATAGTTCATGATACTAGCAGAATGGTGCCGCCCCATGTCTCATCTATGTATAGAGGTGATTATTGTTACTCAAAATAGGGAAAATAAATTTATTTCAGCCCTGTTGTGGTTTCTGTCTTCTTGGGTCTTAGGTGATTATTGTTACTCAAAATAGTGTTTTGTTCTTCTCTATTGTTTTTAGCTCTGTTGTTTTATTATATTTCAAATTTTAATAAGCGGAAACGTAAGTGGTCAGGAGTAAGATTCCTGATGTTCCTGAATCCTGATGCAATCCATCGAAACATAATGGCTTTCAGGATCAGTTGGCAACCCATAAGTCTGTAATGGGCAACTTTTATTTCACTGCTATATTTCGGGAAAGAACTCATCAAATGTATGTTCGTTAGACAGAAATTAAGTTCACAAGAAATAATATCCATACAAATACAGATTTCGCAATTTGAGACCAATAAGATTTTTGTATTCAACCTCAAAAAGTAATTTGGATACCACTTCGTAAAATAAGCACAAAAATCTGAGCACTAATTTCATTTGCATCATCAAATAGCAGTTGAAAAATCAAATGAAATTCAATAAATGAACACCCATGTTTGGCAACTCCGGCTAAAAAAACCTCAAACCTCAATTCTGGCAAAAAATGAACCAAGCAATTAATGAAGAAAAAGACATCTTGCTTAAGGGGATCACTCAATTCAAGTAACATGTTAAGCAGATCAATGTATATAAGAACTCAGACCAACCAAAGCATATACCCTCTAAAACTCAGGCCAAAACTTAAGAGATACTTAAGAATTTAGCTACATATCACATACCTGGCATCCAGCATAAAATACTTTATGAGCTTTTGGATTAATGTCAACATCCTGGTTTTTGCAATAAAGGAAGCACCAGTTCACCACACTGAAACATCATGTAAGAGAAAACGGAATTAAGTCAGAAATATTCTTCTCAGTTTTTCGTCCTCGAGGAGCAAATAGGTATATGAAAAATATGACATTCATAACCACCTTTCCAGCGTAGCAGCAACAAATGAGACGGACACAAATCTTGCACGAGCCAAATAACTAGCAAGGTATGCAACAGCGCTCATTCTGCAATACACAAAAAAAAGTTAAAAAATAAATTAGCTACAGATCTTTGAAAAGTTAATACAACCAAGACCTTGACACCAAAAATGGAAAAGGATAAAAGAGTAAAAGAAAGAATGTTTCTTCTAACAGCCCATGATTTCATCATTTTCATATCAGAGATGACATAGCTTGCTGAAATGTATAGAAGAAAGTTTGACAACGTTATTTAAGACTGAAAAGAGAAGCTAGAACTACTAATGCAGGCACAATCCCAAGATTTTGGTGGTAGATGCAAAACAACACTAAGCACATATTCCATATAAAAATTGCAGAATAACATTGAAAAACACTTCTCCAAAACCTATTTTCCACACTTTTTTAGGCACTCATGCTGAAAATGCATGTTTGGTTCTATTGGATCTCAAATATTAAATTCTTTTGCCACCAGAAGATTTACAGCACAATTATGATTACCAGTGGATGAAGCTATTTTCAACATATTCAGGAGAAGTGTAAAAGAAATTTATTTCAATACAATTTAAATTACATGATTTTGCTAGTGAAAACATAGGTATGTGTTTACTCAGCATCAAGAGTATAAGAATAACTTTACGACAATATGTTTCACAAGTATCTATCATAAAGTAACTGGTATTGTGTGTCTCATACATATAAAAGTATACAATTATACGTGCATGTGTCCTCAGAAGTTGAAAATAAGATGAGAAGAAATTAACATCAACTTCTACACAAGAATATAAGTTAGTGCATGAACAGGTAGAGTATTAAGCTTTAAAAGAACCTTTCTTTACCTCCATTCAGGATTGAGACTGCTCACAAAGATATTTACAAGCACATTAGCAAACATCTTTCCACAATTTTCAGGATCCAGCGAGCAAGCATAGAACATGACAAACTACAAAAGATATATAGCAAATTTAATTAAAAGACTGACAGTAGATTACATGCCAATAATGTGCGAGGGCCATACAAGGAGATTGCCCCAACAGGTAAGAAAGAAACTAGACAATTAATGAGACGCCTTTGTATTTTTACACAAAGTCAGATATCATAAGTACCTGGGCAAATTTTGATTTATAAGCGGTCAATATTGTTTTTTGAAATGATTGGAGGAGGGTCTCAAACACCTGAAGCATCAATTGAAAGTAAACTTATTAAGAAATTCACAACATTGTCACGCCAGATTAAAAAG
This sequence comes from Paulownia fortunei, assembly GCA_019321725.1. Taxonomy (NCBI): domain Eukaryota; kingdom Viridiplantae; phylum Streptophyta; class Magnoliopsida; order Lamiales; family Paulowniaceae; genus Paulownia; species Paulownia fortunei. The sequence continues at coordinate 22,131,182 of CM033106.1, forward strand.
CATGATCAGAGATTTTACCTGAACTAGACGGCCACTCTCAAAACAGGATTTAAGGTGTTCAAACGTAAGCACCATCAGGCTATCTAACTTTTCAGCGACTAGGTTTCCACTAAAAAACCTTTGTATCAAAGCCTCCCTAGTAAGCTGGAAATATAAGTTTGGTTATCATACAATAGATACTAAAGATGATACATAACATTCAAGCAAATGCTAAAGAGATGAAACGAAAAGCAACAAGTCAATATAATCCCAAAACCACAACTTAACTTTGTCTATGTCCTAGCACAATGCTGAAGACTATCTTGCAGTAAAAAGTTGTCCCCTTAACTTAAGCCCAACAATTTCTTCAAAATTTCCTCAAATTACTAAGTTAGATTATTGTTAGTGTCAGTATATAAATCAATGAAGTTCTTGGCTTATCATCAGGTAACACGTGGATTACACAGGAGATTTCAACACAAAATTAATCTCTTGTCTCAGTACAAGTCCGATTTATGGATAGATTAATAGTACGCTAGACAGATATTCAGCTCTTATCGAATTATGCCTCAGCAAGGTTGAAATGGTTCACCTCTATTCCTCCCACCCTGGCCTTCTTCCAGTGCAAAGTTTCCCCTACAAACACCCTAGCTGTGCATTACTTTCAAAAGAACAAACCAAAGTGATTCCAGCTTCTTACAATCTTCAAAATCTCAGCATATTTACCATTTACTTTCTACATTGATAATACAAAATCTACCCCTCTTATCAATGCAACAACTTTGCATTTTGTCAAGAAAAAGTTTGACACACCAATGCTAGCAGTATCCAAACGCTGATCCATGCTCTCCTACTATTAGCAGCCCACTGATTTACGAAGGATGTGAAAACCTATTCTGGAAAAAATTCTGAACTTCAGCTAACAAACTAGAGGAAAAGAGTTTCAGGATTTGCACAAGTTTTGATGAGAAAAAGTGAGCAAAAAAAGTTTTAGTTCAGAACCAGGAAATCTATTGCATTAACATCAAAAAGAGAAGTCTAAAACCCAAGACTCCATAGTTTTTGCAGTACAACACAATTTGAGGAAGGCAAATGTGCAATTATTATTTTAAATACTGTTCGAGGTATGAACAGAGAGCACTACAAGGAGGTAGACTAAAAACTATTCTACCTCTATAGGATAACCTTTGTTTCAGAAACATTAAAATTTTAAACTAAAAACCTATTATAAATCAAAAAAAGGAAGAGTACATTAAGGAACAAGAAGTCTTTTTTGCACATAAAATGAAAAATGCATGAACAAGCCTCCTCATACTCGTCATTCACTCTTCAGAAAGGAGTAGCAGCAAGTACAATTTTGAGGCATTCTTCTAAATTGTAAAGGTGTCGCCGTCTTTTTTTCAAATGTCCTAGCCCCAAATCAATAGGAATGATTGGTAAGAAATCACCTAATGAAGATCAAAATACTAGAGAACAAGAGCTAGAAAAAGACCTTTCTTACTTTATCAGTCCTAATTTTACATTTGATACTGGCTGAATATCAGCAGCATTGTCGCCTTCTTCTAACTACTCAAAAGGGACAGTTGTTGATAAGCTTCAATATAATGGAAAGATTTCTTAAAAAAGGATTAACTGTGGAGGACAGGTATGCTCCTTTACAAGAAGTTGGACTAAAATAATATCCAGGGAACCTCTGAGCAACTTGTGGTTGAAAGTTGATTGTATTCTGACAATATGATGCTGCGTGGATCACTAATATTAAATTGGAAGTTGATTAACAATGTTTTTACATTTAGTGTTTTGGACAACTCAAGGAGGCGGTCATCAGCATTATCCTATAGTCAAAGTTGTACCACATGCTCTCAGGAAGAACATGGATAAAGGATCGTTATGCACAACATACTGGTCAAACCAACACATTCTCTTTCTGGAGGGTGATAAGAGATGGACACTCAGGTGGGACTAATGATCATGTTATAAATTTGAGGAAGAAAAATAAGGAATCTGTTTTGACATGAAATGGATATATCCATATATTTTTGACTCATACTTATGAGATGATAGAATATGGCAAAAGCTACCTGGGTTCTTTTCATCGGTGATTATAGATTTGTTAGTTTATTTTTTCTTAATAAGCTATGAGGGCTAATTTAGAAATGTTCATCTTCAAAGTAAATTTTCTTATGAATCTTGAGCTGGGATTTCTAATAATATTTGAGTTTTATTGAGTCCTTAATCAAGTAGAATTGCAGTAGAATTAATTAATCAGTAGTTTATTGGTTAGAGACTAAGGTCTGCAAGTTCTTTTTTCCGTATAATGAGCCTACAAGGTCCACATATCTTTTTTGTAATCCTCATAACTGTTTATTATCACTGAGAATTGATATTGTGCATCTGTGGATTTGCTTCAACCCTTGCATGGGTAAGAGTGTTTCTCTTCTCCTTTCTTAATTCTTTCCCTTCTCTTTTGCTTTTCTTTCTCTTGTTGCAATATTTCTTCTTCTATTTTAATTATCTCTCATCATAAAGAAGAAGAAGAAAAGGAAAATAAAGTGGAGGATGAAAAAGAATAGGAAGAAGCGGAAGAGGATCAGAAGAGAAGAGAAAGAGGAAGTGGAAGAAGAGAAGACGAGATATCGTTACTCAGTCACTTCTTCTTGATTAAAATATATGCATAAAGTTAAACCAATTTTTGTAGACCCAAAGGATTTTCCTTACATAAAGGTCACTGCTCTAAATAGGAAACCTGAAAAAGTGATATTATATGCTAGAGAGAGAGAGAGAGAGACATCGTCAAAGGAAAGCAATCCTTTACAAGAAGGCCTACTTGGACTTTTCGTAACAAAGTACACAAAGTAAGTTGAAATAAAATTCATATAATGGATATCATAGTTTTGCAGAAACTATTAGAAGCCAAAACAACATTGAATCTGAAAATATAACTTCTGCTTCAACATTATTCTGACAACTTTCCAAGAGAAAAAGAGTATTGTATGTCATGCTCAGGCTGTGAAAACTTGTCCATATCTACCTAATTTGTAGAATCAGAACTTTGATCTTCTTCTGCAAATGTTTTGTGTGATAGAACATGGACGAATTTCACATACTCACAAGAATGGGTAACAAAAACATTATACCAAATGCAAGAAATGAACGTTACAAAGGAAGCAGCTGGCAATCAACTAAAAAATCAAAGCTTCTAGGATTAATAGCAAAAAGCTTGAAAAGCACCTCATTGCAATCTTGTTCAATATGATCTGCATGCCCCTCAAGGTCTTCCAGTTCCATATCAAAGATACCCTTATGGAAATCATCCTGCAAAATATCATCCCATGCTATTTCCACCTACAAGCAAAAATGAAAAAACCCTATCAGATCACTGCAAAGTCTCTTCAACTACTAATTTTAACTCTTAAACAACTTACATCCAAATCTATTAGTCTATCCACTAATGCAACGAGAATTGTGCTCCCAACAAGTTCACCCATCGCACCAGTCTCTAATCTCAACATATTCTCCACGTACATCACAATGAACTGCAATGAGAATGAGCAGTAAAGTCAAAACAAATTGCAAACACAAATCTGAATGCACCTTTATCCTTTGTGTTCTTCCATTTTACAATGGTAATTTCTTTGCAACTTGCGGAAAGGTTAGTTGTATCTTATTATGCATGCCTAAGATAGGAAGCACCAAATGTCATTGATTGACGCGCAAATTCAAGTTTCACCATTTGAAGCACAAAGCTTTGTGACAGGGCCATAACCCTCATGGTATGGAATTTATAACAGGCGTTTTAACAGATCACAATATCTCTCACAAGAATCACCTCCACCATAGGGTGCCTCAACCACAGTTGTAGAAAGCTCAAGGCACACTGCGGCGCAAAGGTGCCCTGGAGACATGACGCACAGCGCATACTGTCTATGCCTTATCAAAGTGGAGCACACAATTGCAGAGATTAATTATATACACAATGTTAGTAGATTTCAACAAAAATAAGTTATGGCAATATTCAGCGAATTCCAGCACCTATTTCAGCAAATTTCAGCCATTTTACGAACTAATTTCAGCAATTATCTCAGCAAAATCCAGAAATTTCAACAGTTATTTCAAAATTTTGAGAAATTTCACCTCAGAAATACCAGTGATTTCAGCAAAAGATATGAGAAGAAAAACCTCCACAACATAAATTTCAGTAATTTCAGATAAAGGGGAAGTAAAAATAATAGGAAAAGGAGGAGAAAACCGATTATGTTAAACAGAATAAAAAAACAACAAAGAATGAAAGCCTAGGCTGGACGAGAGAGAGAAAGGAAGCCTCATTTGGGATAAAGAAAAGAAATGGATAAAAATGGAAGACATGGCTGGAAGAGAAAGGAAGAAAGAGATAAGAAAGAAAAGAAAAAACATACCTGCGCTCGAAGAGAAAATATGAAAGGAAGCTAGGGTTTTTATTTGTTTGACCCTTTTTTTTACTGCCTTTACAAAAGGCGCTCCAAGGGTGCGCTGAGGCGCACCTTAGCAAGAGTCTTTCTGAAGGCTCTTGCCATAACCAAAAAAGGCACAGGAGCTGCACCTTGGCACGCAACCATGGCCCCAACAACATTCTCTCATGTAGCCAGATTGGCTGCAACTAATGCTAAATCTGGACAATGCGCATACCTAGCGGTAACTGACAGAGGCCATCAGCGTGCAGATTCATCTTTTAAGAGTAATCAACAGACCAGTTATGGCAAAGAAAATCCAAATGAACGCAACAAGTATGCTTTTGAGAGGACTTGGTGCTGTAGTAAAGTAGATTAGTGAAAGCACATTTAGGGAGTTGTAGTTCGAAACTAGTCCAATCATTCCAATCCTTTCATAAATCATTTTACTGAAGAAAGATAAACATTCAGAATAGGATAGTATGCATAAAATCTAAAAAGACCTTAAATAAATGCAGTTAATGATCAATAATACAGCACATATAGAATATGCAAATTTGATCTTACAGGTTCCTTCGTGTATATATTTGGCATTCTATCCCTCACTATCTTCTCTAGTCTCAGAGGTGAAAGAGGAACTACATTTGCAATATCCTTCAAAGTTGAATGAACACGATCAAGAACTTGGGTCTTCTTAGCAAGACCCCTAGGTTGCTTCAATAATTCCACAAAATAAGCAGCAGCAGGAGGAGCAGATGGCGGCATGAAATTGACAACAAGCATCTCCAAGCACAAATCAACGTATTCTCCACTTGATGAAGCCTAAAACGAAGGATCAAAACAGAAACAAAATACAAAATCAATAACTAAGGATACTCATTAAAAATGTCAGCAACACGTAGGACATTGTAACTTACGTACCAAGGAAACGAGCAATTCAACCAATGCATCCATCACATCAGCTCCATAATCCCACAGACTCATTCCAAATATCTGCAGTGCCAAAAACTCGTGAATAATTGAAAATATGAATAGTACCTTAATGATCAGACAAGTTCAGTATCTGAATGGCAGTGTAGTAACTCACAGCAGCAAGGAGAGACCGATGATGAACAATGTGTATACAAGAGACTGCTCCAGTCACAGCTTTCAAACATGTCTGCCATGTTATTATAATCATAAAAAAATTAAAAAGAAGCAACTTACTAGAGTGGAAAGAGAGAACCAAAATTTTGCTTGCGAGAAATCACAACATACCACAAGAAGGGCCACCTCCTCAGCAACAAGGCGTTCTTTATGGTGTATCACTGCCACAAGCTGGTTGTAAAAGTCACAGTCACCCTAAAAACCAGTGAATGTCAGCAGCTATTACTACACTTCCATATTACCGGTTAACTGATAATATGACCAAGCCAAACTTCAAGAACTAGTACCTGAACGGCAGCTTTAAGTGCATTTCTAACATGATAGTCCAACTCAGAATCAGTGAAACTTAGTTCATCCATATCAGGTACTCCCATTTATCTCTTCTGCCCTCAAGAATTCACCACTTCAATTTGGGGTCCAAGTATCGCAACTTTTAAACCTCACCCCTGAAATAAGCAATAAACACGTGACTTTATATAGCATCTTAATTAGCCTAGGCCATAGTTTGTAAAAGCTCAAAGCGCACCAAGGCACACAATTGCGTCCTTACAATTATATGTCAACAATGTTAGCAGAAATTTATAAATCAAATTACGACAAACAAAAAATTCAACAATTCAGCAACTTCGAACTTCAGCAGCTTCGAACTAATAACTACATCCAGCAAATTCAGAAAGAAATTAACAAAAACTTCAGCAATTGAAACTTCTAAAAGAATTTCAGCTCTCAAACCCCAAAAATTCCCCATTGAGTACCTGGCCCCCAAATTTCTCACAATAAAACGAGAAAAAGGAGTTGAACAATCTGCTGGGCCACAAAAAAAGAAAAAGAAGAAGATGATAATGAAGAAAAACGGAAAAGAAGAAGAAGAAGAAGAAGAAGAAGATGTAGAAGATAGGAAAAAGAAGAGGCAGAGGGAGAACGAACAGTTTACCTGGTGAAGGAAGAGGAAAGCTCTAGGGCTCTCAAGCTCTCAAGCTAAAGGAAGAAATAGACTAGGGTTTTTGACACTTATCAGATTTGACTCTGGCAAAAGCGCATTTGAAAAAGCTTGCTGCGCACGACTTTAAATTACTTGAGGTCTAGACATCTAGAATTTAATGTTGATTTTATCAATATTAATAAAATAGCCCAGATTCTGAATTATTGAGAATTAGTTTTTCTTTTTTTCAAAAATTGATTGTGGAGATTATTATTAAAATATTAGCTTTTATTAATTAATTAACAATTGATAAGTTATCGTTGGCAACAATCAATTATCAACTACTAAATTATTATGAAAGGGAAGGTGATAATGCCAGAGTAATTTTCCTATTGCCAAAGCAATTTTTATTTACTGTCTACATCACCCTTTGTCAAAACATTCATTAGTTTTGCAAGGACATGTTTGAGTTTATTTGGGATGTTTTGAAAAATATTTTGGAGAAGATATTTTAGAAAAAAATTATCTTGTAAATATTTTGAAGTGTAATAATTAAAATTATTTTAAAAAAATGGGGGAAGAGAAGATTATTGTGGAGGGAAATATACCAGAGAATGTATAATATCTATTATTCTATTTTGGGGGAATGAAAATAGGAGTTGGAAACAAAATCAAACATTTTAAGCCTCATATAGTTTCATTTTTCAAATCTCACTTTTGCCTTTTCTTCTCTTTCAAAACATCGAAAACATATTTGTTTTACTCATTTTCAATAAAAAAAATTTTTTATTTTCATACATATAACCATCAATTTAAACTATACACCTATTTAGTTAAAGTGGAACTCAAATTATTAATATTTGATATAATGTTCCACTAATTTTAAGATAATCCAAATCTACTAAATAATTAAATAATAATTTCTCTTTCTATAATGAGATCCAGGATTAATTAAATAATAACTTCACAACCTTACATAATTTGAATGATGAAACATAAAGAAAATAATGGGATCCATAAACTATTACTCTTATACTAAAATATCATTTTCAATCCAACAAAGTCAATATTTGATGCAAAACCAAGGCTAATCTAGTGGATACTCCTATTTCAAAAATTTGATCTTGAATCAAAGATAAGAAGGGAAGTGAAAATGTGGTGGTGGATCACTTATTGAGGTTGGAGCAGAAAAATGAGAACTTTGAAGGACCAATTAAAGATTTTTTCCCAAATGAGTTTATTTTGGCAATCAAAGATAATTTAGCTTGGTATGCAGATTTTGTAAATTATCTTGCAGGTGGATTATTACCTCCGAACTTCACTTATCATCAAAAGAATTTTTTTTACATGATGTGAAATCATATCTATAGGATGACTAACATGATGGAAGTTGAACTTTTTTATATTTGGGAGATTGACTTCATGGGACCATTTCCTCCATCAAATAGTCAATCATACATTTTTCTTGCTATGGATTATGTTTCCAAGTCGATAGAAGCAATTGTCACAGCTACTAATAATGCCAAGGTAGTGCTTAAATTCTTACACAAATATATTTTCACTCGTTTTGACACACCTAGAGCAATTGTAAGTGATGAAGGTTCTCATTTTTGCAATAAAATATTTATTAACCTTTTGGCTAAGTATGGTGTAAGACATAAGGCAGTTCTTGGATATCATCCTCAATCAAATGGACAAATCAAAATCTCAAACTGGGAAGTGAAGCAAATCCTTGAGAAAATGGTAAGCATTAATCGAAAGGATTGAGCACATAAGCTTGATGATGCATTTTGGGCATACCGCATAACATATAAAACTCCTATAGGTATGTCTCATTATTGATTAATTTATGGAAAAGCTTATCACCTCCTCGTTGAGCTAGAACATAGAGCATATTGGGATATGCAACAATTAAATTTTGATACAAAGGCAATAGGAGAAAAAAAATTATTGCAACTAAATGAAATGAAGGAATTTAGGCTTGATGCCTATGAAAATGTTAAAATGTATAAAGAAAAAAACAACAACGACATGATAAAATGATCTTGAGAATGGAATTTCAACCTGGATAACTAGATTAAAACTTTTTTCGGGAAAATTGAAATTTAGATGGTCCGGTCCCTTTATGGTCAACAAGTCATTTCCATTTGGGGCGGTTGAGTTCAAAGGTAAGGATAACACATTATTTCGTATCAATGGATAGAGGTTGAAACATTATTATAACAATGAAATTTGGAAGATGTCTAATCTTTCACTTGGAGAAACAATCTAAGGTATTCGGTTTCGGTCTACCTAAAGATTTTAAATAAAGAGCTTCTTCGAAGGCAACCCAAGCTCTTTTTTTTCTTATTTTTTGTGAGTGTTGTTATTCTTGTTTTGTTTCATATCATGATGATTGTTTCTTGATATTTTACACATTTTTGCAGGGTTAAAGGTTAAACACCACCTATTTTCAGGAAAGTCCCCTTGTTTTACAATTCTTTCAATCATTAAAGACAATGTTTATATTAAGTTTTGGGGGAGTTTAAGAGTCTAGAATTATTGCTTGTTGTTTGAAAAGTTTAGTGATAAACTATGTGCATATTTGAAAAAAAGAGAGTAAATATTAGAATATGTACGTTTGTTTACATGTCTAAACATCAAAATTTGGTTTTATTTATTTTATGAGGTCTTGTAAATCTTAATGCACTAAGTAGTTTGTTGAGTTATATTTAATTATTTAGAGACAGTTTATAAGGTTTAATTATTTTTTAAATGATCCCACCAACCTCTAGAACTTGTTTGATCACTAGTTAAGGCGAAATTCTAGATGGTATATCATTAGGAAGATGATTTAGGCCATTTTTGGACTATTTGAGCCTTTGAAGCCAACCTATACTTGAATTATTCCCTAGTGTCCCCTCTTTAGCCTATTGAAACAATTCTTTGGACAACCTATACACATTATCGAACTTTATGAAAAAAAATCTCATATTATACCCTTTTTCTTTTCATTTACACAATCATTCTTAAATGAATTGTTGTATTCAAAAAGAGAGAGAGAGAGAGAGAGAGAGTAAGAGAGAGAGAGAAACAAAAACAAAGAGAAGAAAAGATTGAAAATGAGGAAAGTGAAGAGATTTTGAATTAAGGTGTATGATTTGAACTCTATAAAATAAATAGACCCCCATTGCATAAAATTTTTTTGAGGGTAATCCAAGATCAAAAAAGAAGAAGAAAAATATGATGTTCAATAATGAAAAATGAAGGGATTGATGAAAAAAAATTGGTGCTCATTTATAAAGTTTCTAGTATGATTATATAAAATAGATAATTTTTAGCTATAATTTTTCATATTTTCCCACCATTACCCAAGCCTCACAATACAAGTTTTGGAAGTCTTTTTGATTTTTGATATTATGATCTACCTATATTAGTGGAGACTAGTATGAAAAACAAGCCTATGTAGTTTGGGAAACACTTTAAAAGTGGATCAGATATGAGTAGTTGGCTTTATAAACCTATCCGGATGATAAATGAAAGTTAATAAACTACTACTTTCGCACTCACACACAAGACCATGAAGTTAAGTGAAACCAACATGCATGTTAACATGTAAACTTGGTATATTTTTCTAATCTTTTGAGATGAGATGTTAGAAAAATCTTTCTTGATTTTGGTAACCTGATTCATAGGGGGTTGTTATTGGGAATTTCATGTTGGATGCTTGAGGACAAGTAAATCTTCAAGTTTGGGGGTATTTGACAAGTTGGTTTTATACCAACAAGTCATATACATTTTTATTAAATATTTGATTTGTTTTCAAGTATTTTTATTATTTTTATGCATTTAATTTGAAATATTATAGGTAATAACAAAAGGAGAAAAAAATGGAAAGAAACCAAAAACTTGATTGAAATGTTGAAGAATTTAAATTGTGGTGCGGCTGATGATAGTTTTTGTATTTCAATAACAACTATTTGCTAAAATATTATTTTAACTTGATTCTTAAACCATTGGAAATATAAGGGATAAATCTATAACTTCTATGTTTACACAAAATCCAATTTGGTTGATGTCAATGAGAAAAATTGAGTTCAAGAGTTAGCATTGGGCTGAAATTTTCTGGTATGACATATCTTGATATTTTAGGCACAACTTTGTCCACAAATATGATATTTAGTTGATTCAAATGCCTATGAAAAGACAAGACACAGAAATACAATTCATTAGAAAGTATCAAAAGCCAATTCATCCTAGGAAGAAGTCAAAAACTAGTTTTAATGGGTTGAATAATGTCAAAGTGCTGAAGTGAATGAGGAAAATACAACAACAACGATGCCTAGGAGCCAAAATAGAGCACCTAGGTTCCATCTAAGACTGTTAGGATAGAATACATAATGCCTAGGTACCATTATTCCATGCTTAGGCGCTGCCCTTCCAACAAAAAAGACGTTGATGCATTTTTTTGACGACAAGTAGCAATGGATCATGAATTTTGGCATTTTTATAAGATACATATATTAGATACACCTATACATCATTACCCATGTGATTCTCTAGTGGGATACACTAAATTGGCGGAGAGAGAAAGAAGAAAAAATCAAGAAAAGAGGAAGGATTTCAGGTTTCTTTTGAAGAAAAGCCAAGAAAAGTGAAAATATTTCAGGGTTAGTTTGGAAGAATCTTGGGGAATGAATCATTTTTGAGAAGTTTAAAAAGAATGATTAGCATCAACCAAAAGAGGGATTGATTCTTAGAGACAAAAGCCATTCATTTTTTTGGAACCAAAATAGAGGAGGCTTGGAGATAATAGCCATTCTTGGAGACAAAGAGAGATTCAACCATTCCTCCCAATTTACAAATTGGTGAACAATTTCCATGCTCTTTCTTATGTATTTCTTGAAATTGTATTAATCTATTATGAATTAAAATTTTCTTTCTAGAGGATGATATAAACTTATTTGATCTTATGTTTTGAATTTCAAACAATATTAATTCAAGTTATTCATCTTGTTTGTATTATCTTATTTAATATTGCATCTTGATTATTTGACCACTAATTGAGATTGTTTGATGTATAAGATTTGATACTCGAGAAAAGAAAGATTATACATGATCATAAGGATAATACAACCTAGGAATCATAGAGTTGAGAAGCTTATGAAACCTTTGAAGTTTTAAAGAAGAATTCAATGAACCTTTGTAGAGTTTTATTCTTGAATTTGTATAGAGATATTGAAATTCATGTTAGAACTCATAGTCAATTCGACACTCGAGAGAGGGAATTGATGAGCTTAGAAATTCTTAGCTTACATATGTTGTTGACTTGAATTGATATGTTTTGGAAAGAAGAATATAGGTGATAATTAAGTGAATCATTCATCTAGAATTTCTTGCTCATAAAGTATTTGTTGTATTACTTCTAAGAACTCTATTCTTGTCTTTGCATTATTTTTATCTCACTCCACTTTGTTTACCAATAATCATTTGATTTTCTAGATAAAATTGAGATTATTTGGACTATGGTACTTGATGCAATTTTTTTTTACAATCCTTGTGGATTATTATACACATCGTCATTATACCATGTACATACCAAAAATGTGTCGATGCTGCCATAATTGCAGATCATGATTAGAGAACTCCAAATGCATGTTCTATGTCATTTCTACATTCTTCTTGCTTCTTTGCAAAATATCTATTTTAGACCATGTGTATCATGAATAGTTTGCACAAGAGTTGACCATTTTGGGTATATACCATCAAATAAATAATATCCCATGTTATATTTTTTTTCTTGAATAACATAATGCGTGAGAGGAGCAATACCTTTGGCGAGGTTGGAAAAGAGATGGGATGCTTCCAAAATATTAATGTCATTGTTAGACTCCGGTATATACTGAAATATGCATGCTATATCCAAATATCATAATCATCCACAGTTACGAGAATAATGGTTGGAGTTCCACTTCGACCTGTATATTGTCTCGCCCAGGCGGTTGGATAGTTTTTCCACCTCCAATGCATACAATCTAGACTATTCGGGGAAGCCATGTTACTTACCAATGTGTAGTAGCATAGCAACGTAAATAGCAGTAGGTGATCTTAGATTCCGCTCTACAAATGCCTAAATAACAACACGCCAAATTTCTTCATATACTCAATTGCAGTAGACTCTCCTATTTTGATATACTCATAAGTAGCATCATTGATAGAGCATACACTAGCATCCGCAATGCGGCTATTATTATTTTAAAAGTAGACAATTCGAATCTACTAACCGCATCCCTTCGTTGTATGAAGTAGTTGATAAGTTGATTTTATACCAACAATTCATCTACCTTTTTATTAAACATTTGGTTTTTTTCAATTATTTTTATTAATTTTTATGCATTTAGTTTGAAAATATTATAGTTAATAACAAAAGGAGAAGAAAATGGAAAAAAACCAAAAACTTGATTGAAATGTTGAAGAATCTAAATTATGGTGCGACTGATGGCATTTTTCATATTTCAATCATAACTCTTTGTTTAAATATCATTTTGACTTTATTCTTAAACCATTGTAAATGTAAGAGATAGATATATAACTTCTATATTTACCACAAAATCCAATTCGATTGATCTCAATGAAAAAAACTGAGTTCGAGAGTCAGCACTGGGCTGAAATTTGCTGGTATGACATATCTTGGTATTTCATGAATAACTCTCTTGAAAGATGTCATATTTAGTTGATTTAAGTGCTTATGAAAAATAAGACACAGAGTGATAATTCATTAGAAGACATCAAAAGCTAATTCATCCTAAAAAGAGGTTAAAAACCAATTGCAAGGAGGAAAAGACAGTAGCAATGACGCCTAGGCACCAAAATAAAGCATCTAGGCACTATCTGAGGCTGTGGGACATAATACACGGTGCCTAGGTGCCAAAACAGAGTGCCTAGGTGCCATCTGAGGCTGCCAGGATAGAATACATAGTACCTAGGTGCCGTTATTCTGTGCCTAGGCGCTGCCCTTCCAACAAAAAAGATGTTGATGCATTTTTTTGACGACAAGTGGTAATGCATCATGAATTTTGATATTTTTATAAGATATACATCATTACCCATGTGATGCTCTAGTAGGATACACTAAATTGGTGGAGAGAAAAAGCCAAGAAAAGGAGAATGATTTTAGGTTTCTTTTGAAGAAAAGCTAAGAAGTGGAAGGATTTCAGGTTTCTTTTGAAGAAAAGCCAAGAAAAGTGAAAGGATTTCAGGGTTATTTTGGAAGATTCTGGGTGAAAGAATCATTTTTGAGAAGTTTAAAAAGGATGATTAGCATCAACCAAATGGAGGATTGATTCTTGGACACAAAAGCCATTCATTTTTCTGGAACCAAAATAGGGGAGACTTGGAGACAAGGGTCCTTCTTGGAGATAAGGAGAGCTTCAACCATTTATCCCACTTCACAAATTGGTGAATAATTTCCACGCTCTTTCTTATATATTTCTTGAAGTTGTATTCATCAATTATGAACTAAAATTTTCTTTCTAGAGCATGATATAATCTTATTTGATCATTTGTTTTGAATTCCAAACATTATTAATTCAAGTTATTTATCTTGTTTATATTATCTTGTTTAGTATTGCATTTTGATTATTTGGCCATTAATTGAGATTATTTGATGTATGAGATTCGATACACGAGAGATGGAAGATTATACATGATCATAATGATAACACAACATAGAAATCATAGAGTTGAGAAGCTTATAAAACCTTTGAAGTTTTAAAGAAGAATTCAGTGAACTTTTGTAGAGTTTTATTCTTGAATTTTTATATAGATATTGAAATTTATGTTAGAACTCATAGTCAATTCGACACTCGAGAGAGGGAATTGATGAGCTTAGGAATTCTTAACTTACATGTCTTGTTAACTTGAATTGATATGTTTTGGAAGGAAGAACATAGTTGATAATTAGGTGAGTCAGTCCTCTAGAATTTCTTGCTTATAAGGTATTTGTTGTAATGCTTCTAAGAACTCCATTCTTGTCTTTACATTATTTTTATCTCACCCCACTTTGTTTACCAATCATCATTTGATTTGTAGATAAAATTGGGACTATTTGAACTACAGTACTTGATGTAATTTTTTATTACAATCCTTGTGGATACGATACTCAACTCACCATTGTATTAAAACTTGACACCGTGCACTTGCGATTTTTAAAATATTTTATAAATAGTAATTGCTATGATTTTTCACAAACATCAACAATATGAAGGAATAAACTTCAAGATATTTGAAATCGTCAGTGAAATGTCGCTTTATCGTATCTTAAATTTTCAGTAAAATAGTCGTTAAACAAGTTACGATCAGTAATTTCTCGATCATGATTGATTACTATATGATTAGGAATTGAGCCTCTACAAGTAATTTGGGTATTTTGTTGGTTGAGTAATTGAGTGTAAATATTATTGTTTCTTGCCACAATACGAGCTATCACATCTTCTATATTAATAGCCTCAAGATCATTCATCAGCTCATCATTGTCATTATCGGAGAATGAAGATGAGTTAGAGGATGATGCATATGATGGACCAACAATAATGAAAATTATTATTTTTTTAATTTTTTTTTGGATGAGAAAATTGAATGAGTTTTCTTGTGGATGAGAAAATAGTTTTATGAAGATGAGTTATATTTTTATAGCTGTCAAAAGTAATATTTTCAGATTAGATATCAGATATTATCTAAGTTATTGATTAGATCTTGACCACCTAATGAGTTTTTTAAAATCTCCACCATCGAATTCTTATCTAATTTTCACGACTCTCAATATTGATAAGATATCAAAAATCTTCATTGGTTAGATCCCGATCATCGATGGATTCTTTTGAATCTCCATCATAGGATTTTAATCTGAACATCACAACTTTCATTGGTTGAAGATAGGATATCGAGTGTCTTGATTGGTAGATCTTGGTCATCTGATAGATTCTTTTAAATCTCCACCATCAGATTCTTATCTAAACGTCATGACTTTTAATATCTAAAAGTAGGATATCAGATATCTTGATTGGTATATCTTGACCTTTTGATGGATTGTTTTAAATCTCCAGCATCAAATTGTTATCTGAACATCACGACTTTCAGTGTTTGAAGATAGGATATTGGATATCTTGATAGATTAGATGCTGCCTATTCGTTGGATTCTAATAAATATCATATCACAACATGACTTAAAAACTCACTATTGAAGTATTCTCTAAATCCAATTCTTATCATTTTTTCTTGTTCTTTCTCTATCTTTATTTGAACTATTTGTGAAAAAATCTAATGGCTTCAAATTCTAGATGCACTTGTGAAGAAAACCTACACTTATATCATGTCTATCTTGATATATCTCAAAACTCGAATATAGGTATAAATCAGTCGAAAGATCAATTTTGGTCTTAAGTTGTCTAAACCATACACCTTAATACAAGAATGAAACAAAAAATCTTTATAGTATCGATGCAGGTTATCTTCAGAACAAGATTGTGAGTTACAGTTATGTTAAATGTATTATTTGTCTTTCAATTTTAATATTACCTTTATTGAATCATGCAGTTAAATCAAACCAAGGATTTAATGATGCAAGATAAGAACTACTAGAAAAGATTCAAGTTTGATTATGTGTAGCCCCTCCTGAAGGATGATCCTGAAGGATGATGAAAGATTTACAACAAATGTCAATATTTCATCCAAAACAACTAAAAAACATATCAATAATTTTGATTCGTCACAATTAGACACACAGACACCAAAGTCCCCCACATCAACATATCTTGGATTATCTTTATTTTCTCTCAACTTAAGTGATGACAATATGGGTGGTACTTCATCACAACGACCTGTGGGGGTGAAAAAATCAAAATTAAAGAGGAAAAAAGATGAACAAATTTCAGCAGTTGCAAATGCAATCCAAGACAAAACTTGGCAACTTGTGGGTTTATTAAAACATAGGTCCACAAATCGAGAATAAAATTATCAAACCCATATGAAAAAATTGGCATTGGCTGAAATGCGAGAAGAAAACAAAATTTTAATGAAAGATTTGAACTCTATTACTGATCTTAAACTACACGAGTACTTTCAAAATGAACAGGCAAGATTTGTACAGAAAATAGCTCAACAACAACATCTAGGATCTCATAATACCTATGATGTGTTTAGATAATATTTTCAAGATATGAGAGGATCCAAAACAAGCCTACAAGATTATTAAAAAAATTGCTTTAGTTAATGCTTCATTTGTATTAATATTAATGTTATTTAAAATTTAAGTGGTGTGAGTTCATATAAATATTATATAATTCTCGCATTTCTCAGAATGTATTTATGTTTTCTTATTTCTAATCTTTATGACTTATTATAAGGAATAAGCTTTAGCAATATAAATATTTTAATATTAATAATGACAATATAAATAAAATAATTAAATTTTATTAAAAATATTTATGTACATATATAAAAAAAGAAATATTTTTTTTTGAAATATATACAATTAGGATAAAAAATAAATTTTCAAAACATTTTCAAAAATATTCAAAAATATAATAAAAAATATAAAATTTATTAAAAAATAATAAAAATAAAATAATTAAATTTTATTAAAAAATTGTATATATAAAATATAAAATGAAATAATTTAATGAAAAATAAAAAAATTAGAATAAAAAATGAGTTTTTAAAATATAATAAAAAATATAAAATTTATTAAAAAAAATAAAGATAGCGCAAAATAGTACCTGTAGCTCATTTCAAAATAGCGTCAGAGATGGTGCTCTGTTGGGTCCATCTTTTTAACAAATTTAGCACCCAACCATATAAATAACGCAAGTTGGGTTGCTCTTACACCACTATCAATAAATGAATTGGAGACCATAAAGGAAAAGACCAAAAAAGTTCAACGTGCATAAAAATTTCTATGAGCTTGTTGTTCTCTAAACCCTTCAATGTCTTATTGCACCATTGCAGATACAATATATCATTTCTAATTCCTTTTTGAAGCGAACACATTGTGGGTTGTTCAATTGAGATTTCACAAACTAGTATGCACTAGTGGTGGGATAGAAATGTCGAATCTTAGAAACTAAACACCAAGAAGCCTATTGCACTGAGTTATTAATGTTGAGGGGCGAAACTATTTCTTTAGGACACTGCTTTACACTGCTTAATTGATTGAGATACCAACTTTCTATTATATTAATTTTATTTTTAAATCTCACTCAAATGTATTTTGTGCCTATTTTTCAACATTCCAGGAACTGGTGCCCAATACTCTTCTAGATTTAGCTTTATCATTTTTCTGTATCTTATGGGTTCGTGAGAGTGAATGATGGTGGTGTAAAGGCGGACAAAAGGTATCAAGGAATATGACCTTATAAACACATTTTTTATGTCTGCTAAATATTTTATATCCCACGAGTCCTATTTAAGAAAATTATATTTTAATTTAGTTAAGAGATAATTGTGGCTTGATAATTGTCTTATTTTAGATAATTATTTGTTAATTTATTAAAAGATAATTATGGTTTAATTATTCTTCATGTGTCAAATCTCATTGATCAATAGAGAGATATTTTCTAATTGTTACACACGTTGATGGACCATGTGGTTATAAATAAAGTCAATTAGAAGTCGGTCTTTACTCAACCTACTTATCGATAGTTTTTTATCATCATAAAATTATACTTAAGAACTAAAGGGTCAAGAGAGAGAAACACGGTTTCTTTCACAATCTCCTTTTGGTTGAGTTCAACACTAATATGGAGCAATGTATGTTTTCTTTTAATTATGATATTGTGAAAATCATGAAATTCTAAAATCTTGGGCATAAACGTTTATGCAAAATTAAGTTTTTGAATTTCATAACTAAAATATTTTCTAACGTATGGTATCAAAGCTTTTGATTTTAGGACTCATGATTTTCCAATTAAAATTATGTATTATTCTATTATATATGAATAATACATTGATAAATTGAGAATTATGTTTTCCGAATCAATATACTATCAATTGATGGAAGTGTGTCATTGGTTTTGTTATATATATAAATATATATATGATTGTTTATATATACTTATATCTTGGGTATTAAACTATTATCAGCAAAAGCGCATGAAAATTATCATAGTTTGATCTTTAAGTTTATGATAGTCCATGATGTTTCCCACTTTCAACATACATATATATATGCAATCTGTATCTTAGAAAACATTCTTCAATTAGCCAACTACTGACATTCAGTTTTTGTTTCTTTATAAACATTGGAATATGGTAAAATAATGATTAGATGCATAGTCTGTCCATTATGCACTAATTTTTAGTTAAGAATCCGGATTTAGAGGACAACATATATGAAACTAAGTACTATAGATATTTAGGTTTCTCTAATTATAGTGTCCTTTTAATAGGTATGAATTTATTTATTTTCCATATCGTCTGGCATATTTATATTGTTCCAAATCAATATATGTACATACTTCAAAATTTGCATTAAGAACTTATGTGACAGATGACATGTTAGTTACCAAAGTGGCCGAACCGTAATGTTTAATGTCTATCGAAGTATAACATTTATTATGTATTTGACGTTTATATAATAAATAATTTGTAAGTTACCAAAGTGACCAAATTAGAATGTTCTCATAGATGTCAAATTAAATACTATTCAATTTCCCATGATTAAGTGATACTATTATGAGATGACACGATGATATATAATTTTGTAGGAATATTGAAGTTCATTGATTATAAAATATTTAAGGATCGCCCAAAGGTTGATCAGTTATTTTATAATCATGAGCATGATCAAGGTTAATTGATATATTTGATTAGATATATTTAGTATATCCAAAGAAAGCAAACATGTTTAATTAGAGTATATTTAATTATCAAATATGTGAAATTAAATTCTAGCACCAATTATGTTTATTTAGTATATTGTAGGATCACCCAAAGAAGAACTTCAATGTACATTTATTAGTTTCATGAATGTCAATGTCTGAATTTATATTATGTGTTTATGTTTAAAACTCAAAACATTAATGTATGATCATTTTTTATATACTTTGCAACACATATTTCTGTCTCTCTTCATTTGCAAGCCTCGTTTATTATGAAGTTCAATGGGCTTAATTTTTCTAAATAGTTCGAACAAGTCTATTTTCACCTAGGTGTTTTGGATCTTGATTTGGCACTCACGACTGATAAGCCCACTGCTATTAATGATTCTAGTAGTATTGAACAAAGGTCTTTCCATAAGGGTTGGGAAAGATCTTATAGATTGAGCCTTATGCTTATGAGGATGACAATAGCAAAGAATATTAGGTTAACGATTCCTAAAATTGTTAGTGCTAAGGAATTTAGGAAGTTTGTAGAAGATCATTCTCAATCTGATTTTGCTGATAAGTCAGTTGGTGGGCACTAATGGGTAAGTTGATCACTATAAAGTTTGATGGTTCTCGTACAATGCATGAACATATCATTAAGATGAGAAATATAGCAACAAAATTGGGATCAATGGTATTAAAAGTGAGTGATAACTTCCTTCTGCAGTTTACCATCAACTCCATGCCTCCTGCATACAATCCATTCTAAATTAATTACAATACCATAAAAGATAAATGAAATGTGACTAAATTACAAAGTATGCTTATTTAAGAAGAGGCAAGACTTAAGAAGCAAGGTATTTACTTAATTAATCATGTGGGTTTGTTAGGAGCTAAAAAAAACCAGTAAAGAAGAATGGAAAGGGTAATAAAGGACTACTAAAGATTAATAGGTCATCTGCCCAAATCCACAAGAATGAACAAAAGAATGATATGTGCCATTTCTGCAGAAAGCCTAGACACTAGCAGAAAGATTGCTTGAAACATAAGGTATGGTTTGAAAAGAAAGGTAAGCCTAGTGCTTTCGTATGTTTCAAATCAAATTTGGCAGAAGTTTCTTATAATACTTGGTGGATTGATTCTGGTTGCACCACTCATGTTTCAAATGGCATGCAGAGATTCCTTACGACCCAATCCATAAACCCAAATGAAAATTTTGTGTTCATGGGGAATAGAGTCAAAGCTCCAGTTGAAGCCATCGGAATATATTGTTTACTTTTAGATACTAGACATCATTTAGATATTTTTCAAACTCTTTATGTTCCTTCTACTTCTCACAATTTAGTTTCTTGACCTAAACTTGATACAGTTGGATACTCCTATAAGTTTGGAAATGGATATTTCAGTTTGTTTAAACATAATTATTTTATTAGTTCGAGTATTCTTTGTAAGGTTTATACAAATTAAAGATTGATAATTTTTTTGCTGAAACTCTATTGACCTTACATCATAATGTTGGCACTAAACATAGTTTTGTTGATGAAAGTTCTGCTTGCTTGTGGCATAGACATTTGGTTCACAAATCCAAAAAAAGAATACAAAGATTAGTAAAGAATGAAATTCTTCCTAATTTAGATTTTACTAATCTTAGTATTTGTGTGGATTGTACTAAGGAAAAACATATAAAACACACATCTAAGAAAGTAGACACAAGAAGCATACAACTACTTGAACTATACACATGAATATAAGTGGACATTTTGATGTTCCATCTTTTGGTGGAGAAAGTACTTTATCATATTTATTGATAATTTTTCACATTATGGTTATGTCAATTTGCAGCATTATAAATCTTAATCAATAAATTCATTGAAGGTATTTATTAATGAGGTTGAGAGATAATTAGACATAAATGTGAAAATTATCAGGTCTGACAGAGGTGGTGAGTATTATGAAAAATATGATGAAATTAGACAATACCCAGGTTTATTTGCTAAGCTTGTTAAAAAACATCGCTCAATATATAATGCCAGGTACGTCACAACAAAATGGTATTGTAGAATGACGTAATCGTACTTTAATGGATATAGTTAGGAGTTTGTTAAGTTATTCTTTTTTACCCTTATCGTTGTGGATGTATGCTTTGAAAACCACCATGTAAGGTAATTCCAAAGGCACCTTTTGAATTGTGGACAAGAGGGAACCCAACTTAAGGCACCTGCATGTTTGGGGTTAACTGATGGAAGTAAAAGTTTATAATCCATATGAAAAGAAACTAGACTTAAGAACAATCAGTGGTTTTTTCATTAGTTATCCAGAAAAATTGAAAGGGTATAGATTTTATTGTCGCAGCCATAGTACAAGAATTGTTAAAACTGAAAATACTAGGTTCATTGAAAATGGTGAAATTAGTGGGAGTGTAGAACCACAAAAGGTGGAAATTTAAGAAGTTAGGGTGGAGATTTTTTTACCTAAAACTTCTTCTCATGTTATTGTTCCTATAGTTGTTGAACTATTTAACAACTTACAAGAATAACACATAAATGATCAAACTCCCAATAATGAAACTGCTGCCAATGAACCTATAGTGGAAAAACCACATGAAATTGCATTAAGAAGTTTTGAAAGATAAAAGGACCTACTATTTCTGATGATTATGTGGTTTATCTACAAGACTCAAAATTTGAAGTAGGAATTGATGATGATCCATTTTTTTTTCACAAGCTATGAAAAGTACTAATTCTACTGAATGATTAGATGCCATGAAAGAAGAGTTAAAATCAATGGCTCATAATGAAGTTTAGGATCTTGTAGAATTGCTAAAAAATTATAAAAAAGTTGGGTGTAAGTGGGTCTTTAAGACCAAACGAGATACTAATGGTAATATCAAACGACACAAAGATAGACTTGTTGCTAAAGGTTTCACTTAGAAGGATGACATTGATTACAAAGAGACATTTTCTCTGGTTTCTAAGAAACACTCATTGAGAATTATCATGATAATAATGGCTCATTATAATTTAGAGTTCCATCAAATGGATGTGAAAACCACTTTTCTAAATGGAAACTTAGAGGAAAAGGTTTATATGGAACAACCTGTGGGCTTAGGTTTTTTAGTTGAAGGAAAAAAAATATGGCGTTGAAACTTAAGAAGCCAATATACGGATTTAAGCAAGCTTCCTGACAATGGTATCTTAAGTTCAATGATACTATCAATTCTTTCAAATTTAAGGAAAATACTATTGATTGATGTATATATTTGAAGGTCAATGGGAGTGAGCTATATTTCTAATTCTATATGTTGATGATATCTTGCTTGCTACTAATGATTTTGGCTTATTACATAAGACCAAAAAGTTTCTCTCTAAGAACTTTGAAATGAAAGATATGGGTGAGGTATCCTATATGATAGGAATTAAAATATTCCATGATATATGACAAAGATTGTTGGGATTGTCTCAAAAAATATATATTAATAAAGTTCTGGAGAGATTTAATATGGAAAAGTGTTCTTCATCTATTGTTCTAATAAGCCTTATGCAATGCCCAACGATGAATTGGAACGTAAATAAATGAAACAAATTCCTTATGCATCTATCATTGGGAGCTTGATGTATGCTGAGACTTGCATTAGGCCAGACATCAGTTTTATTGTTGGCATGCTGGGTAGGTATCAAAGTAATCCTAGATTGGAGCATTAGAAAATTGCAAAGAAAGTATTGAGATACTTGCAAGGAACAAAAGATTACATACTTATGTATAAGAGATCTGATCATCTTGAGGTGATAGGATATTTAGATTTAGATATGCCGAATGTGTGGATACTAGAAAATCCACATTCAGCTATTTGTTCCTTTTAGCTGGAGGAGCAATCTCATGGAAGAGTGCGAAGCAGTCTGTCATTGCCGCATCTACTTTAAAAGCTGAATTTGTGGGTTGTTTTGAGGCTACTGTTCATAGATTATGGATGCGGAACTTTATTTCAGGACTTGAAATTGTCGCAGTATTGCCAAGCCATTGAAAATTTATTGTGATAATTCCACAGTAGTCTTCTTTTCTAAAAATGACAAGTATTTTAAAGGTGCTAAATATATCGAATTGAAATATTTTGCCATTAAATAAGAAGTTTAGAAACAAAGAGTGCCAATCGAACACATTAGCACCAATCTTATGGTTGCGGATCCGTTGACAAAAAGGTTGTCACCAAAGACATTTAATGAACATGTCGTAAGAATAGGTATTAGTGATAACCGTTATTGACATTATGATGATGTTTTATATTCTTTATGTATTTAACACTCTGAACTCATTTATTTAATGTTTATGATAAATTAAAGCATCATGTTTCATTATGTTAATGTATATACATGAATGAATGACGATGATACTAACAAGATTTGTCCATGATGAGACATTGTTGTTGGAACATTATGACATCTCTCATTAAGGTTACATTAAGTATAGAACATATAGTGTAATGGATGGAAGAGACTATGCCGATGTAAGAACGTACAACCACTATGATTCGAATTAGTTTTTACTTAATGATAAATTTATGATTTGACCAAATTAAGAAAGAACTCGACTTATACTGCACATTATGTTTATTATTAAATCATTAAGTTATGCCACATTGGCCAAATGGTTTGATAATCATCTTATTTTAAGTAATTATCATTTAATTTAATTAAAAGATAATTATGATTTAATAACTATCATATGTCAAATTCCATTAATAAAGAGACTTTTTTTTTAATTATCACGTTAATCGATCATGTGATTATAAATAAAGCCAATTAGAAGTTGGTTCTCTCTCAACCAACTTGTCGATAGTTTTCTCTTAATCCACTTATCTTTTAGTTAAAATTTATTAAAAATATTTATGTACATATATAAAATAAAAAGAAATAATTTTGTTAAAAAATATACAATTAAAAAATGAATTTTTAAATTATTTTTAAATTATTTTGAAACATAATAAAAAAATATAAAATTTATTAAAAATAATATAAAGAAAATAATTAAATTTTATTAAAAATATTTGTATATAAAAAATATAAAAAAATAATTTTATTAAAAAAGAAAAAAATAGAATAAAAAATATAATAAAGAAATATAAAATTTATTTAAAAAAGAAATAAATATAGCGTAGTACAGTGCCTATAGCTCGTTTCAAAATTGCATTGGAGATGGCGCTCTGTTGGGTTAATCTTTTTCAACAAATTTAGTGCCCAACCCTATAAATAATGCAGGTTAGGGACATGTTGGGTTGCTCTTACACCACTATCAATAGATGAATTGGAGACCATAAAGGAACAGACCGAAAAAGTTCAACTGGCATCAAAATTTCTATCATCTTATTGGTCACTAAACCCTTCAATGTCTTATTGCACCATTGCAAATACAATATCTCATTTCTAATTCCCTTCTGAAGCGAACACAGTGTGGGTTGTTCAATTGAGATTTCACAAACTAGTATGCACTAGTGGTGGGATAGAAACGTTGAATCATGGAAAATAATCACCAGGAAGCCTATTGCACTTAGTTATTAACGTTGATGGGCCAAACTATTTCTTTAGGACATTGCTTTCCACTGCTTAGTTGTGATGCCAAGCCTCTTACTACTCACATGACCAAATATGATTCATGTATTATATATTAATTGTGTGCTATTTGAATTGATATGACATCATATAATTCATTTTATTTTATACGATATTCTTAATCATTAAACTTAATTTTGAATCTCTCGCACAGTATTGATTATCGAATCCCCTAACCTAAGTGGTTGATTTTATATTGAGATAAGAAGAAATTTAGGTATCAATATAGTAAATAGTGCTAGGTTACACGTGGTAACCTTAGGAGTTTGAAAAGTGTCATCGAAAAATTTATAGAAAGTGAGTCGGTTCGATCATGAATTTTAATATTATATGTATATTTAAATCATACACTTGGAATAACTAGACATACAACACTATAGTTTAAATGTTATATAACTAGGTTCATAGGTTTGTAACACTATCGGTGCACAAACTTATCAATTGGGCAAGAACCGATGATTTTCGAGTGAAAAACCTAATAAATGGACATAGGAATTAGCTATGGGGATGAATGGTGATGAAGATAGGTTCCAACCAAATAAGAATATGTAAGACACACAAGATTAGGGCTGCAAGAATATGGAGAAAATTAGATATACCATTGCATGCCACCTCATGCTTAGACTTATCAAGCTAGCACCTCAACCTATTCTTCACTGTTAAGCTAACAGCCAGGACTTGAACCTTCTTCTGAACCATTTTAGCCTCTAAATACATGGAAAAATCTCTCTAAATAGGTCCTAAGGGGTTCCAACCAAAAAAGGAGGCAAAACAGGCAAAGGGAAGGATAAATAACCAAGTTCAAGTAGAAAACTGTGCAATGTGAGCTTAACCTACGGGTTTGGCATGACTTTTAGATTTATTTTGAGGTTTATTGGCTTATTAAGCTTTGAATATTATTTATAAATGTGTTAGGATGTTATTAGATAGGCTTTGATGCATAAAGAAAGGGTTTGTGGTTGGAAATATTTGATAGAAAACACTTGTGCTAGAAACTGTCACCTTGCTGTATTCTTGTATTTTAGG
This sequence comes from Paulownia fortunei, assembly GCA_019321725.1. Classification (NCBI taxonomy): domain Eukaryota; kingdom Viridiplantae; phylum Streptophyta; class Magnoliopsida; order Lamiales; family Paulowniaceae; genus Paulownia; species Paulownia fortunei. Next base: position 22,157,124 of record CM033106.1, read on the forward strand.
CTTCAAAAGTGTATGGTATATTGAATAAAACTTGTAATTATCATCATATACATGTTTATATATGGGTTAAGAGTATTTTAATAAATTTTCATCAGTTAGAAATTTAAATTGGGCATGATATTGAAGAAACACTTAAAACTGCCAAAGTAAGAATATCTGTTCTGGTATGCTGTGAAGGGGACTGAATTACAGGACCTAGACCCATGTGTTTTGGAAAATTTATGGCATGGTTATATTTTTATACATGTTATCTAAGTGTGGTAAAATTTTAGAGAGAATAAATATTCCTAAGGATGTCAAAATGTCTATGAAACCTAATGTGGCAGCAAGGAAATTAGAGGTTAAAATTTGTCCCATTTAATAACTTAGTATGTTTCAACCTAAACATATTGCTATTGAGTTCTAACAATTAGGTACATGCTATTAGAGTGATAATACTTCAATTACATGATGTATACATGTATTTAAGATGAGAAATTAAGGTATTTGAGGGACTATATTGGGTTCTAGTTTGTGAAAGCCTGATTGTTACCCAGATAGCTTGATATTTAAAGTTTTAGTATGAGATTTTGTACTTTCAACTTACCAAATTGGGAATGGTGATTGATGTTGAGTAATATTACAGATGATTTTACATCTAAGGTTAGAGAGGAATACTAAACAAATCTAGACTAAGCCACCAACTAAGTGAAAGGTAAGTAAAGATTCATTTGCAACTACAATGCATAGACATAGTAGATATGTGAATTATATGTAATATCATAAATCATATGTGCATAGTAGAGGGCTCTCCATTGAGCATATATACATGGTCATTGTCATTGGCACATGTATGCATCATATATAAGTATTGTGATAAATCTTGCATTGCATGACATGATTCTAAGCAAAGAAAATATTTTGCTGACCACTACTAGTGCACCGAAGCATGCATGGATTTGCATGGTTTTATGCACGAATTTGCAGGTTCGCGTGCATGGATTTGCATGCGTATGAGTATGCATGGATTTGTATGCTTATATGATTATTGGTCATTAGATTATGGCGATGTACAGAGCTCTTTTTCGGTGCATGGGATAGTAGCGTTGGTTAGGGGCCCAAGAAAGAGATGATTTTGAGAGAAATATTTTGATGCATAAAATTACATTGTGGGCATAGCATTTTGAGATAAATGACTTGATATTGTGGATTATTCTTTGACATGCATAATCTTTACTTGTTGAGCATTAACTCATATAGTTTATGCATTATAGGTGAGTACGACGATGCTTGAAGCATCTTTTACTAGCTGGGCGGCGGTTGGAACTCCTGCAGGTGTCTTAGAGAGTGTGTATATGGATGACGACCTATTGGACTATTTTGTTAACTTGTTATATTTTGAGTCTGTTGTATTATATTTTTAGACTGGTACTATATTTCGCTTTTAAAACTTTACTATAAATAAGTATGTAAATATTGAGTCGTTGTGGGTGTTGTGCTTTTATATAAATACTGATTCTGCTATATACATGACATGTGTGAGAAAGTATTGTAAACAGGGTCATGTATGTAAGAAGTGATTTATCTTTTCTTAAAGTGTTACAAAAAAAAAACTTCGCATGCACACAGGGTCTATCATGTCAAATTATACAATATATATCTAGTTGTTGAGTAATGGGTGTTACAGAGCGGTATCAGAGACCAGGTCTTGATTCTGTAGACTGTCCATGTACATGATCTTAGAACTTGCGCAGCGCAACCACGCCAGTAAGTTTTACATTATCATATATTACATTACATATTCCATAAATTATATTGGCCATATATTATCAAACTAGTGTAAAATAGTGCTACAAAATGGTGAGAACTCATGGTGAGAGCAGTGGTGGTGCCAGAGCGTAAATGATTGAGACACCCACTCTGGTTAATGATTGAGATACTATGATTAATCGGTTAACAGAGTTGATTGAACGACAGTCCAAACAGATTCAATAATTGATTCGGTAGAGAGATAATGGTGAGCAACCGCGTGTGGAGGTAAACCAACAGTGGGTAGACTATATATATATAGTGGGAGAACGATTTAGGAGGCTAGATCCCCCAACATTTAAGGATGCAATTGATCTTACCACTGTAGAGGACCGATTGAGGACCCTGGAAAACATGTTCCAGTAGAGTAGGGTGCTATTAGAGGAGAGGGTAATGTGTGCGACTTTTACGCTTTGCGGTAGTGCAGGCCATTGGTGGGACATGATCAACAGCATAGAGGACATTACTACCATGAGTTGGGATAGATTCAAGGAGTTATTCCAAAATAAATATTTCATGGACCCAATTCGCATGATGAAGATGAATGAGTTTATACAATTGCGATAAGGAGCGAACTATTGGGGAATATATTCATAAATTTGAACAACTATCCAGGTTTGCTACGCACTTGGTCAGTACTGAAACACTGAAAATAGAGAGATTTCTAGAGGATTTGAGGCCAGAGTTATACCGGGATGTGAATATGGTGGGTACTCAAGGGGTGACATTTTCATAGGTGGCTGAGAGGGCGCTAGTGGCAGAACAGGCTGAATCGAGAATCGTTCGTGCACAGGAGGCTCGATAGCAATTTAGACAGCAGGGACAGAGATGGACTGTGGGGCAAAAGCAGCCAGTCTAAATACAGAAGTCGAGATTTAAATTTTAAGAAGAATGAGGCAAACAACAAGAAGGTCAAAGTAAGAGGCCACGAGTCGAACAAGGAAAAACACCAATGCTAGAAGTTGTATGTCATAAATGTGGTAATCGACATACTGGAGGCTACTATATAGATACCAGGATATGCTTTTGATGTGAAATGCTGGGACATATTGCTAAATTTTGCCCAGGTAAACAAAATCAGACCGGCCAAGGGAATGTACCAGCTAAGGTGTTGACCATGACCAGGGCGGATGCAGAGGTAAATCCATCGGTGGTGACAGGTAAACTTTATATTTCTAGTATTCCAACACTTGTCTTGTTTGATTCTGGAGCCACGCATTCATTTGCATATACTGAGTACGTGAAGAGGCTGGGTAGAATACCAGATGTAACATAAATTAGTTATAGTGTAACAGTCCCCTCTGGAGATGCTAGACAAACCGATCGAATTTTGAGAGCTTGTGCTATACTTGTTGAAGGTAGAGAATTACATGTTGATCTGATTATACTGGATATGAATGATTACGATGTTATTTTGGGCATGAATTGGTTGTCAAAGTATGGGGCTACTATCGACTGTAAGGAAAAGATAGTGACATTTCAACTTTTTGGAAAAAAGTCTTTCACATTTGCCAGCATTGTGAAGAATTTTAGATTCCCTATGATTTCAGTAGTGAAGGTACAACAATTACTCGATGATGGTTGCAAAGGGTACTTGGTGAGTGTCATGAATATTGAGGAACAACACCCACCAACTCTGAGTGAAATAACAGTGGTGAGGGAATATACTGAAGTATTCCCAGATGATCTCCCGGAACTGCCACCAGATCGTGAAATAGAGTTTGTTATTGACATACAACTAGGAACATCTCCAATTTCTAAAACTCCCTACAGAATGGCTCCCTTGGAGTTGAAAGAATTAAAAGTATAATTGCAGGACTTGTTGGACAAGGGACTCATCAGACCGAGCTTTTCACTTTGGGGAGCACCGGTTTTGTTTGTACGTAAGAAGAATGGCACCATAAGACTGTGCATTGATTATCGAGAGTTGAATAGGGTCATGATTAAGAATAAATATCCATTACCCAGAATCGATGATTTATTTGACCAACTTTAGGTTGCCGCAATATTTTCAAAGATTGACTTATGCTCTGGGTACCATCAACTGAAAATAAAGAAAGAGAGTATCCCCAAGATGGCATTTAGTACAAGATATGGGCACTATAAATTTTTGGTGATGCCATTCGGATTGACTAACGCTCCATAGCATTCATGGATCTAATAAATAGAGTATTTAAGGATTTTTTGGATAAATTTGTTATTATGTTCATCGATGACATTCTAGTTTACTCTAGAACTAAAGAAGAGCATGCCGCACATTTAACACAAGTACCAGAGGTCCTGAAAATGAAGCAGTTATACGCCAAATTCAAGAAATGCGAGTTCTAGTTGGATCGCGTGGTATTCCTAGGACATGTTATATCAGGAGAGGGGATATCAACAGATCCAGGTAAAGTTGAAGCTATCAACAACTGGATGCAGCCTACTAATCCTTCAGAGGTGCATAATTTTTTGGGTTTAGCTGGATATTACCGAAGATTTGTGGAGGGGTTCTCCAAGATTGTTATGCCATTGACATAATTATCCAAAAAAAGGGGTGAAGTTTAGATGAACGGATATGTGTGAGCAAAGTTTCCAAGAGCTGAAAAAGAGGTTGACTTCAGCACCTATTCTCTTAATTCCATCAGGTGCTAGAGGATTCGTAATTTACAGTGACGCGTCGAAGAATGAATTAGCATGTGTACTGATGCAGAATGGCAATGTATTTGCGTATGCGTCCAAGCAACTTAAAAAGTATGAAAAGAATTACCCATGCACCACTTGGAACTTGCTGCTGTAGTATTTGCACTTAAAATATAGAGGCACTATTTATATAGTGAACGGTGCGAGATCTATACTGATCACAAGAGCCTCAAATACTTCTTCACACAGAAAGAGTTGAATATGCGGCAGCAGAGATGGTTGGAACTGGTAAAAAATTATGATTGCGTGATCAATTACCACCTCAGTAAAGCCAACGTTGTAGCTGATGTATTGAGCAAAAAATCCACACAAAGTATAATAGTTATGGCTTTAATTTAGAAACTGAAATTGAATGAGTTGCAAAAAATGAATATAGAGATTTTACAGACAGGAGTAATAGAGGCAAAGTTGGCAGTCCTGATGCTTCAGCTTATGCTAATTGATAGGATCAAACAGGAATAGTGAGATGATAAATATCTTATCAATATGAGAAAATATGTTGCTGCAGGGAAGTCTCCTGAATTTAAGATGACTCAAAATGATATTTTACAATTTAGAGTGCGGTTTTGTGTGCCAAATATTGATAACATTCGGGAAGACATTTTAAAAGAGGCACATTCAACCCCTTATTCAGTACATCCAGGGGCTACCAAGATGTATAGAGACTTGAAAATACATTATTGGTGGTCGGGTATGAAAAAGGACATCACCCAGCATGTGGAGCAATGTCTAACATGTCGGCAGATAAAGGCCAAACATCAAAGACCTGCAGGGACTTTATAACCTCTACTTATTCCAGAATGGAAATGGGAAATGATCACCATTGATTTCGTAACTAGTTTGCCAAAGACTACTAAGGGTCATGATGCTATTTGGGTTATCGTTGATAGATTGACCAAGTCTGCTCATTTTCTTCCCATATATTCTACCTATTCCATGGATCGTTATGCCCAATTATACGTTCAGGAGATTGTCAGACGTCATGGTGTGCCATTGTCTATAGTTTCTGATAGAGATTCAAGATTTTTGTCTGCTTTTTGGTAGAGTTTACATAAAGCTTTGGGAACACAGTTATCATTCAGTACAACATATCATCCTACAAATGTTGGAGGATATGCTCAGAGCCTGTGTATTAGACTTCCAAGGTTAGTGGAGTAAATTCCTACTTTGGTGGAGTTTGCTTACAACAACAGCTATCAGACTAGTATTGGAATGGTTCCCTATGAAGCATTGTATGGAAAAAAGTGTAGATCTCCGATACACTGGGATGAAGTTGGTGAAAAGAAACTTTTAAGCCCAGATATGATTCGAGAGATGACAGAAGCCGGTTTACAGATTCAACAAAGAATGCAAACTGCCCAAAATCGATAGAAAAGTTATGCTGATCAACGAAGAAGGGCGTTGGAGTTTATGATAGGAGATTAGGTATTTTTGAAAGTAGCACCAATGAAGGGCATCATGTGGTTTGGGAAGAAAGAAAACTTGAGTCCCAAATACATTGACCCATTCTTGGTGATTGAAAGAATTGGTGATGTTTCTTATAGACTGGATCTGCCAACATCTATGTCCCAAATACACAATGTATTTCAGGTGTTTATGCTGAGGAAATATATTGCTAATCCTTCTCACGTTCTGAAGAATGAACTAGTGGAATTAAAGGCAGATTTGAGCTACGAACAAAAGCCTGTACAGATTTTATCACGAGAAGTGAAGCTACTAAGAAATAAATAGATTCCATTGGTTAAAGTATTATGGAGAAATCAATTGGTAAAGGAGGCCATTTGGGAAATGGAAGACGAAATGAGAACTAAGTATCTTGAACTTTTTTGGTAAGTGAAATTTCAGGGATGAAATTTTTATAAGGAGGGAAGAATGTGATGCTCGAGCCTCTTGCTACTCACATGACCAAATATGATTCATGCATTACATATTAATTGCGTGCTATTTGCATTGATATGACATTATATAATTTATTTTATTTTATATGACGTTCTTAATCATTAAACTTAATTTTGAAACTCTCACATAGTATTGATTATCCAATTCCCTAACCTAAGTGGTTGATTTTATAATGAGATAAGAAGAAATTTAGGTATCAGTATAGTAAATAGAGCTAGGTTACACGTGGTAACCTTAGGAGTTTGAAAGGTGTCACCGAAAAATTTATAGAAAGTGAGTCGGTTCGATCATGAATTTTAATATTATATGTATATTTAAATCATATACTTGGAACAACTAGACATACAATATTATAGTTTAAGTTTTATATAACTAGGTTCATAGGTTTGTAACACTATCGGTGCACAAACTTATCAATTGGGCAAGAATCGATGATTTTTGAGTGAAGAACCTAATAAACGGATATAGGAATTAGCTATAGGAATGAATGGTGATGAAGATAGTGTTGGGTTCGCGTGATCTCGGGAGATGTATACGCAACGGAATTTAAAATTTTTCAAAAATATAAATATATATTACATCACATGTAATTAAAACGAATCCCGAAACACTTTTGCGATTATTCAGTTATGCGTTTTTTGATAGTTAAAATAAGAAAGTTTCAAAATCTCTTACATTAATTTGCACTCCGGCTGATGTAGGAATTGAAACGATTCAAATCATTATCCCTGAATGGAAGTATCTTCATGTTCTTCAATTCAAAACCCCTTTGATTGAAATCTGATTCGATTCTAGGATCCCAAATGTTATTTCTCTAATGGTATCTACACATTGGATGCCCACTCGCAACCGAATCCTATGCTAGTAGTTTTCGATTCGATAATTATATCCTAGAACGATTTTATTTGGAACAAGAACACACTAACAATTAGTGTTTTAGGTGTTTAATTTAATTCTTAATTCAATAATTAAATTAAGAATTAAACTAGATAAAAGGTTGGTGAACTTTTGGAGATTGAAAAGAAAGGAGGGACGAATTTTTAGGGATGAAAGAAAACTATTTTTCTTCACAAAAATCTGCAATTAAAATCTCTATAAAAATATCCAAGAAAATTGTCAATCAAGACTATCACAAATTCTTTCTATATAGGACTCTTCTTCCTTTCTTATCTCCAACTCTTTTGGTAAGTTTTTTTATCTCATAAGGACTTTCCTTTTTCCTTATTATCTCATGGAAATTGAATTCCCAATTCAACTTCCTCTAGGAATTGGATTTCCATTCCAATTTTCTTATGGGCTTCCTACAAGCCCACACCTAATGGGCATAGGCCTAAGTAATCAATTAGACTCTACTTTAATTGATCTAATCAATTAAATTAATTAATTTAATTAATTAGGTCCATCTTACTTAATTGATCCAATCAATTAATTAAATATTCCAATTGGGCTTCCTAATCTAATTAGGTCCAATCAATTAATCTAATTAATTAATTAAATTAATTCCACACTTGAATTAATTTAACCCCATTAATTAATTATATTAATTAATTTAATCCAACACTTGGATTACTTTCTAGGCTAGAAATGGACTTGTCCAAGTTTTGTGTGTGACCCCTTAGGTTCACTTTAAACTAGCCGTGGACTCACAACTCTTGTGACTTAGTTGAACAATTAATTGTTCTGATTAATTAATCCAATTAATTAATTCTCTTGAAATTAACTCATTAATTTCAAGAACCTACAAGACATGGGAAGCATTTAGCAATACATCATGACTCATAGTCTAAGGTGAATGTGTGAACCTATTTCAATTACGAATAATATGCAAATACAGTTCTTCCATCATCTAATCTCCCGATTGAGCCAGGGCATAGATATTGAGTCAAAACCCTATTAACTCAATAACTATGTTTCCATTCCTAGTAGCTTGACTCGATGATGAATAATTAAAAAACCCACGTCTAATTTTCATCCAACCTTGGCCCAAAATTTTATAGTCAAGTACAGTAGAACACATAGGAGATTCACCTATTCATCTAGATAGGTGACGAATCCTTTGTTGGCCGCTCATTAATCTTCATACATGAAGATATTACACCTAATATAAACCCCTTGTGATTGTCATGTAATCGAAAAATAATCAAAGTACAACATGTCATGTACAAGGTTACCATGGTGCCTCAAGTCCAAGGACTAATTCTTGCACTATCGTAACGAGAAAATTCCCATTTGACAATAGAATATTTTCAATTGAGAATTTTCAGCTGGGGTAGTTCAGTGTACTTGTTTCCAACAAGCACCCGCATATATGCACTAGTGTCTCCACACCAATACCTATGGAACGAGGCATCCTCCTTTCGAACCTGCATCATATGCACAAGTTTCAATGAGATCAATGATGTCCTATCTCATTAATTCTTAACTTGAAACATTTTAAGATCACAACTTTAGATGCATATTCCACGATCACCATCATATGCGCAACCATTCCCCATAACTATGTGTGATCTAAGGACTTTATCTAATTCTTATGATGAATTTAAGATAAAGATTGCTATTTGAATGATATTAATATAAATAAGAATGATTCACAAGAGTATAAGAACGACCAGAATAATTGGCACGCCGGGCACCACTCTAACAATCTCTCACTTACCCTAGAGACAATTGCCCTCGTATTAAAGCCCATCTTCTGAAGATGTTCTTCAAATACTTATCTAAAGGGTTAAAACAGTGGGTCTGCTATATTTTCTGTCGAGCCAAATCTTTCCACGTTGATGTTGCCTTTACCAATGATTTTCATAACCAGGGTATTGCTAATCTATTTCTGCTTGAATCCTTTGATGAGACCTTGGCTTCTTTGCTTGTGCAATAGTCCTCATTATTATCGTAGTACTCTAGTACTCAATCAACAATGGTTGGAACTACATCTAATAATTAGATTAAGTTCTTTATCCAAACAATCCATTTTTGCAGCATCGTATGCCAAGATATATTTAATCACAGTGGTGGAATCCACAGTTGTTACAAGCTTGGAACTCTTTCCAACTAACCGTCCTACCATTTAGGATGAACATGAATTTAGACATAGACTTCAAGTCATCTACTTTGTACTAAAAACTAGATGAAGCATCTAAATTTCAGTTCTCCATAACCGAACTCCAAAAAAAATCCTTAGTGCTTCATAAGTACTAAAGATCATCTTTATGGCTTCTAATGCTTTTCACATCAAATTGATTCATATTTTGCTCGTAACACTTAGAGCATTTCTAATATCAAATCATGTACATAGATTTGCATATTTTATTCTTTCTTTCAAGGATGTATAAAATATGTGAGTCATTATTTCTCTTTCATTCAAAAGTCTTTGGGGATGAGGACTTCGAAAGAAAAATCCCATAACTTATAAACAAGAATCTTTCATAGGATTCTTCCATGCTAAACCCTTTTAGCATCTAATCTATGAACTTGGATTTAGGATAGTCCAAGCATCCTTTCAGATCTATCTCCATAAATCTCAATCTCCAATCCCTAGGATGCTTATCCCAAATCGCTCTTGGAGAACTTTATAGATGACAAATCTCAGTTGATTGCAACATTTCTACATCATCTCTATGAGTAAAATGTCATCAATGTAAAATACAACAATCATCACCATACTCCCACTAACCCTCTTGTGCACATATAGCTCATTCGCATTCCTAAGGAGATCAAACCATTTGATTGCTTTAGAGAATCGAATATTCCACATTCGGAAAATTTATTTTGAGTTCTTAACAGATCTCTAAAGCTCGCAAACTTTTTGCTTATGTTTGTTTAATATGAAGACCTCAGACCACTTGACTTATATCCTTTTCTCAATACCCCTATTGAGAAATACGGTCTTTATATCCCTTTGCCATATCTAGTAGTCGTAATACGTAGATATAACTAGCATACTCTAAATAGACTTTAGCATCACGTCTGGTAAAAGTATCCTCAATAGTCAACACCTTGACTATAAGCATAACACTTTGCTACCAGTCCTGTCTTTATAGGTCACCATCTCCCTATGTTTTTCAATTTATATTTGCAGACCTGTTTGTAGCTAATGGGAACCATTCCTACTAATGGGCCCACCAAGGTCAAACCTTATTGGAGTATATAGAGTCCATTTTGGATTGATGGCATTTTCCCAATTTCTGAATTGATGTCATACATCTTTACTCCTTATGTAAATCAATATTTAAAAAAGGAGATCCTCCTTGCTGCTCTCTAGCAAGAGGCTTTTATCATATAAGTAGCCCCGAGATCCTTTTAGATCTGTTTGGAGGTTGTGTACTAAAAGTTTTAGTAATTTGTTCATACACCATTGCCATTTGTGAGACAAACTGTGGTTCTTGAACTGTTTCAAGTTCTATGATGTAGCAATTTCTATCTAATAGAAATTCCTTCTTCTCAAGAAGGTGGTGTCCCTAGAAAATAAACTATTTTGTTATTAGGAACGTTAGAAATGGTATTCTTTAGATTCATTTAGATACCCCACAAATTTGCATAAGCTGGATTCATATCCATTTTATCTCCCACTAGTTGCTTTAAAGAAGCAAGCCCATTTATACCTTAGTTATATATAGGGGTCTTTTACCACATCATATCACATATGATATTTTTGAGCACTGATTTAGATGATATCTTTACTTGATAAGAATATCATTGATTGTAGGGTGAATTCCCAGAATGAAGGAGGAAATAAGTGAAACTCATCTTGGATTCACTTAAAGTGAGAATCTAATTCTCCATTAGATAATCAAGAACTTACCACCTTAGTATTCTCTTCATCGATCACATCGATTGATTTAATATTTTGGCCGATTTAATTCTCTACTTCATGTCTAAATTCTTTGAACCCTTCAAAGGAATCTTAGAATAATGAAGTAAGAATAGTTCGCTTATACACTAACACTTAGTGGACTGCTTACATTTCTTTGGATCATATCCAAAGGCATGGTTTGATCCATTTATCCCACAAATGGTGATTTGGTCATGTTTTCCTAAAGATAAGATTTATAAGTTGGCACCTCATGCAAGTCCAAAAGGTTAAGCAAATGTACCATCTTTTGAACTCTTTCTTTAGAGATATGGCCTAATCTAGCTAACCACAAGTATGCACTGTTTTGATTATCTAATTCTTAGATTACTTTGTTGATTATGTAGCATGGAATGTTAGGATTGTATAGTTCATTTGTCAATGTAGCAAAGATAATTAACTAATACTATTCTAATTCCATCCAGAGTTAAGTGGATCATTCCTATAGCCAATAAAGCAACACTTACTTTATTCTCAAGCTTAAGGATCATCCTTTATCTTAATCTCCATTTTTCTTGTCATCCACAGCAACCCCTTGCAAAGATGGGATCATATCCGATATCCAATATCCAAGAAAAAATTTATCAACCTTAATGGTTGATATCAACAATGTATAAACTTGAATTAGAACCCCTTCTAATTCAACTAAGCAAGTCAATACTTGTGTTTCCTCTTTCTATGCCCTAAATATCCACAATGGTGACAAATATCTATATTGAGCTGGTAAGTTTGTCTGTTTGTCTAGATTATCCTATGTGGAATTACTAGCAATAACCATTATCCTATGCGAGGTAGAAATTTAAACATTCATTCAATTAATATCCATTTATGATATGGTCTTTAATCATAAATGTCTCCCACTATTTTATTCAAATTCCATCACCCTCTAGATGGAAATTCGAGAAATCTAATTTCTTAGTGAGCTTGAAGTCTAACTAGCCTTGCCATACACCCCAATTTTATGAGCCCATACAACAAAACTAAAAGGTTGCTAACAACATTAGCAATTGCATCCCCATGCAACCCTCAAGCTATTTTGCCTCACCTCTTCTCATACACCCTAATTTTATGAGCCCTACTAAGTGTCAAACATTACCCATCAAACATCCATGTAGATGGAGCATCTAAACGTCTATGACTCATGGCCAACAATAAAGACGAGTCCACCCCATAGGCATCTCAATACTTAGTAGTGGTCACAGCTTGTCTACACTTAGCACATCCCACGACTCATGGCCAACGGACTAAATGTGGTAGCGTATAGACATGCCACTACTTTTGATGGAAGGCATGGACGATTGAGTCCTACCCAATATTGCCCATTTATGCTTGATATCGAACTAATAAAAGTTCTCAACTTGAAATATTTTCAAGTGAGGGTCACACTAGATTTATTATACAAGGTCTCATCATTTTCTTTTCTTGTTTATTTAATGTTCACTATCCTAACGATGACAAGCATACATCATAAGGAAGCATTAAATAAACACAACATGTATCACATATATCCTAAAATAAATAGATGATCACGAGTCTTTAATCCTATGCATCCACTTGAGCCAAAGTGGATCTAGGTCAATCTAAGGGTGATAATTAAAATACAAATAGACATATCTATTACATAAATATATCCCATATATTCATGGTCTTGTTTCCTCGTTTTTCCTCTGTCTTCATTCAATGTTCTTGTAATGTTCGCCAAATTACAAAAAGATTAACCTCACTGCCTAATTCTACTCTCAATACATTTGCTAAAACTATAAGAAACCTTAGAACAATTCCAAGGGGAGATACATAGGAGGCAGATAGAAGTACATCAAAAATAAAATAGAGAAATGTGAGACTCGCAGGCCTCATTTTAATAAAAACCCAAAAATAATCAATTATGCATAAAATTAAACCAATCACATTGGGCTAGGCTCCATGATCATCCAACTACCTGCTTAACATAAATCATCACATGATAATGAAAATATATAAATTTACCGATTATGTTATGTGTAATTTCTTTCAAATTTGGGATTTTTATGAAAAATAATTTTTCAAAAATTAAAATTAACATTTAATTTTAAAATAAAAAATCATAAACTTCACGTAACAATTACATAACGAGGCAGAATGGACAATAGTTCAATAAGGCTACTGCTCGTTGAGTGGCTGGGCAGACCACACGTCGGGCGGGGGTTCGCCGCACGTCGGGTGCTTCCTGGGGACTCTGCGCCCGATGTCGGGTTGCTGGCAGCCCACCGACGTCACACGTCGGGTGGTTGGGCGCCCATGCGCCGGGTGACTGGCAGCCCATCTGACGTCACACGTCGGGTGGTCGGCACTCTAATTTTTTATTCACATGTCGGGTGGTCGGCACTCTAATTTTTTATTTTTTTTTAATGTCCAAGAATTCAAGATTTTCACAAAATCTTGATTTCATAGTTTCTTGATCTCATTAAAAAATTTTGAAAAACTTGATAAAAACTAATTTTCTTGATCAATAAATCAATTTATTTGATTTTTTTATTTCTTGCCATATTTCAGGAAATTCAAGATTTCACAAATCTTGAAATTTTTTGATCAAGAAATTCAAGAATTCATAAATCTTGAAATTCTTGAAAATCAAGAAATCAAATTTCTTAACTTATCTCAATTCTTAAAACGTTTTAACATTTAAAACGATTAATAATATTAATCCCAAACAAAAAAATTAATTGATTCAAAACCAATCACACATAAATATTTAATCTATCGCATATATTAACTAAACATAATCGAAAAGTATCAGAAACGCACGAACTTTGGCTCTGATACCATTGTTGGGTTCGCGCGATCCAGGGGACGTATACGCAATGAAATTTAAAATTTTTTAAAAATATAAATATATATTACATCACATGTAATTAAAACGAATCCCAAAACCCTTTCGCGATTATTCAGTTGTACTTTTTCTAATAGTTAAAATAAGAAAGTTTCAAAAACTCTTACATTGATTTGCACTCCGACTAATGTAGGGATTGAAACATTTCAAATCGTTATCGCTGAATGAAAGTATCTTTATGTTCATCAATTCAAAACCCCTTTGATTAAAATCTGATTCGCTTCTAGGATCAAAATGTTATCCCTCTAACGGTATCTACACATTGGATGCCCACTCGCAATCGAGTCCAATGCTAGTAGTTTTTGATTCGATAATTATATCCTAGAACGATTTTGTTTGGAACAAGAATACACTAACAATTAGTGTTTTAGGTGTTTAATTTAATTCTTAATTCCACAATTAAATTAAGAATTAAACTAGATAAAAGGTTGGTGAACTTTTGGAGATTGAAAGGAAAGGAGGGACAAATTTTTGGGGATGAAAGAAAACTATTTTTCTTCACAAAAATCTGCAATTAAAATTTCCATAAAAATATTCAAGAAGATTGTCAATCAAGACTATCACAAGTTCTTTCTATATAGGATTCTTTTTCCTTTCTTATCTCCAACTCTTTTGGTAAGTTTCCTTATCTCATAAGGACTTTTCTTTTTTCCTTATTACCTCATAGAAATTGAATTCCCAATTCAACTTTTTCTAGGAATTGGATTCCCAATCCAATTTTCTAATGGGCTTCCTACAAGCCCACACCTAATGGGCCTAGGCTTAAGTAATTAATTAAGCTCTACTTTAATTGATTCAATCAATTAAATTAATTCATTTAATTAATTAGGCTCATCTTACTTAATTGATCCAATCAATTAATTAAATATTCCAATTGGGCTTCCTAATCTAATTAGGTCCAATTAATTAATCTAATTAATTAATTGAATTAATTCCACACTTGAATTAATTTAACCCCATTAATTAATCATATTAATTAATTTAATCCAACACCTAGATTAATTTCTTGGCTAGAAATGGACTTGTCCAAGTTTTGTGTGTGGCCCCTTAGGTTCACTTTAAACTAGCCGTGGCCTCACAACTCTTGTGACTTAGTTGAACAATTAATTGTTCTGATTAATTAATCCAATTAATTAATTCTCTTAAAATTAACTCATTAATTCCAAGAACCCACAAGACATGGGAAGCATCTAGCAATGCATCATGACTCCTAGTCTAAGATGAATGTGCGAACTTATTTCAATTACGAATAATATGCAAATACGGTTCTTCCATCATCTAATCTCCCGGGCATAGATATTGAGTCGAAACCCTATTAACTCAATAACTATATTTCCATTTCTAGTAGCTTGACTCGATGATGAATAATTAGAAAACCCCACGTCTAATTTTCATTCAACCTTGGCCAAGAATTTTATAGTCAAGTACAGTAGAACACATAGGAGATTCACCTATTCATTTAGATAGGTGACGGATCCTTTGTTGACCACTAATTAATCTCCATACATGAAGATGTTACACCCAATATAAACCCCTTGTGATTGTCATGTAATCGAAAAATATATCAAAGTACAACATGTCATGCACAAAGTTACCATGGTGCCTCAAGTTCAAGGACTAATTCTTGCACTATCGTAACGAGAAAATTCCCATTCAACAATAGAATATTTTCAATTGAGAATTTTCAGGTGGGGTTGTTAAGTGTACTTATTCCCAACAAGCACCCGCATACATGCACTAGTGTCTCTACACCAATACCTATGGAACGAGGCATCCTCTTTTTGAACCTGCATCGTATGCGCAAGTTTCAACGGGATCAATAATGTGCCATCTCATTAATCCTTAACTTGAAATATTTTAAGATCACAGCCTTAGAGGCATATTCCACGATCACCATCATATGCGCAACTATTCCCTATAGCTATGTGTGATCTAAGGACTTTATCTAATTCTTATGATGAATTTAAGATAAAGATTGCCATTTAAATGATATTAATATAAATAAGAATGATTCACAAGGGTATAAGAATAACCAGAATAATTGGCATGCCGGGCACTACTCTAACAGATAGGTTGCAACCAAATAAGAATATGTGAGACACACAAGATTATGGCTGTAAGATAAGGGAGAAAATCAGATATACCATTACATGCCACCTCAAGCTTATGCCACCTCATGCTTAACTTATCAAGCTAGCATCTCAACCTATTCTTCACTCTTAAGCTAACAACCATGACTTAAACCTTCTTATGAACCATATTAGCTTCTAAATACATGTAAAAATCTCTTTAAATAGGCCCTAAGTGATTATTGATCATTGGACTATGACGGTGTACAGAGCTCTTTTTCGGTGCATGGGATAGTAGCGTTGGTCAGGGGCCCAAGAAAGAAATGATTTTGAGAGAGATATTTTGATGCATAAAATTACATTGTGGGAATAGCATTTTGAGATGCACGACTTGATATTGTGGATTATTTTTTGACATGCATAATCTTTACTTGTTGAGTGTTAGCTTATATAGTTTATGCATTGTAGGTGAGTACGACGATGCTTGAAGCATCTTTTACTGGCTGGGCGGCGGTTGGAACTTCTGCAGGTGTTTGAGAGAGTGTGTACATGGATGATGACTTGTTGGACTATTTTGTTGGCTTTTTATATTTTGAGTCTGTAGTATTATATTTTTAGACTAATACTATATTTCGCTTTTAAAACTTTACTATAAATAAGTATGTAAATATTGGGTCATTGTGGGTGTTGTGCTTTTATATAAATACTGATCCTGCTATATACTTGACATGTGTGATAAAGTATTTTAAACAGGGTCGTGCATGTAAGAAGTGATTTATCTTTTCTTAAAGTGTTACAAAAAAAAATTTTGCATGCACACAGGGTCTATCATGTCAAATTATACAATTTATATCTAATTGTTGAGTAGTGAGTGTTACATTAGTTCATTGAATTACCAACTTTCTTTGTATAGAATCATCGTCGATCATTAGAAGAGAATTAAATTCAACAAAAGCAAAGGGTTACACATGAAAAAATAAAGATATTTTGTGATCCCATCAACATGTGAAGCTGCTACATGATCTAATGCGAAAGGCAAGTTAAAATCAAGCTGGCAACTTCAAGTACTAATAGTGGTGCACGATTGATCCATGTAATAAATTTGAATATGTTAGAAATTAGTATTGAAAATTGGGTTTTGACCCAACTTTGACCAATAAATTAAGTGGATTCTATTTTATAAAAATAGATATAAGTTGATTAAACATAATCTATGCCGTGAGTAGATAAATTTAGTATATTTGATTTCTCAAAACTAATTTTGGTTGAATAAAAAATTAATGGATAAAATAAACGACTTAAATAAATAGTTGAGTATGGAAAGTTGAAAATGTGAAAAGTTGTCATCCCACATCGAAAAAGTGGAGCAACTTTTTCTTACATATATAGAATCTCAATTTAGTAAGGAGTAATCAAGTGAAGCTCTCCTATGGTACACTATAGTAGTCTTTTAACTAGCTTTAACTAGTTCAAGAAACTACGAGGATGGTACGTAGTACTATCCGAGCCTGTAATAGCACATGCGCGCACATCGTAAAGGTCGCATGGGTGCCTTAGAGGTGCACTTTGCACTTATTCATCCAGTTGGCTAACACGTGGCAGGAAAACATACAGTTAGAAGCTGAATGGATGTGACTAGACATACAACTGCTGACAAGGTGCGTCAAAAGGCTACGAGTTGATAGAATTGTTGACATGTACATTTAGTTGGTAAGGGCTCACCGTAAAGATGTGAACCTTCATAGAACAATGCGATCGAAAGTTGAGATTAATCCTTGGCAAGGGATTCACTGTAAGGGTATAGATCTTCACAGAGGGATGCAATCGTATGTCTCAGATTGATCCAAACCAAAACAAAATTACACCAACTCATGAATTGGCACCATAACTCTTTGAAATCTATAAATGGACCCTCATAATTCATCATTTTCATATCATCCATTCTCTTCTTATCTTTCTCTTAAGTCCAAGAGAGTTCTATTATACTTTTCTAGTTCGAAAGCTCTTGTGATTTGTAGTGCTACTATCACAAGAACAAAGTCATTATATCTTGAGAGACGATTGACATATCCATAAAAACTGAGTGCAGGGCAATTTCATCTTAAGAAAAAAAAAGTGTAACTCTTGCCTCGACTATAGCTGTTATTCTTCCATAAATAGTTTAGCCATTTTGATATTACACCTACCAAAAGTTCCCAATAACTTAAGATGAAATTTTTTGTGTAGTTCAAAATGGCTTCAACGTCTTTAGCACATCCTTTACCAACTCCAGCTCATGGAGTGAAATCGGAGAAATTTACCAAAATCGATTTCAAAAGGTGGCAACAGAAGATGTTGTTCTACCTAGAAACCCTGAACCTAACAAGGTTCTTGAGGAAGGATAACCCCACTGTGGAAGAGGAGAAACGAGATCCTCAAAAGAGGGCAGCATTTGATACATGGGGTCACAGTGACTTTCTATATAGGAATTGTTAGATTAGTGTCTGACATGCCAATTAGATTATGCATCCTTTATACTCTTATATTTTTAAAAATAATCTTTTTCAAATAATATTAATAAAAAGATAAATTTCTTTATCTTTAATTGCTTCTTGTAATTAGATAAGTCCCTAGATCAAACTTAGCTACAGAGTATGGTCATGCATTTAATGGTGATCATAAATATGCCTCTATGACTTTGGTCTTAAATTAGTTTCGAGTTAAAGCCTTTTTAAGAAGAGATATTAAATAGCCAATAGACTCGCGCATATGATGCATGCTCACATGATGAGGATATCTCGCTCCATGGATATTGGCATAGTGACGCTAGTGTATGTATATGGGTGCTTATTAGGGAACAAGTACACTGAACAGGTCCACTGAAATTTTTTAATTGGAAACTTGTTTGTAGAAATAAGAAATTTCATGTTACAATAGTACATGATTAGTCTTTTGACTTGAAACACCATGGTAGCCTTATGTATGTCGTGTTTTTTTTTATGTATCTTCTGATTGCCTAATAATCACAAAGGGGATGCATTGGATGTTGCATTGATATGTATGAAGGTTAATGAGTGATCAATAAAAGATCTGTCACTTGTCTGGTAGAACAAGTGATTATTCTATATTTTTATAGTTCATGACTTAGAAGTTCTTGGCCAAGACAGGATGAATGTTAGACGGGGGATTTGTAACGATTCATCATGAGTCATTGAAACTTGAAATGGAATCATAGTTATTGAGAATTTAAGTTTCAACTATTGATTCATGCCCTACACTCAATTGGGAGATCAGTTGATGAAAAAACCTTATGTGTATAACACTCGTAATTGAAATAGGTTCACTCGTTATTTCACCTAAGTGTAGGTAGTCATGATACACTTATTAGGTGTTTTCCATGACTTGTAAGGTTCTTGAAATTAAGGAGTTAATTTCAAGCGAACTAATTAATTGGATAAATTAATTGAAATTATTATTATTAATAATAAGTTGCAAATATTGTAAGCCCACTGGTAGTTTAGTTGTGAACCTAAAGGGTCACACATAATTTGAGATGAAATATTTCTAATTTATGAATTGATCCAAAGAGTTGGATCTAATTAATTAATAGAGATTAATTAATTAGGGCTTAAATTAATTTAAGGAGTTGAATTAATTATCCAATTAAATAATTAAATTATTTAATTGGATCTAATAAAGATTAAGGAGCCTAATTGGAGTGAAATAATTATTTGATTAGATCAAATTAATTGAGTAGTCCATAAATTAATTTAATTTACTTAATTAAATAATTGAATTATTTAATTAGGTCTAATTTAATTAGATGGGCTAGATGGAATTAATTAATTTGGGTAAAATAATTAATTGAATTAATTGTTGGATTTATTTTTAAGTCCAAACCCAATTCAAAAAGGTCTATTAGGAAAGGCCCATGAAAGTGATTGAAAAAGGATGAAAAGTCAAGAGTTTGGAGTTCTTGGGTAATCTTGAATATTTTTGGAAGATGTGAAAGAGATAAAATTGGAAGAAGTTTGGATGAACCAAAATATCTTCTAACCAATCACAAGGGACACAAAATACCAAGAGTAGGACTCTTGAAATTTTTTGTGCCCTATAAATGCATCATGGCCGAAATTAAGGAAGAATAATGATCCCTATAATTTTCGGCCATATAGAAATAAATAGAAGAAAATTATTTCCTTCATCCGTCATTTTTCTTCGAAAATTTCATCTTTAAGTGTTAATTCTTTTATAACAAGTTGATAACAAGAATTAATATTTTCTATACACACTCCATCAACTAGATTAGAAAAAAAATTAGAATTTCTAGCATAATTTTAATTTG
Organism: Paulownia fortunei; assembly: GCA_019321725.1. NCBI lineage: Eukaryota > Viridiplantae > Streptophyta > Magnoliopsida > Lamiales > Paulowniaceae > Paulownia > Paulownia fortunei. The sequence goes on from CM033106.1 coordinate 22,177,601, forward strand.
GCGTTTCTGCTCAAAGTGTGGATTATTTTAGAGAGGAGACGTCTGAATCCCTATGAACCAAATTCAGATAAAGGGCTAACAAATGATTGCTTCATACCCTACGATAACTGATGTGCATAGAAATGTATAAATTAAAATTTTAATTATTTTACTACAACTATTGAAAATTGTGAGATCATTAAAATCGCATCGGATCTAGAGTATTACTATAATTGTTATGGTGTGATGCTTTTAAATTTTTAATTTTTCATTGTGTATACACTGCGATCATGCGAACCCAACAGAAATTGTCCTAAATGGACTGGACAATTGGTGAGTAGATTTTATACTCATTAATTGAGTACCATTTGTTTAACTTTTTGATTAGTTTTTAAGTTTTTATGCATTTAGTTTGAAATTTTGGAGGTAAGAGCAAAATGAGAAGAAAATAAAAAGAAACATAAAACTTGGTTAAAATTTAGAATAATCCGCTTTATAGTGCTATTGAGGGCAGTGTTCATATTTTAATCATAACTCTTTTCTCCAATATTATTTTAACTAAATTATTGAACCATTGTAAATCTAACAGATAGATCTATAACTTTTATATTTATCACAAAATCCAGTTCTTTTGATTTCAATGAGAAAAATCAGGTTAAAGTGTCTGCACTTGACTAAAACTTTCTGGTTTGATATATCTTGGTATTATAAGCATAACTCTTTCCACATATTTCATATTAAGTTAATTTAAGTTCCAATAGAAAGAACGAACATAGATCCACAATTCATATGAATATACCAAAAGCCAGTTAGGCCTTCAAAGAGGTGAAAAATTGGTTGAAAAAGATTATATGCGTTGTAGGAATTGATCTTGGATAGCTAGTGTACCGCCTAAGCATCGCAAAGTCTACTTTGGACAGAATGTGCAGTGCCTAGGCGCTGCATGGTAGATAACTAAGGGAAAAATCATCATTTTGCCATCTTTAGGGCATCTCCATCTTATTTTTAAGATCCTAAGAGCTTCCATTTCAGATTTTGAGGAGAGAGAGAGAGAAGAGAAAACTAGCCAAGAAAGAAGAAAGAATAAGAGAAGAAGAGGAGAGAACATAGTTGAGAAGAAGATATCTACATGGTAAGAAACTCATCCCACTCCAAGTTTAATTTTATTTTCTTCTTTTTCTCATTAATTATGTTCATGGATATTGTTAAGTTATTATTCATTTTTACCATCACGAACTAATTTTTTTTCTAGGCTTGTCATGTAATCTAATTATGATGTTTTGAATATTTTTATCAATTCAATTTTTGATTTAATTTTTAAGTTGAGTTTCTATATTGTTCTTAATGTTTTCAATTACTTGGCCACTAATTGAATGATTTGTTAATCATATTGACCCGTGAGATGATATGTGTGTAGTTCTATGTGTAGAAAATTATAAATTATATATGAGATAGGAATATACTTACATGCTTTATGTAGTCTTGTGTGAGATCCATAGAACTTAATGAATTATAAATTGTTGTAATTCACATAGGAATATAATGGGTTAGCAATTGATGATATTTTCATTAGACCTTGGGATAGGCTAGTAGATAATTTAGGAATTCTCGACTATCACTTGAGAATTAAATTGAGATTGATGAGATAAATTATTCAATTCGGATTAATTATGGTGAAATTATAACCCTAAGCTTTTTAGTTTTTGAATTTAATCTTTAATTGCTTTTTATTATTAATTTAGTTTAGTGAAAGTTAGTTTATAATCATCAACACATTCTTGCATTTATTCAAATAAAATTAGAGTTAATATAATTTTGGTACTTAATAATTCAGTAGTCCTAATTGGAACGATACTCTATTCATCACTTTATTACTTATTAATGATAACCTGTACTTGCGTTCATAAAATCCACAATGGCATCGTTGATAGGAATTATTTTGTTTTGTTTATATCGATACCAAGTAATTTTAATTTTAATTTTAATTTTAATTTTTCTTGTATATATTTTTTTCTTATTTTTATTTTTCTTTTATCATTTGAGTGTACCTTGTTTATAATCATAGGTGTTTTCTTATGTATGTGATATGAGCAGAAAGTGGTAGACGAGATGGCATATAATTCATAGTATTGATCAAGTGAATATGACATGACAAATCAAGCTTTAACTCAGGCCTTTGAGATTAATCAAGAAGATGTCATTACTACATTGATTGCTCATATTGAAATCCTTTCTAAACAGGTGGAGAAATTTATTGCAGCAACTACTATTCATTCACCATTCAAGGCATGCGAGTCATATGGTGGTTTTCATGCAAGAACACAATACCAATAGAGCAATCAATTTGCACCTCCATACGTCAAGCGTGCTAAATATGGGTGGAATTACAATGAGTTGCAAAATTATCCTCTCTCCAACACTTATCAAGGATGGCCAAATTATTCTAATGCTTTATGGAGAAATGATAAGAATATGATGTGTCATGCACCTAGTTACCTACCATTAGAGAAGAAATGAAGCCTTGAAGAAGCATTAGCTCAATTCGAATGTATTACCAACCGAATCTTATTGCGAACTGAACTTAGTAATCCATCACAAGAGAGGATTATTCTTGATGAAGCAATGGCTCGATTAGCAAACACTCATAGCCAATTCATGTTAGAAGCCATAACTGATGTCCAAAATCCATCATCACAACTTCAAAACTTGGAGATCCAAAATTGTGAGATGGATAACATGTTTCCAACAAGACATCAAGATAATTTGCCTTACACACCCGAGCCAAATGGAGTGGGAGAAGAATATTGTGATGTTAGTTTGCTAAGTGATGAAGAGATTGAAACTATCTTATGGATTGAAAAATTGATGAAGGATGAGCAAGAGGTATCAACATAAATACCTCTAGCGGAGAATGGAGAAAATCAAGAAAATGTTCAACCAAGCGCATCTAAAGAGCCATCACTCAGAAGTTTCTTATCCCCATCTTCTATAAAATAACAAGCTTATATCAAGTGTTGTGGAGGATAATATGAGGATCTCATCACACAAGTATAAATTGGAGGATCACGAGTTGGGAGATTGCTCATTAAAGCATTCTGTGGTAGAAAATAAAGGTGTATTTGAGAATGTTGACAAATCTATTATCCATATAGATTTTATCATCCCTGAAATTAAAAAAGGACAAAGACATCTCTTTCACATAAAGATAACTATTTTTAGTCATCGGGCATGCACTTATCATTGTACAAAAGGCACATGATACCATGCCGGATTATGCCTATCTTTGAGGATCATCTACACTTCTTGAGCATACCAAGGCATGGCATGAAAAATACTTATTTTTGGACCCCAGTTGAGTAAGAAGAAGTCCGGCTAAAAACTATAAATTAAGCGCTTCTTGGGAGGCAACCCAAGTGTTTTACATTTTTTTTCTTTATTTAGTTGTTTAAAATTCATTTTTCCTTTTAGTTTGATAAATTTTTTTGTTTCTCATTTCATGATCCAACTCAAGTTTGATGGAGGATTTATAAAATAAGGAGTGATATTTCACCAACTAATGAATACACATCCATCATTGTTCTAGAAGAGGATGACGATAATGTAGATGAGAACTAACACAATTCAGAGAAGTCTTCTATGCTATATCTTATTTTATTTAACATTGAACACAATGTTAGTTCTAAGTTTGGGGGTGGATGTATATGCTTCATTTGATCTTATTTGTTTATAATTTTTGAAAATTGATGAATGTTGTATTTATATATGTGATTGACTCTTGTTGCATTTTTTACCTTTCTTGGAATCCTTTGACATATTGAGCATATAGCCTTGAACATTTGGTTTTTCTGTTTACTTAGAAGAAGTTTATGTGAACTCGATATTTTTTTTTTAGATCTCAAATAATTCTAGAACTTGTTTGATTGTCACTCGAGGTGAAATCCTAGGCTACATAACATTGAGAAATTGATTTAGATCATTTTTGGACCGTTTGAACCTTTCAAGCCATCCTATTTATGATGCATAATCTCTAGCATCCCCCATTGAACTTGTTGAGCCATTTTTTTTCTCAACCCTACAAATGAACCTTAACCAATGAATTTTTCTTTTATCTTACATATTATCCCACACTTAACTCATTATTATTCTAGTAATATCGTTTTGAGAATTGAAAGTGGTTTGAAAAAAAAAATGGCAAAAGAGATAGTGGTGATTTGTACAAAACTCCAAAAAAAAAAAGTAACTAAATATAAAAAAAGAGTGCAACACCCATTGTTCATAAAAACAAATAAGTTAAGGGTGTATCACTTTAGAAAAAAAGAACATATGAAAAAATAGGAGTTTAACGAATAAAGTTGTGTGACAAATCAAAAGAAGAAAAGTTCTTAAAGGTATGAGACGAAAATGTGGTGGTGCTCATCAACAAGGTTCTAGAATAGTTATGTGTTATAAGTAATTTGAGCCACTATATTGTCTTCTATCGTACCATTACCTTAGCCATACATTACAAGCTTTCAAAGTTCTAATGATCCTTGATGTTGTGTTAGTCTACATTAGTAGAGAGTAACATAAAAAACAAGCCTATGAAATTCTAAAACACATAAATAAGAGATTAATAATTTTGTTGCGAGTTTGCATAAATCAATCTGAGTAGCAAAACGTTAAGTGTAAGAGGTTACACACACACACTCAAAGGATTTAAAAATGGGTGAATTTGACACTTGAGTTGAAATTGTACATTTTGATAATATTTTGAGATTTTCTTGAGTTATAAACTCACAACATTTTTTTTAAACTCATTTGGTTAGTAAGTTTAATTATCACTTCTTATTTTACTTATTTTATTTTTTTCTTTTGCTCGAGGACTAGCAAAATGTTAAATTTGGGAGTATTTGATGAGTAGATTTTATACTCATTAATTGAGTACCATTTTCTTAACTTTTTGATTAGTTTTTGAGTATTTATGTTACTTTTTATGCATTTAGTTTGAAATTTTGGAGGTAATGGCAAAATGAGAAGAAAATGGAAAGAAACATAAAACTTGGTTAAAATTTAGAATAATCCGCTTTATAGTGCTATTGAGGGCAGTGTTCGTATTTCAATCATAACGCTTTGCTCTAATATTATTTTAACTTGATTTTTGAACCATTGGAAATCAAGAGATAGGTCTATAACTTCTATGTTTATCATAAAATCCAGTTCTTTTGATTTCAATGAAAAACATTAGGTTAAAAAGTCTGCACTTGACTAAAATTTTCTAGTTTGACATATCTTGGTTTTATAGGTATAACTCTTTCCACATATTTCATATCAAGTTGATTTAAGTTCTAATGGAAAGAAAGAACATAGAGTTATAATTCATATGAACATACTAAAAGCCAGTTAGGCCTTCAAAGTGGTGAAAAATCAATTGAAAGAGGTTATATGTATTGCAGGAATTGGTCTTGGTGTAGCGCCTAGGCGCCGCAAAGTTTGCTTCGGATAGAATGTGCAGTACCTAAGCACTGCCAATTAGCGCCTAAGTGCTGCCTGACAGATAAATAAGGGCAAAATTATCATTTTGCCCTCTTTAGGGCATCTCCATCTTATTTTTAAGATCCTAAAAGCCTCTATTTCAGATTTTGGGGAAAGAGGGAGAGAAGAGAAAACAAGTCAAGAAGGAAGAAGAGAAGAAGAGAAGAAGAGAAGAAGAGAAGAAGAGGAGAGATTTCTTTCAAGAGTTGAGAAGAAGACATCTACAAGGAAAGAAACTCACCCCACTCCAAGTTTAATTTTATTTTCTTCCTTCTCTCATTAATTATGTTCATGGATATTGTTAAGTTATTATTTATTTTTACCATCATGAACTAATTTATTTTTCTACGATTGTGATGTAATCTAGTTATGATGTTTTGAATATTTGTATCAATTCATTTCTTGATTTAATTTTCAAGTTGAGTTTCTATATTGTTCTTAATGCTTTCAATTACTTGGCCACTAATTGAATGATTTGTTAATCATATTGACCTGGGAGGTGATATGTGTGTAGTTCTACGTGTAAAAAATCATAAATTGCATGTGAGATAGGAATATATTTACATGATTTGTGTAGTCATTTGTGAGATCCATAGAACCTAATGAATTATTGATTATTGTAATTCACATAGAAATGTAGTGGGTTAGCAACTAATGATATTTTTATTAGACCTTGGGAGAGGCTAGTAGATAATTTAGGGATTCTTGACTATCACTTGGGAATTAAATTGAGATTGATGAGATAAATTATTCAATTCGGATTAATAATGCTGAAATCATAACCCTAGGTTTTTTAGTTATTGAATTTAATCTTTAATTGCTTTTATTATTAGTTTAGTTTAGTGAAAGTTAGTTTATAATCATCAACATATTCTTGCGTTTATTCAAATAATATTAGAGTTAATATAATTTTGATACTTAATAATTTAATAGTTCTCGTGGGAACGATACTCTATTCATCACTTTATTACTTGTTAACGATGACATGCACTTACGTTCATAAAATCTGCAACAACAATATATTGTATAACGTGTATAGTTGAGTGAAGATAACTAAGGAGTTGGCCTAAAGAAATTCATCATCGACAAATTCTTAGACTTCAAGATAGTGGATTCCAAAGTTGTCGTGACTTAAGTCCAAGAGCTACAGTTAATCTTGCATGACAAACATGTTGAAGACATGCAGCTCAGTGAGTCTTTTCAGGTAGCTACTATCATTGGTAAGCTACCACCTCTATGGAAGGACTTTAAGAACTATCTGAAGTATAAGCAGAATGAGATAGGACTTGAGAATTTGATTGTCAGATTATAGATTGAAGAAGATAATCGCAAATATGAAATTAAATCTAGAAAGCTGCCTATGGAAGCTAGAGCAAACTTGCTGGAACCAAATACTAGCAAGAAAAGAAAGCACCAGGGCAAAGGACTGAAACATGGGAAGACAAAGAAGTTCAAAGGGAACTGATACAACTATGGCAAGTCGAACCATAAAGCCAAGGATTGTCGACTTCCTAAGAAAGGTAATCAGAACCAGGTGCATATGACCTAGGACAAAATTGTACCAGTGGATATGATGGAGCTGAACCTGTCAGTTGTCGTGTTTGAAGCTAACTTGGGGGATAAATCGAGAGAGTGGTGGGTTGATACAGGTGCAACATGTGATATCTGCTTTGAAAAAGAGATATTTTAATCTCATATTCCAATCAATGGAAGGAAGTTGTATATGGAAAACTCTGCAACTTCCAACATTGTCGGTCTAGGCAAAGTGGTGTTGAAGATGACCTCGAGCAAAGAGCTAACCCTTGTTGATGTGCTATATGTCCTAGATATTCGCAAGAACCTGGTGTTCGGCTCCTTATTGGTTAAAGCTAGTTTTAGACTAGTGTTTGAATGTGAAAAGTTTGTACTTACTAAAAATGGACAGTTCATAGGAAAGGGATACTTAAAAAAAGGACTGGTCAAGATCAATGTAATGAATATACTCCGTAACTTTAAAATCAATAAAGTTAAATCTTTTTCATACTTGATTGAGTGTTCAAATTTATGGCATGTTAGATTAGGACATGTTAATTTTAACACTTTGTGAAGATTAGTAAATTTAAATTTACTTTCTTCATTTAAGTTTGATTCACAACATAAGTGTGAAATTTGTATTGAGGCAAAAATGGCCAAAGTACCATTCTATTAGGTGAAAAGATGTACAACACCTCTATAACTAATTTACAGTGATATATGTGATTCAAAATTTGTTCAAACTAGAAGTGAGAAAATGTATTTCATTACTTTTATTGATAATTGCACAAGATATTATGTGTATCCTTTGAAAAGTAAAGATTAGGCCTCAGAAGCTTTTAAAAACTACAAGAATGAGGTTGAAAAATCGACTTAACAAATGAATAAAAATTATTCAGAGTGATAAAGGGGGAGAATATGTAGCTCATTTTGAAGAATTTTGCTTAGAATTTGGCATTATTCATAAAACTACAGCTCCTTACTCACCTCAATCAAACAGCGTTGCTGAATGCAAAAGCCTTACTCTTAAGGAGATGATGAATGCTATATTGATAAATTCTGGTTTACCTCAAAATTTGTGGGGCGAAGTTGTCCTCTCTACAAACCACATTCTTAATAAAATACCACATAAGAGTAAGAATGAAACTCCTTATGAGTTATGGAAAGGTCGTAAGCCTTCCTACAAATATCTTAAAGTGTGGGGGTGTTTGACCAATATAGAAATACCCAAACCAAAACAAATTAAAATCGGGCCTAAGACAATAGATTGTATTTTCATTAGATATATAAATAATAGTAGTGCATATCGATTTCTTGTGAACAAATCAGCAATTTCTTATGTACGTGAATGTACAATTATAGAATCAAGGAATGCTGTCTTTTTTGAAGATCTATTTCCTTGCCAAGAAAGGGAAGAAGTTGGTCTCATAAAAAAACTTATGAAATTACAAATGGTAATCATCAAAGTGATGAAGAACCAAGATGCAGTAAAATAACCAAAATCGCTAAAACATTTGGTTCGAATTTTCTAACTTACATGTTAGAAAATAAACTAAGACAATTAGTGAAGCATTGTCCAGTCCAAAAGCTCCATTTTGGAAAGAAGCTATTAATAGTGAAATAGAATTCATTATGCAAAATCATATTTAAGAGTTGGTTGATCTCCCACCGTGAAGTAAGCCTTTAGGATGTAAATGGATCCTTAAAAGAAAATTCAAAGATGATGGATCTATTAATAAGTACAAAGCTAGATTAGTAGCTAATGGTTCAAACAAAAAGAAGGCCTTGACTTCTTTGACATATTCACCAGTAACAAGGATCACATCTATTAGAGTACTCATTGATATTGCAACATTGCATAACCTTGAGATACATCAAATGGACATGAAAACAATCTTTCTAAATGGTGAATTTGAAGAAGAAATTACATGGAACAACCCAAAGGGTTGTTTGCTCCCGGTCAAGAGAAACAGGTGTGTAGATTAATTAAGTCATTATATGGACTTAAACAAGTGCCGAAACAATGGCATGAGAAATTTGACAAAATAATGATATCAAATGACTTCAAAATCAGCAAATATGATAAATATGTCTATATAAAAGGCACACCAAATGCTTATGTCACTATCTATCTATATGTAGATGACATGTTAACTTTGGGTAGTAGTCATGATATAATAATGAATAATAAGAAAATGTTAAAGAAATATTTTGATATGAAAGATATGGGCTCAGTAGATGTCATATTGGGAATTAAGAACAACAAGATATCTGAGGGACTTGTTCTATCACAGTCTCATTATGTTGAGACAGTACTTAGAAAGTTTAATGCGTATGGTATTTTTCTAATAAAAACACCAATGGACTTAAGTTTACATTTAGGTAAAACCATGGTGAGCTCGTATCATAGTTAGAATATTCTCGAATAATTGGTAGTTTGATATACATCATGAACTGTACATGTCCAGATATTCTTACTCAGCCAACAAGTTGAGTAGGTTTACAAGTAATTCAAGCAATAACCATTGGAAGGCATTGAAAAGGGTTCTTAACTATTTAAGATTCACATTAAATTATGGATTACATTATATTAGATATCCAACTATACTAGAAGGGTACAGTGATGCAAATTGGATATTTGACACAAAAGACTCAAAGTCCACTAGTGGTTATGTTTTTACCATTGGTGGTAGAGATGTGTCATGTAAATTCTCTAAACAAACTTTTATAGCTTGATCCACGATGGAAACAGAGTTTATATCTTTAAATAATGTTGGAGAAGAAACAGAATGGTTTTATAATTTCTTAAAGAATATTCCTTGTTGGCTTAAGCTAGTGCCTTCAATTATGATATATTGTGATAACCAGTCAACTATTAGAAAGGCACAAAGTAGTATGTACAATGGTAAGTCTCGACATATACATCAAATACATAATACCATAAGATAGTTGATCTCAAATAGAGTTATTTCCATCGATCACATGAAATCGAAGAAAAACCTAGCAGATCCATTAACTAAAGGTTTAGGTAGAGATTAAGTATACTACTTATCAAAGTGAATGGGCTTAAAACCTAAAAAATAAAGAATTTTCATAGCGCTAACCCAACCTTATTGATTGGAGATCCCAAGATCTTGGTTCAATGGGATAATTAAGTTATAAAGATTCAAACAAGCACTTGGGAGTAATTTTCCTCTCATTTCAATGATAGTTAAGTGCTACCTGCTGCATGTAGTGAGGTTAAGTTATATACTTTATATGATTTCTATACTGTAAAGTAGAGTATGACAGGATACTCTGAATAGGAGGTCACCTATATAAGTGTAAAAAAAGAGCTACTTCAATGAAGTACTTATGAATCTGAGATGTTGTCCAGGACCAAAACGAACGTAACCGTGAGAACTAAATGTACTAGAAAAGTTATTATGTGGATACTGTTATCTTGGTTTACACAAACAACTGAACAGTTCAAGACATCGCGTCACTAAGCAGCCTAGTAAATGTAATAGTATTCTACTAAGGAAAGTTCAAAGCTACAGGCTACCTCGCCCGATGCAATAGCTTCTTGCATGGACTCTCTCCAGTGTCTGCATATGCATTAATTTCATTCATGTGGAGGATTGTTAGAAATTGGTATTGAAAATTGGATTTTAACCCAACTTTGACCAATAAGTTAAGTGGATTCTATTTTATAAAAATAGATATAAGTTGATTAAACATAATCTATGCCGTGAGTATATAAGTTTAGTATATTTGATTCCTCAAAACAAATTTTGGATGAATGACAAATTAATGGATAAAGTAAACTACTTAAATAAATAATTGAATATGAAAAGTTGGAAATGTGAAAAGTCACAATCCCAAATTGAAAAAGTTCACAATCCCACATTGAAAAAATGGAGCAGCTTTGTCTTACATATATAGAATCTCACTTTAGTAAGGAGTAACAAAGTGGAGCTTGATAAGTTAGTTTTATACCGATAATTCATATATCTTTTGATTATCATTTAGTTTGTTTTCAAGTATTTTTGTTATTTTTTATGCATTTAGTTTGGAATCTTGTAGGTAATGACAATAAGAGAATAAAATGGAAACATATCAAAAACTTGGTTGAAATGTGAAGAATTCGAGTTGTGGTGCTACTGATGGTAGTTTTTGTATTTAAATCATATTTCTTGGACCTAATTTCATATCACATTGATTATTGATCCATTGGAAATCCAAGATATATATCTAAAACTTCTATATTTACACAAAATTCAATTCAGTCAATTTCAATGAGAAAAACTGCGTTTAAAAGTCAGCACTGGGCTGCAAGTTTTTAGTACGATATATCTTAGTATTTTAGGCATAACTCGAGCCACCGATGTCCTATTCAGTTGATTCAAGTGCCTATGGAATGAAAATACATAGAGATACAATTCATTAGAAGATATAAAAATCTAATTCAGCTTATAAAGACATCAAAAAGCAGTTTTAATGGGCTGTACAGTGTCAAAATGCTGAAATTGAGCTGCCAGGACAGAATGCCCGACGCCTAGGCGCCGTCCAAAGCTTCCAAGATAGAATGCACAGCGCCCAGGTGTTGTTATTCCATGCCTAGGTGCTACCTTTCCAACAAAAAAGACGTTGATGCAATTTTTTGGCGACAAGTGGCAATAAATCACAAATTTTGGCATTTTTATGAGATATGCACATTAGACATACCTATACATCATTACCCATGTGATGCTCTAGTGGATACACTACATTGGTGGAGAGAAGAAGGAGAAAAGGCCAAGAAAAATGGGAAGAATTTCAGGTTCCTTTTGAAAAGCCAAGAAAAATGGGAGGATTTTTAGGTTTCTTTTGAAGAAAAGCCAAAAAAAATGGAAGGATTTCAGGATTTCTTTTGGAAGACTCTTGGAGAGAATTTTAAAAGGGCAAGATCAACATCAACCAAAAAGGGGAGGAGGATTGGTTCTTGGAACCAAACAAGGTCATTGGATGCTTGGAGACAAGACCCATTTCATTTTCTGCAATTGAAGTCAATGAGTTATTCTTGGAGACAAGGAGAGCTTCAACCATTCCTTCCACTTTACAAATTGGTGAACAATTTTCATGTTCTTTCTTATTTATTTCTTGAAGTTATATTCATCCATGGTGAACTAAATATTTATTTCTAGAGGATGATGTAACCTTATTTGATCCTATGTTTTGAATTCCAAATAATATTAGTTCAAGTTATTCATCTTGTTTGTGTTATCTTGTTTAGTATTTCATCTTGATTAATTGATCACTAATCGAGATTGTTTGACGTATGAGATTCAACACTCGAGAGAGGGAATTTTATACATGATCATAGGGATAACACAACCTAGAAATCATAGAGTTGAAAAGCTTATGAAACCTTTGAAGTTTTGAAGAAAAATTCATTGGACTTTTGTAGAGTTTTATTCTTGAATTTTTATAGAGATATCGAAATTCATGTTAGAACTCATAGTCAATTTGGCACTCGAGAGATGGAATTGATGAGTTTAGGAATTCTTAACTTACATGTGTTGTTGACTTGAATTGATATATTTTAGAATAAAGAACATAGGTGATAATTAGGTGAGTCATTCATCTAGAATATCTTGTTTATAAGGTACTTGTTATATTGTTTCTAAAAACTCCATTCTTGTCTATGTATTTTTATCTTACTTTACTTTGTTTTCCAATCATCATTCGATCTTCTAGATAAAATTAGGACTATTTAAAATACGGTAATTAATGCAATTTTTGATTACAATCCCTGTGGATACGATACTCAACTCACTGTTGTATTAAAACTTGACACCATTCACTTGCGGTTAGCAAAATATTTCACGACCAGAGCTCTCCTATGGTGCACTGTAGTAGTCTTTTGGCTAGCTTTACTAGTTCAAGAAGCTACAAGGATAGTGCATAGCACTATTCGGGCCCACACCCGCATATGTGCACGCACTTCGCAAAGGTCGCATTGGACACTTTAAAGGCGCACTTTGCACTTATTCATCTAGTTGGCATATATGGCATGACAACATGCAGTTGGAAGCTCAATGACGTGACGGAACACAACACTGCTGACAAGGCACGTCCAAAGGCTGTGAATGGACCGAATTGCTGACATGTCCATTCAATTGATAAGGACTTATCGTAAAGGTGTGGGCCTTCACAGAAAGATGCAATCGGACAAATGAGATTGATTCTTGGTAAGGAATTCACTGTAAGGGTGTGGGTCTTCATAGAGGGATCTAATCGTACGGCTCAGATTAATTTTGACAAAAAACAATTGCACCAACTCATGAATTGGCATCACAATTCTTCGAAATCTATAAATAGACCCCCATAATTCATCATTTTCATCCCATTCATTCTCTTCCTATTTTTCTCTTAAGTCCAAGAAAGTTTTATAATGCTTTTGCAGTTCGAAAGTTCTTGTAATTTGTAGTGCTACTATCACAAGAAGAAACTCATTGTATTTGAAAGACGATTGTCATATCCCGTAAACACTGAGTGCAGCGCAATTTCATTTTTAAAAAAAAGAGTGTAACTCTTGCCTCGACTATAGCCATTATTTTGTCATAAATAGTTTAGTCATTTCGATATTACACTTACCAAAAGTTCCCAACAGAATATACTTTTATCTTTAGCGATGGTGGTGGTGTGATGGTGGGTAAAGGAGAGAGATACATGGAGGATACATATAATGCATGGAATTCCCATTTCTCTACAACTAATTTAGTGAAAACTTGGGAGGAGAATATGGATCGATATATATCTAAATGATGAAAAGCAGGTTCCCATTTCTTATTACCAACTTTTAATTGGTGGATAAATTTTGGTAGCGAGTATTAATACTGTGGTGGTGGTGTGTCTTATGACCCTGGTTTTCATGCTCTCCTGGGACTTTCTCAATGTGAGTTGTTGCTAAGAAAGCTCCATTTCTACCTGTACAATACACTTTTTTTAGGCCAGGAACAATATTCAAGTGCTCTTCTGCATTGAATAAGGCTCTTACAATCAAAATGTGGGTGCAATTCAAAGAAATAGAAACTGATAAGGAAAATCATGTGGAGAACATAAGAACCATGATCCATGTTTGCTTTTTTTGGCCTGTAAATCTCTCTCATGTTCAGCTTTCTGCTAAATAATTGAAATAGAAATTTATTTTTGATGGTGAGAGATATGGTATGGTAGTAGAGAAGTTCCATTGCTAAGAAATGCTACTCCAAGGAAGGAACCCCTGGAATGCCTATTGTAGTTGTATTGGTCCTTCATCTCGTGTTTCTTATCCTCTTATGCCTTCTCCCATCTAGTAAATCTCTATTGAGCACTGTTAGTATGGAAAATTCTTGTGATTGGTTATTTTTTTTGGATTGTACATCAATTATATATAACAAGTGTAATTCACTTGTCATATAATTAGCTTGGATCCACTAACCTTGGAATGAGCTCAGCACATCAGCTTCTCTTTGTGCACTTTCCGTGAGATGTGTTTACCTTGATTCTTGCTTTAGGACTCAATCTTTCATCTAAGATGAGTATGTAATGCTTGTAAATTTTTCTGAATGATAAATCAGATTCATGGGACTTACACTTGAGTGTTCATAATTCAATCTAAATGTGTATTTTGGTAGGTCCTAATTTGTTGAGCTTGCCTTAACATTTTTCAGCGGCTGGATGGGGGTGGCGATAAAGCCACTATATGCAAAACATATATATTAGTGGTAAGATGGTAAATGATAATATGAAAATGTCACTAGTTATATTAAACAATAAGAATTTTTATTTTTCACAATAATTTTTACAAGCTCACTAGTGTATTTTAGTTGTGACTATTAATTATTAGTGACACATGTATAATTATAATAAAAATATTGTCACAAATTATAGTGAAAGTTTATTGTCACTAGATTGTCATGATACATGCATCATTATTTGTTAATAATAAAAACTTAAATACTATATATTTGTTACTAATGGTAAATAGTGATAACTTAAATACTATATATTGGTCACTAATGGTCAATAGTGACAACTTTAAAATAAGTTCTTGTCACGATTAAACTTGTTAAAGTCATTATTATGGAAAAAAGTTCTTATCACTTAATGCATATATTAGTACTAATTTAATTATTTTAACTCAATATTTTGTCGCTATCTATTTGTGTTTTTTTCTTTTTTTCAATTTTTTTCCCTTGTAGTATGTTGGCTCTCCAACCCCAGGATTATTTACATCTGATGAAGATGGAATATGGTCCATCACTTTCTCAAGCGATCTTCCCTCAATGAGCTTAGATATTGGCACAACACTTAAAAAGTGAAAGCAAGATTTTGAGGCTGAATTATGCAAGAAGTTGTGTGTATCCCTTTTACAAACGTTTTCAATTAGTTGAAGGTGAAATATTTTGGTAATGTTTTTTGTTTCACAAGGTAGCATTTATGGAAGAGTCTATTGAGAATGCAAAATCTGATCCTTGTCTCTTGACTAATTGGATGAGAAATAGAGATAAAGAAAATGACAAATAGTGAATGCTGAACATGTTGCATTGTAACGGACAAAACATCTTATAAATTATTGGAAAAGAGAGCCAAAATAAATAGCGTGGACGCAGCGGAACCAGGAATTCTTTTCTCTTCTACCGGATTAAAAATGGGACCAAACCAAGAATGCAAAGATAGTGCAAGAGAGTAAAAAATTGACACAAGAATTTTTATATGGAAAACCCAAATCGAGAAAAATTACGAGACTGTAGTCCAGACAAAACTTCCACTATGTATATAGTAGGCTTATAAAAATTCTTCCTAAACTAGGGGATCACAAATAATACTCAAGAGAATATATCTTAGATCACAAATATCTCAAGTTTCTCAACTTGGAATACTAAAGAAAATAAGAATACTATTTTAAGAGAGAATGAAAAATTCCTAAAAATTTTCTCCTTATTTATTCTCTCAAAACATTCTACTTTTCTTTAACTCAACTCTCTTGTTTTCTTGTGTGTTTTACCTATGAAATGAGAGCTCTATTTATAGGCATTGTTGATGCCAATTTTCAAAGTTAGGTAGCTTCAATGTTTGAATGTTTGGTAGCCATATTTTTTTTAAATGTTTTGGTAGCCACATATTTTTAATGTTTTGGTAGCCACCCTATTTTGGTGGATTTACCAACAATTCTCACCCTCCACCTTATATAGGGTGCTCAACCAAACCTGTCCTACTTTTACAAACTTCAAGCTTATCCCTTGATAAAGACTTCGTAAGCATGTTTGCACCATTTTCATCAGTGTAAACTTTATGAAGCACCATCAAAATTTCATCCAGTACATCTCAAATCAAATGGTATCTCACATCAATGTGTTTTGATCTTGAGTAAAAAGTGAAATTTTTACTCAAGTAAATCACACTTTGACTGTCAAGATTTTTCTTTCTTCAAGTCTAATTCATGAAGAAACCTCTTCAACCACAACATCTCATTGCATACTTCAGTTACTGCAATATATTCTGCCTCCATTATGGATAATGCCATGCATTTTTGAAGTTTTGTCTGCCAAGAGATAGCTCCCCTTGCAAATCTCATCAGGTGTCCAGATGTGGATTTTCTAGAATCAACATCACCAGCCATGTCCGCATTTGTGAATCCATCTAATAGAGTTTGACCATCACCAAACTTTAGGCAAACTTTGGAAGTATCATTCAAATATCGAAATATCCATTTCACTACATACTAGTGATGTTTGTTAGGGTTAGAGAGAAATCGGCTAACAACACCAACTGCATGCGCAATGTCAGGTCTAGTAATACCATAACATACATTAAACTTCCAACTACAAAAGGATATGGTACCTTTTTTATTTTTTCCTTATCTTTCTCACTTGTGGGACATTGTGCCAAGCTTAGTTTGAAATGACCCACAAGTGGAGTGCTAACTGGCTTTGAATTGTTCATGTTGAATCTCTTAAGAACTTTTTCAATATACTTTTCTTGAGATAACTATAACTTCTTGTTTGTCCTCTCTCTCTAGATTTTCATCCCAATAATTTTCTTAGCTGCTTCTAAATCTTTCATTACGAAAGACTTACTGAGCTCTTTCTTCAACTTATCAATTTTGTTGGTATCATGACCTACAATCAACATGTCATCAACATATAATAACAATATGATAAAGTCATCATCGAAGAATTTTTTAAAGAATACATAATGATTGGAGCTAATTCTCTTGTAGCCATGATCAGACATGAAGGAGTTAAATTTCTTATACCATTGTCTCGGGGCTTACTTCAAGCCGTACAAGCTTTTTTTTTAACCTGCACACCATATTTTCCTTACCTTTAACTTTGAATCCCTCCGGTTGCTCCATGTAAATTTCTTTATTCAAATCTCCATGAAGAAACGCAGTCTTTACATCAAGTTGTTCAATCTCTAGGTCTGAGTTGGCAGTAATTCTGAGAACAACTCTGATTGAATATATCTTCACCACAGGTGAGAAAATTTTATCAAAATCAACACCCTTTTAGCCTGTAAACCCATCTGTTTTTCAGTGTTTTCTTACCTTTTGGCAACTTTACAAGCTCATAGGTGTGATTTTCTTGTAGGGATTTTATCTCTTCTTTCATGGCCTCCAACCACTTCTTTTTCTGATCATGTGATATGATCTTTGTGAAATTCTCTGGTTGTCCTCCATCTGTGAGCATTACATACTCATGTGGACTAGATCTAGTAGAAGGTTGTCTTTGTCTGGTGGACTTTCTGACCTTTACCTCTTGTGGTACAACTAGGGAAATATCATCAACCTGTATAAGTGGTGTGAGATCCCATATATCTCCCCTATGATTCTGCACCGTAGGCGAAGAAACTGGATCTAAGTTATCAGAAACATATGAGTTGGACTCAGATTTTTATTTGGCATCATCAATTATCTGATCCTCAACGAACACGACATCCTTGCTTTTGATGATTTTTCTATTAGCTAGGTCCCATAATCTATAGTCAAACTCTTTATGACCATAACGCAAGAAGATGTATGGTTTGGTCTTGTCATCAAGTTTGAAAATTTCATCTTTTGGAATGTGTATAAATGCCTTGAAGCTAAATACTCTCAAGTGTTTGTATGAAATATCTTTCCCTGTCCAAACTCTATCTGGAATGTCACCATCCAAAGGAGTTGATGGAGAAAGGTTGATTAGATCAACTGCAATCCTCATTGCTTCACCCCAAAAGCATTTAGGCAATTTGGAATGTGATAGCTTGCATTTAATTCTTTCACAAATTGTCCTGTTCATCCTCTCTGCCATACTATTACGTTGAGGAATCTTTAGGACGCTCTTCTCAAACCTGATGTCATGATCCCAGCAAATGTTGCTCAAATGGACCTTTGTATTCTCCATCTTTGTCTGCATGAATGTACTTCAACTTTCTTCCTATTTCTCTTTCAACTTTTGCTTGGAAATGCTTAAAAACCTCTAGAGTTTGATCTTTAGATTTCAAAGCAAAGTACCAGACTTTTCTAGAGAAATCATCAACAAATATAACAAAGTACAAATGTGATACCCGAGCCTCTTACTACTCATATGGCTAAATATGATTCATGCATTACATGTTAATTTTATATGCTATTTGCATTTCTATTGACATTGCGTAATTTATTTCATTTTATACGACATTCTTGAATATTAAACTTAATTCTGAAGCTCTTGCACGATATTAGTTATTGAATTTCTTAATCTAAGTAGTTGATTTTATATTGAAATAAGAAGAAAATGAGGTGGATCAATATTAGATATAGATGGGATATATAGGTTATAATTTTGGAAGTGCTAAAAGTGTTACTAGTAACCTTATACGGTTTAATTTGATTTGATCAAGTTATTTCAAAAGTATATATTTGTAAATTAGCATACTTGGGATATTGGACATGATATAATATGAATTAAGTATCATATTACAAGGCTCTTATGTGCATATGATTTTAGAAATGCAAACTAGATAATTCTTTAAGAATCGGATGCGAATCGGTTTGGAGATCGAATGAACGGACATAGGAATTACCTATGGGAATGAATGGTGATTAAGATAGGTTGCAACCAAATAAAAATAGATGAGACACACAAGATTAGGGCTGAAAGATAAGGGAGAAAATCAGATTTGCCATTTACTTGCCACCTCGTGCTTTCTTATTAAGCTTAAGCTAACATCTCAAGCTAACACCTCAAACCCTTCACCCTTAAGCAACGACCAGACCCTCATTTCAGCCATTTTCATCTTCCAAACACACACCTTAAGGTCTCCATGTGATTCAAATTGATTTCAAGTTAAAATAAAAGCAAGAAAAGCAAAGAAGAAGTGATTACCATCAAGTTAGCCTCAAAATCTGCATAGGTAACACTTATCTATGGTTTTGCCTTTGGTTTTCAGATTATTATGAATGGTTTTATGGCTTATTAAGATTTCAATATCTCTTATAAAAGTGTTAGGAAGTTTTTAGTTAGACTTTGGTGCACAAAGAAAGGGTTTTTGATCACAAACACTTAATAGGAAATACTTGTGGCAGAAACTGTCATCTTACTGTTTTCTTGTGTTTTAGACTTCAAAAGTGTATGGTATGTTGAATAAAACCTATGATTATTACCATTTACATGACCATATATGAGTTAAGAGTATTGGAATGAATTTTTATCAGTTGGAAATTGAAATAGAGAATGATATTGGAGAAATACTCAAACTGCCAAAATAGCAAAATCTGTTTTGGTGTGCTGTGAAGGAAACTGAATTAAGGGAGCTAAATCGATTATTTTTGGTAATAATATGACCTGGTTGTCTCATTATATATGTTATCTAAGTATGGTGAAAATGTTGGAGTGATTGAATATACTTAAGGGTGCCAAAACCATTAATGTCATGAAGTGTGCAAAACTGTCACGGTAGGAAATAATCTGTTTCAGTATGTCGTGAAGAGAGCTGAACTTGGGAAGCTATATCCATGATTTTTAGCAATTCTATGATATGGTTACATTTACATACATGTTATATAAGTGTGGTAAAAATTTTGGAGTGATTGGATATGTTTAGGGATGTTAAAATTATCATGCAACTAAACTTGACAGCAAGAAAATATGAAAATGTGAATCTGCCACATTTGATCACTTAGCATGTTTCAACCTAGACATGTTGCTATTGAGTGTTAACAATTAGGTACATGCTATTAGAGTTATAATACTTCAATTACATGATGTTTTCATGTATTTAAGATGAGAAATTGAGGTATTTGAGGGGCTATATTGGGTTCTAGTTTGTGAAACCTTGATTGTTAGCTTATAGCTTGGTGTTTAAGGTCTAGTATGAGATTTTGTGCTTTCAACTTGCCAAATTGGGAATGGTGCTTGATGTTGGGTAATATTACATGCTATTTTACATCTAAGGTTGGAAAGGAATACTAAACAAATTTAGACTAAGCCACCAACCAAGTGAAAGGTAAGTAAAGATTCATTTGCAACTACAATGCATAGACATAGTAGATGTGTGAATTATATGTAATATCATAAATCATATGTGCATAGTAGAGGGCTCTCCATTGAGCATACATACATGGGCATTGTCATTAGCACGTGCATGCATCATATACTAGCATTGTGATAAATCTTGCATTGCACGGCATGATTCAGAGAAAGGAAAATGTTTTGTTGACCACTACTAGTGTACCGAAGCATGCATGGATTTGCATGGTGTTATGCATGGATTTGCAGGTTCGCGTGCATGGATTTGCATGCGTATGAGTATGCATGGATTTGCATGCTTATATGATTATTGGCCATTGGATTATGGCGGTATACAGAGCTCTTTTCCGGTGCATGAGATAGTAGCGTTGGTCAGGGGCCCAAGAAAGAAATAATTTTGAGAGAAATATTTTGATGCATAAAATTACATTGTGAGCATAGCATTTTGAGTTGCATGACTTGATATTGTGGATTATTCTTTGACATGCATAATCTTTACTTGCTGAGCGTTAGCTCATATAGTTTATGCATTGTAGGTGAGTACGATGATACTTGAAGCATCTTTGGCTGGCTAGTCGGCTGTTGGAGCTCCTGCAAGTGTTTGAGGGAGTGTGTACATGGACGACGACCTGTTGGGCTATTTTGTTGGCTTGTTATATTTTGAGTCTGGTGTATTATGTTTTTAGATTGGTACTATATTTCTCTTTTAAAACTTTACTGTAGTTAAGTATGTAAATATTGTGGTCGTTGTGGGTGTTGTGTTTTTATATAAATACTGATCCTTCTATTTTAAACAGGGTTGTGTATGTAAGAAGTGATTTAGCTTTTCTTAAAATGTTAAAAAAAAAATATTCCATGCATGCACACAGGTTCTATCATGTCAAATTATACAATATATATGGTTGTGTAGGAAAGGGGGGGGTGTTACAACAAAGCACCACCAAGAGTTCTATCTTTCATGTAACAATAAATCAATATGCACCAAATCTAAGTGATGAGATTTTCTAGATGGAGAAAAACTTTTGAATGCAACTCTATGTTATTTTTCAGCTAAACAATCAACACAGGTTTGTAGGTGCATATTTATTACCTCGGGGAAGAGTTTTTTCCTGGCCAAAAGTTCCAAGCCTTTTTAACTCAAGTTTCCAAGATTTTATGTCATAACTCAATGGAGGTATTTTTGATAATTACATTAACCTCTCAATTGGATAGTTTAGCCTATATCAGGTAGAATGAATTATGGTTTTTACCTTTAGTAACAATGAGATATCCTTTGGTGAGCTTCCACTTTCCTTCACTAAAGTAATTAGCATAACAATCATCGTCAAACTTGCCAGTGAAAATAATGTTGAGCTGAATATCAGGAATATGTCTGACATCTTTGAGCATGAGTCTACATCTAAGATGATACTCCTTATGCCAACGACTTCCATCACACCATGATTGGTTATTCTGACTTTGCCAAAGCTGCCACTAGTGTTTGATATGAACATATCACGATGTGGAGTGGTATGATATGAAGCTCCTAAATCAATAATTCAGTCTATCTATTTGCATGATGAGCTGAGACAAGCATGATCATAAATAATGACAACATCACCATCAGCTACAATAACATTGGTAACTTTATCATCTTTCTTGTTTTCATTATTTCCATTCCGTTGATCTCTTTTATTTTTCTTGCAATCTTTCTTATAGTGGTTTGGACCACCACAATAATGATATTTGAAATCCTTCTTGGACTTAGACTTCCCCCTGGATTTTTCTATCCAATTTAGATGACATTTATTCTTGCTTCTTCCTTCTTTATCAACATTTTCTTCTAATAATGCTTTTGACTTAGAAGAATCTTCTTGCTCCTTTCTTCTAGATTATTCATTAAGAAGACAATTTTTAACCATTTGCAAAGTCAGTACTCCATTTGGAGCTGAATTATTGACTGATACTACAAGTGTATCCCAACTATCAAGCAACGAGTTAAATGGTAATAAAGCAACCACTTCATCATCAACCAGTATCTTCATAGTGATGGATTGATTTATTAGACATTGGTACACATTTAGGTGCTCCGTCATGTTGCACCTTCTTGGTACCTAAGCCGAACAATTTTTCTAATAATAGAAGCTTTGTTTAAGGCATTTTTTTTCTCAAACATGACCTCCATTTTCTTTCATAAAATATCAGCATTTTTCTCATTTGCAAAATGATGGAAGATACTATGCTCAATAAAGTATAGAATATATTCCACTGTCTTTCTATGGAGAATATTTCATTCATCATCACTCATTTATTTTAATTTGATAGTATCACCATACAAGGGCAAATAAAGATTCTTGCAATAGAGAAGATCTAACATACCTGGTTTCTAAATAGAGTAGTTTGATCCATTTAATTTGAACATCCCCCCAAAAGATGTCGATTTTTCTATTTTTTAATCCGCAATTGTAACAATGTGGATTTGATACTACTTGTTGGGAAAGAGAGCCAAAATAAATGGCGTTGAGGCAGTGGAACCAAGAAATTCTTTTCCCTTCTGTCGGATTAACAATGGGACCAAACCAAGAATGCCAAAGATAGTGTAAGAGAGTAAAAAATTGATATAAGAATTTTTACGTAAAAAAATCAAATTGAAAAAAACCACAGGATCATAGTCCAGACAAAACTTTCACTATGTATATAGTAGGCTTACAAAAATTCTCCCTAAACTAGAGGATACACAAATAATACTTAAGAGAATATCTCTTAGATCACAAATATATCAAGTTTCTCAACTTGGAATACTAAAGAAAATAGGAAGACTATTTTAAAAAAGAATGAAAAATTTCTAAAATTATTCTTCCTATTTCTTCTCTTAAAATACTCTATTTTTCTTTAACTCAACTCTCTTATTTTCTCTCTTTTTTCTTGTGTGTTTTAGTTATGAAATGAGAGCTCTATTTATAGACATTGTTGATGTCAATTTTTAAAATTTGGTAGGTTCAATGTTTAAATTTTTGATAGCCATATTATTTTAAAAATTTTAATAGCCACATATTTTGAATGTTTTGTTAGCCACCTTGAAAGGATATAGAAATATTTTAAATATTTTAATAGCCATATTTTGAAAGGATATATTTTGCCTCTCAATTAAGAAAATATGTTTTATTTTTAAATTTACCCATCTTTTCAAAATATTTGGAAAAATATAGAAGTCTTTCCAATTGAAACTTTAAAATTATTATCTGAACCTAATGATATAAATAATTAAATTAAACTAGACCAATTACCAAATGAGATAGTTGATTTTATACTTAGATTATTATTTTAAAATAATTTTTTATTCATTAAATTAATTTCATTCTCAGTATTATAGATAATTATTAAATAATCATAGTAACATCGTTTAAAAATGAAGAAGCAAGAAAAGGAATAATATAAATATTAAGAATGAAAATGTAGATGGTCACCAATTTTTAATCTTCTGATATTAGCTAGCCATCTATTCCTAATATGATCTTACGACTTTGTGGAAACTTGTGTTTCTGCCAAATAATCATGCTGATTTGATCACTTCAAAAGTTCTTAGAAATTTTCCTGCAAGTATTAGTTATTTAACAACTATTTGTGATAACTAAGACAAAATTTAATTCTTTAAATAAAAAAATATTGTTTCTTATAGCAAACTAAGTATAAAATCTAACCATGTCATTTTATAATTAGTATGATCTAAATTAATTGATTTTTATTAAGTTCAAGTAAAAAATTTTAAAGTTTCAATAAATTTTCAAATACATTGAAAAGAATATTTAACTTAAAAAATAAATTACATTTCTTTAGTTGGAGAGAGCAAAGTTTATAATTTTATAATTTGTGGGCGGTGGGGGGTAGGTAATGTGGATAGCTTTATAGTTTAAGGGGGCAAACCCATCTTCAGGGGGGGTGGGGGGCGTAACTTTCATAGTCTTTTATTTTTGGAATGAGTTAAATGTATTAAATATCCTTTACAAATGGTAAAATATAGATAGGCCAATCGGTGATGTCACCCAATGCATATGTAAATATGTTCGCTACCCATTGTTTATGCACTGTGTGTATAAATATTATGTTAATTATTCTATTTTTTTACTGAATGAAATATTTAAGACAAGATATATGCTATTATGTTAATTATTCTATTTTTTGACTGAATGAAATATTTAAGACAAGATATATGCTGTCCAACATCTATTTTATCTATGTAAATAATTTATTAATGAATCATCTTCTTGAGAGGTTTATAATATCCATTCTCGTGAAACTCATTCTCAAGAGGAGCTCTACTCCATTAGATTGCTTGATAACTAATCAATATTAGCAGTCTATAACAAGAATATTTTAAACAATCAATTTAACCCAATATGAAAACCTTATAGACCAATAATATTGTCTTAGCTTCAAGCTTATGTTTTGATACAATACTTGTCAAGAACCGAAATATTGATGACCAAGAGGTTCCATATTTTGAAAGCTTTCATCTTATATCACTCCTTAAATATTCAATTAAGATTGTGAATTGTTAAATTATATATAACAATATAATCATTGTAATTTATTACATGATCATATACACATTCAGTAATTTACAAATCCATTTAAATAGTATTCAAATAAATGACATCCCCTAATGTAGTACTTATAGTTAATTTGCAAAAAGGGTTAATTATAAAAACTTAGGTCTTCCTTGATATTTATCTCAATTTTGTAGATTAAATCTATTGAGAGGAGATATTTATAAGATAGAGACAATTCTTAAGGAAGTATTTGTAATACATCAAATGAGTATTTACAATTATAAACTTAGAAAGTTGTTTCTGTAAATTATGTTTTCTATAATTAACCCTTAAAATTAATCAAATTCGTATATGATGTTAGAATTTGAACTCAACCTTAAGTTACCACTGTTCAACACTAAATAAAAACCTAGTCTATAAAGATTGCATATCGAATAACATATCACCTATAATTCCAATCAAAATATCAATGCACTGTAACTAGCACACGTTCTTTCTAGCAAAATCTATTGCCTAAAATGTATTTGGTTATAACTTTATCATGTTACTAGTAGCAATATTAGACAGTTAGTATCAAAATTAACAAAAAGTAGTAAATAACCATTTGATATTGAAATAGCATATAAAGTATATAACGTTTTCGGTAAGTGGGTATAATATACTGACTATTGGACACTACAACTCAAAAAAAAAAAAAAAAAATGGTTTTAAAAATGTTCTGATAATATCTAGTTTTATAACAGAAAATATTTAGCATCCATCATCTAAATCATCCATGATTACTACAATTTTTAATCATTAAAAATTTTCAATACGATTTTAATATTGTAATCTCTATTTATCATAGTAAATATTAAAACAAATGTAATCGCCAATGTTATTTAGAAAATCCACTAAAACTTTACTACTTACCATCAATATGGAGTTACTTTCTTCAAAGCTGATACGATCTTTTATGGAAAAAAGAAAAAAAAATGTGTAAACGAAATAGAAGATAATGACTTGATCATAGGATCAAACTAATTTTGATTACCATTTTTATAACCTCAAATGGCACTTTAATCCTCTATTTTATTTTATATTTTCTTTCATATTTCATATAACAGATATACGTTAAATGTATATAATTTGTAATTAAATATTATATATTTAAATACTTTTTTTTATAGCACTTTAGATCCTATATTTATATATTTTATTTTATATTTTTGCATCAGAATGTAATCTCCAATCAAATATTATGTATTGAAATAAATATTTTATACACTTGTGGCTTGTGGCTGTGTTTACGAGATTATGTGAAAGTTAAAAAGGAAAAGTGATAACCCTGAAAAATTAGCTTTATAATTAGTTAGATCAATTAACTATACGTCCCAATATATACATATATATATATATATATCATGTTTTCGTAATTTACTTCTCTGACCCCACTACAAATTCAATAAAACAACAATATAGAATATGAGGTTACAAAACATAACTCGGTGAAAAACAATTAGTTGAATGGTAAGAAAGGTAATCTAATCCCATACAATTATATATTTAATTTTTTTTTATCACACAGTTAGTTTTACCCTAGATATATTTTTATGACAAAAAAATAACACTAAAATAAAAAATATTCATAACTTAATCATCACCATACGGTAATGTGAACAAATGATGGACACCACTTATTGAATTTTCCAACACCATGCCACACATCTTCCACTTAGATAATAGTTATCCAGAAATAACAATAACTTGTGATATAATATTATTGAATAATTAATAATATGTTAATTTATTTCCTTAGGTAACATAGCACTAAAGGACATTAATACGCCCACAGAGTTAAATTTCCTAACTTGGTTGCGACCACAAAAGGAGGAATCTATGTATGACCTGCATCACCAACTACCAAAAATGCAATTTGAATTGTTTATTATAATTTTATATTGTATTTTATATTAATCAAGTTATGTATATAAAATATTTTTATAAATATATATATAAAATTAATTATATATACGTGATATGTATGTATGTATGATACACAATGCAAGATGCAATATCAAATTGAAATAAAAGATTCAAATTAAAAAAAATGAAAGAAATTTTAGCTACGTTTGTTGTGCCTTATATTTGCGAACCATAAGTATATTTATGCAGCATAAGTACATTTAGAGGATGTTTGACTAAATTTACATAAAAAAAAATGTGTTTAAAACTTGTAAGATAATAGATTTTATGCTAAATATAAATTTGAGAAATATTTAAATAAAATAAAATTATGTAACTTATAATATATAAATAATAATGATAATTTTGTAATTAATATAGTGTAGGAGTTTGTTAAAATCTTAAAAATAAGTTAGATTCATTTACTTGTTTTTCAAAAAGTAATTATGCAGGATCTTATGTTAAATATAAATTTGTAAAATATTTAGATAAAATAAAATTATGCAAGTGATTAATAATGATAATTTTAGAATTAATATAGTATAGAAGTTTGTTAATATTAAAAATAAGTTAAACTCTGCTTGTTTTTCAAAATGGAGCGAACTATAAGCTTATCTTCTTAGACTTTTGTCAAATACTTTATAACAACTATACCTCAAGTTTATAATTTCATGCAAACATTCTTTTAATCTTTATGGATAATGCCCATTTAGTTGTAAATTGATTGACCAACTAAGAATTCAAGTTGATGAGATTAAAATATGCAAAACAATGACCTGTGTTTAAAGAGATGCATCGTATACCAACACACATAAATTCTTTATACTTTTTTCCCCCACTCAGTCCTTGACTTGACTTATTTTATTTTTATTAGGCTGACTTTCAAGGACCCTAATTTCGAGTTAATAATATGTTTTAGTCAAGTAATCAACGGTGGCGCTAATTATGTGTAAGATAACACTTTATCCACTCCAACCATGAAAAATAAATAAACGTTTTAACAACACCCCCACCCAATCCCATTGAATCGTGTAAATGACATAATTACATTGGCTTGCATTTAGGGATTATAATAGTGCTCAACAATTCATGTAAAAAAGTTAATATGGTTTATCCAAAAAGTAAATATTGTTATTGTAATTCATGAATTTAAGGATAATTTAAATAATTATTTCTATTAGGTATTTATGTAAATTAAATTGAAACTCCTCAATCTAAAATGTTTTAAAATAATAAATTTGTCAAATACTTAGTCACTATATTAAAGTGTGATATTAAACGTAATCCATACATGTACGTTAGATAGTTATTCTCATCTGAGTCTTATTATTAAATAGTAGTTTCAATAATCTAAGTAAATTTTTCTTGTTTTACTAACAACTACATAATACATTTATGATTAGGAGTGTCGAATAGAATTTTGGTATATTGAAAATGCCAAAATAGTATATCGAATAAAGAACTGAATTAATCAATTTAGTTCGATTATTTCTGAATTTTTTTTGGTAATCGATTTTTTTTTAAAAAAAATCATATATATTTAAAAAATTAAAAATTAAAACCATAGTTGTATTTTTCAATTTTATTATTTATTTTCGGTAAGTAAAAAAATTTAAAATAGTATTAAAATAAATAATAGATATAAAACATACACATAAAAATTAAATATATAAATATATAAAAATAATAATTTGGTATTTTGTTTGATAAATCGAAACCAAAAACCAAATACTATATCGAGTTTTTAATTATGGTTGGATTTAGTCGGTTTATTGAACTGTGAACACCCTTGTTTATGATAATTAAACATAATTTAAAAAAATGAAAAAGAAATATTTTATGCTAATAAGTAAAAAGTAATGTTATCTTTATTCTGGCATATAAAAAGGTCTGGTAAATGAAAAATCTATTATCCATCAATCTTTCATGCTAAAAGTAATTTTATATGGGATATAAGTCATACTATAGATATAGGCGTTGCACAGGCCACGAGTAAGTGGCACAAAATATATATATATATATATATATATATTAAAATAGAAATAAACTGCATAATATGAAATTAATTAATTTGTGTATCTCAGCTGCTAGTGGAAGAATCATGTGAGCCTGACTCTTGGGCAAATGGATGCGCTGCGCTGACCTTGTGCGGAGCATAACTGGTAGGCCAATGACTAGCTTCGAGAGTTCATTATTGAAACCCTTGGTGGAGTTAAAAAAAAAAAAAAATAGAGTTCCCACTATACACTTTGAAGAGATGAGTGGGAGACCCGAATTGCATTGATGTTTAATGTACACTACATTGGTTCATTACATTTGAATAATAAAGAAATAAAGGTATAGGTGTAATATACGTGAAATTTAGTTGAAGAAAACAATACTAAAATGGAATCCGGAGGTGTAATTAGAAATGACAAGGGTATGTATTTGGGGCGGTTATAAAATTATCAGATTTCAATTCATTTGATAATAAAAAAAATTAACAATTTAACTATGTACTAAAGGAAATGGAGCAAAGGAAATATTATTAAACAAGCATACAAAAATTCTGAAACACTTTAGAGATGATATAACATCAAACATAGAGTAATAAGACAATAACAAAATTGACAAATCAAACTATTGGGAAGTGGGAATCATTCGTTAAACACAGTTTTCACATCAGGTTTGACTACGTCATGATGGAAGAAAAGGGCACTCTTGAAGTAGTGAGGCTGAGGACAAGTATTTAAAAGAGATGGGCTTGTGGGAACTTTTGTTGAACACCTTGAAGGCAATGGAGCAAAATGCTAGAAAGCAAAAGAGTCGGATGGGGTGGTGGAGTCGTGGAGGTGGCAATGAGAGAGTTGCTCTGAAATTTTGATGGGTGGGTGGGGGTGATTGAGAAAGGCTCACTTGAAGTGGTAGGTAAAGAGAGAGGGGGTAAAGGGAGAGAGTGAAACTTTTAGAATTTACAAAGAATATATGTATATACACACACACACACACCTAACGAGGGCAGGTCTAGGACGGGTCTAACAAAATCCATTACTGCCCCCAACCTACTAGAGTTTTAAAAAATAAACTCTATTACCCTCATTAAGAGCCGTTTGCCACCCCGAACCTACCCTAAGTAGGTCAAGATTGACCCAGACTTGTTGCCATCTAGAGGTGTAATCACTCTTTTAGAATGTTGTTTGGTCGAAAGCTAGCTAAGTCTTGGCAATGAAATTCATATTGGTTGTGGGTAGACATATCAAAGAGCAAGAAGAAATGGCCAAAGTGCCCTTTTGCAGATAAAATTGCACGATTATGCTTGACAAAAAATGTAATTCCCTCCTTTGAGAGAACATAGAATTTCTAAAATGCCATTTTGAAAATCAAAATGGGAATAAATTGACTACAAATAGCCAAAATACCTTTTTGGGTGTGAAACAAGCATGATGTGTAGCAAAGCTCAACATATCCCTTCTTGGGCTTAAGGTTAATTTGAATACTTGTGTTGGCCATATTTCTAATCAGGCCTAAAAGACATTCAATCTCAACTCAATAAGACATTTAGGTCCAATAGGCCCAAGTCACGTATGAGGCCTATGTAGTCCACAAACATTAGATACTAAGTTAATAAGACATATAAACCTATGAGGTCCAAATCACATCAAAGGCCTATGCAACCAATGTTCCATTTAAACAGGTATAAATATCTCTTTCTATTTTATTTATTAGGTACACTATTCATTTTACTAAATTTCAGCTTAAAGTTTAGCTTTGTTCTCTCGGACACTTACTGACTTAAGTATTGGAAGGATTTTCCCGAGACCCCTAATCATCTGTTAATGTTGTAGGCAAGGACCCCTTGAAGAAGAAGATGCTCGTAGGAGATCCAATCCTAGAGAGGAGTTAATCTCAACATAAGGAGCATCCCAGGGTAAAGAGTATTTACCATCATCATTCTGGTGCCGTTAGTAGAAAATGCTTATCGTAATATTGAGAATGCAGACTTGCATTAGAGCAAGAAAGACTAACACACAAAGAGCTTGCTTGGTACGAGGAGCTAATGATGATGGAGTAGACCAACGATCTTTAGTGGTGCTAGTAAGCCTCGGAGGTACTAGAGCAACAACCCCCATCAGGAGGATCTCATCTGGAGATGGTGATTCTCTCAAGCAAGGAGCACTATAGGCCTTGTTGGAGAAAACTGAGCAGCAACTAGGGAGATGACCCAGTATATGGCAAATCATCTAGCTAACCCATCTCTACACCAAGACCAAAACCCATCGAAAAAGGAACCAACAAAGGAAGAAGTATAGCGAGAAGGAGAGGAGATAATATACAAGATCCTAGTAGCGAGGCACTCCCCAATAAGTAGTAGACACACAAATCTGCTAGGGAGGAAGAATCTAATAGTGTTCTTCATTCGGTCTTCTCTACCAACAATGTCCATTCGTTAGTAGTGGCACCCCAGAGAAGGAGTCTTTTTTTAGTAAACACATTAGTTGAGCCCCTCTAATCAAGAGTCAAGACCTCAAACCTCCTGGAGTATGACATAATGAGGGGCTAGCAGAGTTAGAGTAGAATAACAACCCAAAAGGAGCCTCAACAACTTTAGAAGCCTCAACACTAGTGAGCTCATGCAATACCCATCAAGCATTATGGTTGACCATTGCTATGTGATAAAGTTTTCTCATAGTCAGTACCTTGTCTTTGAGTGTAACTCTTTGCCACCAAATTGGCCTTCTAGATTGCTACCTCCTTATTTAATACCTTCTTGAGAGTCTATCAAGGTTCATACCTTATTGGATACATAGATTCCATCTCAAATTGCATGCCCTCTTGCCATTCCTAAATCAATGTTAGAAATTACCTCCCCATAACTTCTTGGATCAATATCCAAAGGTCCTTGTCATTGCTTTCATGCAAGAGGCTGTACCTCTTAGGCAACCTTGAAAATTCTCTTGAATCTCTTTGGAGGTTGTGTACTTGAAGCTTGAGTAATAGGTTGTGGCACCATTACCTCTTGTGGGACATTGTATGGTAATTGAATCCTTCAAGTTCTATCCAATATGAATTCTTCTCCAAGAATGTGTATTCCTCGAAATAAATATCTTTTGTTCGAAGGAGTTGGAAAACTAATATCTTACGGATTTTTTTGAATGGCACACAAACTTGCATAGATGCATCTTGAATTCAACTTATCTCCTATTGATTGCTTCACACCATATCTTAGGTCTTTATATGAGGGCGTTTTTCCACATTACATCTTGTATGGTACTTTGGGTACTAACTTAGATGACAATCTATTTAATAGATATGTTGTTAATTCTAGGGTGTATTCCAAGAATAAAAGAGAAAGCCTAATAAATCTTATCATGGATCGACCATATCCAATAAAATTCAATTCCTTCACTCAACAACCCCATATAATTGAACCATATAAGACAGAGTCCACAGTAAGAGAATCTCATTAACTTTTAGATGATCAGGGAACTAATCGCTTGACTGTTCTCCTCATCATCAATTGAAGATCCTTAATACTACATTCAATTTGATTCTCTACTTCATGTCTTAATTCTTTAAATTTTTTCAAAGGCTTCTCACTTATATCTCATTAAATGCACATTCTCATTCAGTGAAAAATCAATGATAAAAGTAGTGAAATATGAGTAGTTCTCTCTAACACTAATCCTCAATGGTTCACATACATTAATAAATCAAATCCAAATAATGGGTGGCAAGTAGTACTTGTCCAACAAATGGTGATTTTGTATATTTCCTTTCAAACATGATTCATAAGTTGGCATTATTTGCAAGTTCATGAGGTCCAGCAAATGTGAAAAAACCGGCTTGTGAATTCTTTCATTAGAAGTATGTCATAATCTTACGTGCCACAAGTATGTATTATTTTAATAATCTTTTTTACATTTCTAACTTTGTTAAATACATAGGATATAATTTGGGATGAATATAGCATAAATTATTTTTCAATGTATGACCACAACTTAAAAAACTATATGACATTTTTATTTTTGATTCTTTAATCAAAACCCTCTCTATCTAGTAGAGATTTTGTTTTTAACAATGCTTCATAGAAAAGAATAATTAATTAATATTACACCAATTTTATTATATAGAGCTAAGTGGCTCGTCCTATGACAAATGAAGCAATTATTGCTTTATTCTCAATTCTAAGGACTGTCCTTTTATTTAATCTCTTGCTTCTTGTTCATCTGCAACTCCTTGAAGGAGAATTGAATACCTAAGAAACATTGTCAATCTTATAAGATTAACAAAACAAAAATTTCTGTTAGAACTTTTTGTCCATTTTAGTTTCTCTGTCCTTCCTTTTCGTTTTTGTTCTTTTGAGAACTCTTTTAGTCCCGTCTCTTAAATCATTTGCCTTCGAGTAGGACAAACCAATCAAACAAAATGGGCTCCTTGTGGTTAAAGTCTCTTACAACATTTATAAGAGGTTCTTTTACAACATTTATAGAATGTGCATATACAATACTTTGTAAGATGCTTGCCAAAATTTTATGGGAGTCGTTCTACAACTCTTGCAAAAACTTCCCCTAGCACATTAATTATTTCTCAAACTTTGGAATAATTTAGGTAGATGGGCCAATGAGTTTGTTTGTGTTTACAGGGGACATTTTTGTAAGTGGATTTGTAACCATTTATATTTGTAATAACAGTTATCTACAAAATAAAATGTGAGGCAAAACGTCAGAGTTCATTTATCAACATCATATTTATAATATATGTCTTTTAATTATAAATGACTTCTATTATTTCATTTGAATTTGATCACCTTGAAAAGAAATTTCAAAAAATCAAATTTCCTAACAACTTTGAGATCCAAAAATCGAGGAATCTAACTTGTTTGTTGGGCAATAGCAATCAACTCTTAACTGTTATGCACCTTCGAGAGTTTCTTAAAGGACCAGTAGATAATTATGAAGGTATTGTATATGACCAAACTGGGAGCTGGTAGAAATTATTTAGTTTAAATAAATATGTCAAGTACTTAATTACTATATAAAATATTTTATTGAACACTATTGGAACTACGAGGTGTGCTTAACCTAGTATAATACCATAAATAATTAAGGAATTATTTAACTATGCTAATTTTTGAAGAAATTTTAATTTATTCAAAAAATAATTTTCTAAATAGTAATTTAAGTATAAACTTCCATTGTCATTTTATAGTTAATCTAGTATAATAATTAACTATTTTTTATTTTTAAGTTTATAAAAAAAAATTAAAAATTTCAATATGTTAAGCATCAACAGTTCCTCAAATATATTTTAAAAAGGGATAAAACTGAAAGATAAACGGAGTATATATTAGTTTATTTAACTATGTGTACTGTCATATTTGGAGGGACGCAGGTGTTACCATGCCTAAAGTTGACGGGGATAAATTGTTATTGCCTAAATTTGTACAATGAACCAAGTTATGGGATTTAATGTGATGTGACAATTTTTGAAATGGACTTCAGTTGTGGTTACAAAAATGCAAATATCACGGTCATAAAGTTATTCAACTTGATTTGGTCATTTTGAACAGCACAATCTGTTTAGGAGTCCGATTTTTTTATTTTTATTTAGTAATTTATATTTATATTATATTATATTATAAATGCATATTAAGTATATAAAAAATTTACCTAAATATACACTTAATTTTACATCACTTACATTTAAGAAGTAGAATACAAAATTTCACATTGAGTATTTAAAAGGGTATTCACTTTGATATGTCTGTTGCGATAAAAGAAGACTCAAAAGTCTGAAGACACAGAAACTAGGAATCCACTATCCTAAAATTCATCATTTGTATGACTCAGTGTTGGACACCACATTCTTAGTTGCCCGTGTTTGAACATCTCTAACTGCTTAAACAGCTTAAGAATCAAAAACAATAGACATCGCCCCCTGATTCCTGTCCTTCTGACTTTCTTCGTCTACTTTCAGCAATCCTTCCCAACTACCTATAAATATAACAAGTCTATCCCTCTTGAAAATTGCTCATTTCACATTGTTTTCCTCTGTCTCTATATATAGTTTATACGCACCTTGGACAATTGCATTCTCAAGATTCCTAGAAGCTTTTGTCTGTAAGTCTGAACCATATGTATAAATTCTGTTTTCTTGGACAACCCTTCTCAACTATTGTAAATATGCATATATCTATGTCATGTATTGGATATGAGACGTGCACGGTTGATTCTATATTGCTTTTTGATTGGTTTCATGCATTTAGGAGCTTAATTGCACGTAGGTTTTGAACAGAAAGTTCTTATATGTATCGAATGTTTTCAACACTAGACGGTGAACATCATGCATGTCAGCATTGTACTGCTGTCGCTTGATCCTCAATGTTAGATACGAAATATTCGCAATGTATTTTCTGTTTTGGAATGTATTATGTCACGTTCTTTATCGCCATGGTTATGCAATACTTTTGTGCCTTAGGCAAAAAACACTTGTTATCAGGTTAATGATAAGAGATCCTAGTTAATGTACCTTCTCATTTCAACTTTTCATCTTAAAGAGTGTAACAGGGTAGTTCTTTTTTGATATCTTTTATCTTTGATTTCAGGACATTAAGGTCAATTCTAGCTCATTTTTGCATACAAGGCAGGCAAGAGCCTAGACTCTAGGCACATAAGCAAAATGGATCAAGGCACATTTTCTGATCAGGACTCTGAAACAGAAAGCTTCAAGCGTGCCAACCGCGTTTCATTTAGCGGCCCGTTGGTGAGTAACAAAGAGAAAAGCAGCAGAACAAGTGCGAGAGTCAAGGATGATGACTCCTATGTAGAGATAACATTGGACGTTAGGGATGATGCGATGGTGGTTCAGAGCATCAGAGGTTTAGAGGAGGAGGCAGCAGCTTTATCTGATCCGCTGGATAAAAGGCCTAATTCTCTTGGCTCCCTGCTCTCGTTTCATTTGAGGCAAGTGTCACGGGAGCTAACACGGATGACCTCTTCAAAGAGGTTGAACAAGCTTGCTCGTAATCAGTCTGGCACTGTGCATGCCCTTAAAGGTCTCCGATTTATGAACAATAATCTTGGAAATGAAGGCTGGTCTGAGATCCTAAAGCGCTTCAAAGAACTTGCTGTTGATGGGGTTCTACACAAATCACAATTTGGTCAATGCATAGGTTTGTTTGTGATGTATTTGCATAACTTAATCTTGCCCAGAATATACAAATGAATCATAGTTGTTAATCTATATTTGCTGTCAAATGATCATTTCCCACACATAAATGAGCAGAAACTGATGAACATTTTTGTCATTAATGGTCAGGAATGAAAGAAACCAGCGAGTTTGCAGATAAACTGTTCGATGCTCTGGCACGAAAGAGATGCATCACGTCACCCTCAATCACCGAGGCAGAGCTCCTTGAGTTCTGGGAGCAGATTACAGACACAAGTTTCGATGCAAGACTGGAAACATTCTTTGACATGTAAGCTTTGGCTATACTTCCAGATTTTAGTATTTACTTAGTTCATGAGGGACAAACTGTTTTAATTTGTAATGGGAAGCAGTGATTAAGTCAGGTATCAGCAACTGGTTATCCGAAAAAAACTTCACTATTACTTAGACATTGGAAAAGAATGCGATCTCTACTTCAAACAAACAGGCCAAGCACTTTCTATCGTATTACAAACATAGTTTAGGACGTCATACGGGCTCAAATGCTGAATATACAAACAGAAAGAAGGAACTAAGAAACAGCAGTTTACTATGCAAAAGGAAATGGATCTTCTTAAAATGGAAGTGAGTTGTTGTCCTTTGCTTTTGGACTCTAGAAGTTATGAATTCTTAAGATAGTCCTTTCTTTTTGGTTGCGAAAGCATTTCCAATGATAGTACTTTCAGGAAATTTTTCACATTGTTAGCACTGTTTACTCATAAAATATGAACTCCAGTGTAATATTTGCATTCAGAGAAGGTCTAGGAGAAAACTTCAGGAAGCAAGCCGTTCTTTGGCATGGATGAAGTAGAAAATTAGCTACTAGTAAACTATTTTTATTTGTGGAATAATAAAAAGTACTCAATTATACATGGTTTTATCAAAGTGCAGGGTAGACAAGGATGCTGATGGGAGGATTATGGAAGAAGAGGTGAAAGAGGTAAGGTCCCCAGAAATGAAGCAGAACTGCAATAACTCAATTATAATCAACTTATAACTAACTATAAATAGTCCTTTCGCAGATCATCACTCTTAGTGCTACTGCAAATAACCTGTCAAAAATCCAAGAACATGCAGATGAGTATGCAGCTCTGATCTTGGAAGAGTTGGATCCTGATAACCGCGGTTACATTGAGGTAAGTTTAAGAATCGAAAATAGCCAATATAAGATAAGAAGTTAATTTTTACAGTAATAAAGTATTTGTGTTCACCTCAGTCTGTTTACTCCAGAAAAGTCAGAGCTGATACATGTTTATTTGGAACATGCAGTTGCACAACTTGGAGACCTTACTTCTGAAAGCCCCTTATTACTCTTCTAACCCCACAACAGATAGCCGAGCTCTAAGCCAAATACTAAGCCAGAAGCTGAAGCCCACTACAGAGTTTAATCCCATAAAAAGATGCTCCCAAAAGCTGGCTTATTTTATTGAGGATAACTGGAAGAGAATTTGGGTGATGGCTCTGTGGTTAGCAATCTGTGCAGGGCTCTTCACATGGAAATTTGTCCAGTACAAGCATAAGGCTGTATTTCATGTAATGGGGTATTGTGTCACTACAGCCAAAGGTGGAGCTGAAACACTTAAATTCAATATGGCTCTAATACTCTTACCAGTCTGCAGAAACACAATGACATGGCTTAGGAGTCGGACCAAGCTAGGCACGGTTGTTCCCTTCGATGACAATATTAATTTTCACAAGGTTTGCCATATGAACAAGAAATGAATGTTTTTCTATAGTCCTATAATTTTCTAAGGAAAGAAGTACCTGCCATTATTTCTGAAAAATGGAGGATCCTCTTTTCTTCTTCATCATTTAACTTGAAACAACAAAAAAAAAAAAAATGCTTCTTCTCTGACACTAATATAACTCCATTCTTGAAATCAACTTCTTTAGGTAATAGCTCTTGGTATAGCAGTTGGGACTGGGCTACATGTAGGTGCACATTTGACTTGCGATTTCCCTCAATTATTACATGCTACTGATACAGAATATGAACCGATGAAGCTGTTATTTGGAGAAAAAAGGCCAAATAACTACTGGTGGTTTGTGAAAGGCACTGAAGGATGGACCGGTGTTATAATGCTGGTGCTTATGGCAATAGCCTTCACATTAGCACAGCCATGGTTTCGCAGGAACAGGCTCAACCTTCCTACAACCATTAAAAAGCTAACAGGATTCAATGCATTTTGGTATTCTCACCACTTATTTGTAGTAGTCTACATCCTCTTCATTATTCATGGCTATTTCCTCTACCTTTCCAAGAAATGGTACAAGAAAACGGTAAGCACCGAAGGACTTGACATCACTGGTTCATTCTCTGTAATAATCCATAACAAAATTAATGAACTTAATGTTTTATTTTACCCACAAAATTTTATATAGACATGGATGTATCTTACCGTCCCGATGATATTATATGCCTCTGAGCGTCTGATCCGTGCTTTTAGGTCCGGCTACAAGACCGTTCGGATTTTGAGGGTATATATCTGACTAATTTTCTCTTGATCAGTACTTATCTAACATCTTCCTCAGACATCAACCTAAATCATATATCTATGGAATTCTCAGGTGTCTGTATACCCTGGAAATGTAATGTCCTTGCACATGTCTAAACCTCAAGGATTTAGATATACAAGTGGGCAGTATATATTTGTCAATTGTTCTGCCATTTCTCCTTTTCAATGGTAAACTCATAAAGAAAAATTTCACTAATTCACATACATTTCACATAACAGTCACTCTGCTTACAACTAGTGCAATGTTTTACAGGCATCCCTTCTCTATTACTTCAGCGCCTGGAGATGATTATCTTAGCATCCACATCCGAACTAGGGGTGATTGGACATCCCAGCTCAAGGAAATTTTCTCAAAGGTTCTTCATTTTTAAAATTTAGAAAGTTTTAAACACGAACTCTATCCATTGCACAGACTATGACTTAGATCATAGATAAAGTTTCATCTGCCCTATACTTGTTATTACCATCATACTGAAACACATTTCGTTCGGTTTTTATATAGGTATGTCAGACTCCAGACAGTGACCAAAGT
This sequence comes from Paulownia fortunei, assembly GCA_019321725.1. NCBI lineage: Eukaryota > Viridiplantae > Streptophyta > Magnoliopsida > Lamiales > Paulowniaceae > Paulownia > Paulownia fortunei. Next base: position 22,216,806 of record CM033106.1, read on the forward strand.
GGTCTCCTCCGAGCTGACACTGGACAAAGTCAGAACAAATTAAGGTAATTAACTTATTTTAGCATTTCGCAGTCCTCTTTCAAGTTGCAACAGTGAAGAAAATAGCCAACATATGTAAATGTGGTATCACAAATGTGCAATTAGGTTGCCAAGGCTCTTGATCGACGGTCCATATGGGGCACCAGCGCAGGATTACAAGAAATACAAGATCGTCCTCCTCATTGGCTTGGGTATTGGTGCCACCCCTTTGATCAGCATTGTGAAAGATGTGCTCAACAACATCAAACAACAAAAAGATGTGGAAAAAGGGTTGATAGACACGAGCGGTCCCAAGGGTGATAAGATAAGGCCTTTCGTAACAAGACGTTCTTACTTTTATTGGGTGACTCGGGAGCAGGGCTCATTCGAATGGTTCAGGGGAGTGATGAATGAGGTTGCTGAAAACGACAGTGATGGCGTGATTGAAGTTCACAACCATTGCAGCAGTGTGTATGAAGAAGGAGATGCCCGATCAGCTCTCATTACAATGCTCCAGTCCCTCGAGCATGCTAAAACTGGCTTGGACATTGTGTCCGGGACTAGAGTCAAGACACATTTTGCCAGACCAGATTGGCGTCGGGTTTTCAAGCACGTAGCTGTTAACCATGCTGATCAAAGAGTTGGTAAGTATTGGTCTTTCCATATTTCACTTGAAATTGAATACATACCTAGCTTTTTTACCATTTCTTTGACAATGACTTTAAAACTTTTTCCACAGAACACACACACACACACAAACTCATAGGTGAATGTTTCAGCTTGATCTAATACAAGCTCTAATTGGTCACAGGAGTGTTTTATTGTGGTCCACCTACTCTTGTTGGAGAGCTTAGACGGCTAGCTCAGGACTTCTCTAGGAAAACAAGCACAAAGTTTGATTTTCATAAAGAAAATTTCTAAGCAGTCCCATGATATCTAAGTTCTAACTTTTCCAATTGCAGTACGTAATTTAAATCTTTGCAAGTGATAATGTATTCATTTCATCTTCTTTTTCTTACTCTTGTCTTTCTTATTCTCTAAATGATCGCAACTTTGATCAAGTTCAATTACTCGTAATGTTATCTGTTAGTTGCTATCCAATCCCACTTGATACTTGATTACTTCCCAATCATCTGGATGTTCGAGTTACACATAAAGAAAAGGATCCTTGAATTACAGACAATATATTCCACTATGGTGAGAATCTAGTAAAAACAAATAAACAAACTTCAAACAAAAATTACAAACTCGTTTGAGATTGGAGGCTAAGCTACGACGGGGAAAGATGTTGGGCCTCCTTATCTTCTTTGGCGACTCAGCCTTGCTGTAAAACAAACAACTCAAAAATTGAAAGGCGAAAAAGCACAAGGTGACTGAAATTAAACAACATTCTACATTACAATCTTTTGTTTTGATTGAATCATTAATGTTTTTTACTTGTTCTCTAAGCTGACTTATGTCTATGTCTAAAGCCTATGACAATGACAAGAGTTTTGATTCACAATACAAATGACTCTATTAGGTATGAACTTGACCAAAATGACCACTCTATTGCCTTTAAAATTTTGCCCATTCTTTATGCACAAAAATAATATATTTTCAACATATTTTTTGTATGTATTTTTCTGCATGTGTTGGTTTAATTAGATATGGAGATAGAGGAAGTTATATATAAGGTAGTTTCATGCATTTAAATTTAAATATTAATCACTTCCTCCAACATATTGAACTTATCTCTGGGTCGAGTCAGTACTTATGAGCGACTTAAATCCAATTTCTAAAATCTTCCACTCGAACATGAGGGGTGGACATGCGTTACTTGTAATCGAGTCAAATACTCACAAAGTTCATACAAGCAAATGGATTAATATTCTACTAAGAGCTTATTGTCATACACTAGTTAAGGATATACAACAGCTTAATTTCTCAAAATACGAGGACATAATATCTCGCTATACCCCAAATTTCTTATACTATACCAATCAAAGTATCTTTGATCCCTCATACAATATAAAAGGCATACTTGATCTCAATACCGTATCATATATTCACAATTATGCCGTAAATATCCAAGTTTTGACATAATTGTTTGGCCAGTGAATGCTTTTCAGGTGCTAGCTATACATAGTCTTTCTTTTCTACTAAAATCTCTCAACTTCAAAGTAACTGATTTTCTAGACATGTCCCAAATTATTGAATCATCTATGGCTATTGGAAATACACTAAACACTATATTAAAGTTTTGAGAAACAGTTGAAAGTCATAATTATATATAATGAGACCATACAAATATATGGGTCTCACAATGAGGAAGTACGAGTCATTTCACTCATCCCTAATGCCTAATTAGGCACACTTGATATGAAACAAGTGCTATGGTGTTTTTTTCCTCTTTGGAGGTGTATGTCATTTATTCAAACTAATGCACTATAAGATCTTGGTCCAAGTGATCCCGATACTTACCATGAGTTTTCTACTCATTTGTCCTCAACAATCACTAATGCCAAGAAAACTCATATTTGGCCATAAAACAAGTTTAATGGATAGCAGCAATCCATTTCGATTACTCAAGTTCACAACAATAATCTCATCTTAATTTTTCATCAAGGTGACATCCTTTTTAAGATTTTGTACACAATAAATAAAAAAAGATTCTCATCTCCGCACGCTACTCAAAATAAGAGGTGATTGCTCATGTGAGAGAACCAAACTCAACTTATCTGACATACTTAGACAATGAATGTATAACAATATAAATACGTATACATATATAACATTCCAATGTCATAAACTTGTAGACTAACTCTATGAATATTCTTAAGTTCAAAGATTTCGTATTCTACACAATCATAGAGATTTGACATGGCCCCCAAATACATCTCTAGGTTGAGGCCATTATGAAATTCGTTGACATACTTATTTTTTGCAATGATATCTCTCAAAAAAATTATAGTGTTTCTGTTTGATTTTAATGTAAAAAGGATCTGTATCGTGAGCAATAGCTAACTGTTTATCTCAACATATTATCATATCTCCCACATAACTGCTTACAACTCCCAAATGATATAAAACCTCTTAACCGAATATATTATCACACTGTAAATATATATGCCACAAGTTACACTTACTTTTTGCATAATGTTATATATATTTGCCTCTTTCTATGACAAGAGCTAGCATCTTTGTAAAATAAGAAAGCAAATTCGAAGGTGAACTTACACTCATTCAAATCACCTGCTAAATCAATACGTGTGTATTCTCTCAACCACGTAAATTTTCCTTCATAATAAAGAAAATTATCTGCAGTACTCATAAAGCATCTAAATGTTCTCTTCACTATTATTCAATACCACTCAAAAGAATTGGATTGATACCTTTGGACATATAGCTTAATAAATATTTGGAGCAAGTACAGACCATAGTGTACATCAAACTCCCAGTAATAATCATTGAAATATAGTGGTCTAGATATTTGTCTATGGAATCGTCGTATATATTTTAAGGTCGAAACTTCATAATGCAGGAGTATTTATGAGCTTATAACTCTCCATTATAAATTGTTCCAAAAAATCTTTAAATAATGCTTTTAACACTAAGCAAGATACCTTTTGAATGATCAACATGGATTTTAGTACAAAGTATAGAGTTTTACTTAGCATGTCCTCTATCTCATAAATTAATGGATAACCATATCTCAATTATTTATACATACTCCTTTCATCCCAGTTAATATGATATCATCAGTAAATGTAGAATCGATGTGTGGAAGAAAATAACCATAAAAGAAAAGAATTCCTCAAAAAATGTAAAAGAGTGAAGAAGAGATTTTTTATAAGAAGAGTGATTTGATTTGAGGACTTACTCAGCACTTGGCTTGTTACAAAATACATTGAGGACTCATACTTATATACTACTCAAAAGATACATTTAGACTCTCTAATTAATATCTTAAAAAATATAAATAGTCTAGTCAATCATTGAAAATATAACATCATAGAAAAATTAAGAATAATTAAATCCTACTCTAGAAATTTCTTGAAATGGAACTATCCTAGGAAAATGTTTAATTGTAGAAATATCCATCTAGAAAAATGTAGGTACTCTTGAAAAGTGGTAGTCAAAATTGTAATTCCAAAAAATCACCTTTAATTTTTCACACTCCCCCTTAAAGTGATTTTTTGGAAATTAGTCCAAGCTTAGTACGAAAGAACTCAAATGATGCTTTAGGAAGTGACTTTGTGAAGATATCAACAATATCTTCTTAACTTCGCACTTCCAAGGCACTAATAGTACCATCAGGAACTTTTTTCCGAACAAAGTGATGCTCAACCTCAATATGCTTAGTTCTTGCATGACATAGAGGATTATTTGCAAGCTTGATAGCACTTTGGTTGTCTTTAAAAATTGTAGTTGGCTTAAGTATAGGAATATGTAGTAGGTCATCAACAAGTTTTTGTAGCCATACACATTCTTGAGCAGCAAGAGCAACAACTTTGTACTCTGCCTCAGTAGTTGATAAAGAAACTGAATTTTATTTCTTGCTACACCAAGAAACACTTGTATCACCACAAAGAAAAACATAACCTGATGTAGATCTTCGATCATCCAAGTCACCACCAATTAAGGAAACATTAGCCTTCTTCTTGAAAAATAAGCCCAAATCTGGAGTTGAATTGACATACTTCAAAATCTTCTTTGCGGCTTCCAAGTGAGGCTTTTGTGGTGATTGCATAAATATGTTGACATATCCAACTGAGAAAGCAATATCCGGCCTTATTATGGTCAAGTATAGAAGACTACCAACAAGATCATGATAAGGTTGAGGAGTTGTAAGAAGTGATCATTCTTCACGCCTTAGCTTTATGTTTACATCAAAAGGAGTAGAGTATTTTTTGCTTTGATTTAATCCAAACCACTCAACTAGTTTCTTAGCATAGCTTTCTTGAGTGATAAAAATTCTATTATTCATATCTAGTACTTCTAAACCAAGAAAAGGATGTAACTGTCCCAACTTCTTGATGTCAAACCTTATCACAAGCTCATCCTGAAGTTTTACTTCTTTTTCATCATTTCCAGTTATCATCATATCATCTACATATAGAAGAACAACCATGTGCAAGCTTCTTACTTTTTGACAAATAAGCTTGAATTTGAAATTGATGCAACATAGCCACAAAATTGTAAATACAGAGAAATTTTCCTATACCATTCTCGTGGAGCTTGTTTGAGCCCATAAAGTGTTTTCTTAAGTTTGCAAACATAATCAGGATGCAAGTTAGACACATAACCTAGTGGTTAATCCATGTAGATATCTTTATCTAGCTCTCTGTACAAGAACATATTCTTTACATTCAATTGCCATAATTTCCAATCATAATAGGCTACCAAAGCTATCATCACTTGGTCTGAAATCATTTTAGCCACAAGGTTGAAAGTTTCTTCATAATCTTCACCATATTTTTTAGAGAAACCTCGAGCAACCAACATTGCTTTGTTTCTATCTATGCTCCTATCAACCTTTCTTTTGATTTGTACACCCATTTACAAGAAACAGGCTGCACATCATTGACTTAGAAATAAGGCTCCAAGTTTGATTTTTCTTAAGAGCATCCATTTCAGCATCCATGGCAAGCCCCCATTCTTTGTTTTCTTTGGCCTTTTCAAATGTAAAAGGTTCTTCACCATCATTGGACCTACAAAGAAACAAGAATATATGCCAATAAAATTTTAATCTCTATAATGAGCTGGCTTGGCAATGGTTCTCCTTGGCCTTTGTGAATTAATCGTCTCAAATGGACCCTCTGTGCACTATAAATTAACTTGTTGGATACTCGAACTCCTCCTTTCACTTTGCTCCTCAACATTCAAAGAAGATGGTTGCTAGGAGAGGTAGTGCCGATAGGTAATTCTACACTCTCATGATCAAAGGTTTTAAAACTTTTGTTGTCAATCACATCATGTTATAATATAATGAAACTTCATCAAAAATGATATCCTGTGAGACAACGAAGAGATGAGACTTAGGATCCATGCATTTCCAACCCTTTTTTCTTGCATCATATCCAACAAAAATGCATTTTCTTGCCTCTGTGTCCAACTTGCTTCTTAGATTCTGACACATAAACATAAAAAATGGAGTCGAAAACTTTTAGATGTTTAACACTAGCCTTTTCTCCAAACTTTTAATTTATCTATGCTAAGATGCCCTGGTCTAGCATGCCATATACGTGCATTATCATTGCTACTCATCTTCTTTATATATGAACTAGAGGCAGATAAAATGAATAAATCTTTTGCTCTCTTACCAGTATGAGCAATATCTACCTTGAGCGTCTTGATATTCTATAGAAACTTCACATCGTGTGGACCAAAGAACACAACATTTCCAGAATCTACAACATTTGCAACTGAAAATAGATTTTTCTTTATTCTCGGAACATGAAACACGCTTTTGAGGGTAATAAAATCTTCTTATTATCCATTGATAAAAATGATGCCTTCATTCTCCACATAATGGACTGAATTATTGGCTGTCACAATTGCCTCACAACCATTATATTCTAGAAAGATGAAAAATTTGGACTAATCTCTAGTGAGATGATGCCCACAACCGGAATCAACAATCTCTATAGATTTTGTTTCTTCAATGAAGCACTTTTCCCAATATTCTTCATCTTCATCTTTTTTAGGTTCAGCCATATTGCCTTTCTGTAATTTAGTTCAACAAAATCTCTTAATGTGCCCTATTTTGCAACACTGATAACATTTGATAATCTTCTTATGGGTATCATATGAGTCTTCTTTTATCCCATGTGAGCTCAAGCTATTTTGATTTCTCTTTTCTTTAAAAATTTTCTTCCTCGCCATAAGAGCATTTCCTTCCCCTTCTTGAATAGAGACACCAGCCATTTGCTAAGCTAAAAACTTTTATGATGATAATAAATTCTCAAATTTCTTGTTAAACCCATCCTTGTATTGATGTAACATGATGGATATATTCTAACTTTAATTCTCGAATAACGTTTCTCTTAATACGAGCTACAAAATTACTTTTTCTGGATGTAAAAAAAAATATTTGAACATAGATTCTTTTATGTTGAACAACCTATCAAGAGTTTGCTCATGGGTTGATTTCCACCGCATAATATGATCAAACAAGCCATGAAAGATTGATCAATTTAAAATAAATTCAACCTTTGCATTCAGCTGCTTCCACTTTTTGAGTGCATTGGAATTTTTTGGTAATTTTGTAGGAGCATCTGTGCTACCTCCATTAACAATTTTCCACAGATCTTCACCAACGCGATAAGACTCCATACAAGTCCTCCATACTTTATAGTTGGACTAATTCAGTAACTTGATACAAGTCCACTAATACGACCACTTACGTCTATTTTTTAGGCACCGATTGAGTCTTCCACCAAGAGAAATTGACACACAATATGCCAGAGCCCTTATGGATCTGATAACATGTAAAAATTATTATAACAGAAAAATATTCTGTTGGCCCAAGATAGACAACCAATATGTGGAAGAAAATAACCAAATATGAAAATAATTCTTCAAAAATGTAGAAGAGTGAAGAAGAGATTTTTATAAGAAGAGTGATTTTATTTGAGGACTTACTCAACACTTAGCTTGTTATAAAATGCATAGAGGACTAACACTTATATACTACTCAAGAGATACATCTAAACACACTAATTAGTATCTTAGAAAATATAAATAATCTAGTCAATCATTGAAGCTATAACATTATAGAAAAACTAAGAATAATTAAATCCTACTCTAGAAATCTCTTGAAATGAAACTATCCTAGGAAAATGTTTAATTCTAGAAATATCCATCTAGGAAAATGTAGGCACTCTCGGAAAGTGGTAGTCAAAATTATAATTCCAAAAAATCAACTTTAATTTTTCACACTTATTATCCAAATTAATATGATATCATCAGTAAATAGATAAAATTACAAACCTCTTAATGAATTTTTTTCACTAGAGAATAATGGTCTTTATCTATTATGATGAAAAATGCATGAGAACACTTTTTATGAAATCTCATGTATCATTGTCTAGAAAACTGCCTCAGGCCATAAAGATTTTAAGTTCACAATCTTTACCTTCTTGGCTTTCTACTATGGAATCTTTAGAGCATTCTATGTAAATTTCTTCATATAATTCTCACAATAACTAAGAACATATAATAGAGATATACTTCCCCAGGTAAAATTGCATTTTTTTGGTCCTGTACATCGGCATAGTTTTAGTTTCCGTCCTTTATTTTGGGGGTCCGGCAATTTGAGGATTGTAATCTTCTCAAATTCGGCAATTTCAGAACAAATAAGGATAGCAAAATCTAGTTTTTCCATAAATTTCCTACGTGGAGGGAAAATTGGGTTTTTTTGGATTGAATGAAAAATTACCTATGTAGCCTACCATGTGGACAAAATTGGAGGGAAACCCAACTCTTATCTCTCATTTAGGGGGGAATCCTTATCCTCCAATTCTCATTTTTCCCAAACAAAACCTAAAAACTAAGAAGAAAAAGAAACTCACTGTGAGATTTACAACACATGCAGGGTGGTAGAAAGTTCATTTGTTGAGCTATTACAAAAACTATAGATTAGAGAAAATAAAAAATAATGGGTTCTCGGGCCATTCAATCCAGTGAATACAGAATTAAGTGAAAGGATGAATTGATATTTTTCAGGTTTTCTTCACAAATGCTTAAAAAGGCTTGAGAGTCAGCCCTCCAACTCAGTCATTCTTGTTTCTTTTGGGACAACAACATTTTCAGATAACTAAATCAAAGAGCTGGGATAGGATTGGAAAAAATGAAACAAAAGTTTATTGAGGTTTTGAGCAGCCCTGACAGTAAGGATGTGTTTAATGAAAGGTTAAAAAACTTGAATTACTAAAGGGTTTGAATAGAGAGTAAAAAAGGGAATTATTTTGAGAGATTGGGCACCATAGTTGGAGATTTTGGAACATTCTACTACACATTGATTCATGAGCCATTGTGTGTGGAACCCATGCATGGAGAGCATTTCCATAGGAGAGTTGATCGCAACTTGGCCAATGCACTCAGACCAACATACAACACCATATTAGTAACCAATGTGTTGAAACTGGCATAGTTGTAAATGACTGGGATTGTGGTTGAGATAGTGAAGTCTTCAGCCGTCGAGAGTGTTGTAGGAAGGCTAATGGCATCAAAAGAAAGGGAGGAGATGAGAAAGGCAATGACGGAGGTAGGTGGTACTATCAGGAAGATGGTGGTAGAAGATGGTTTCACTGTAAGTCTTTTCTTCCATGGTGAGCTTTTTTTTCTTCTTAACTTTAGGTTTTGTTTTGAAAAAATGGGAATTAGAGGATTTGAAGGGAAATTGTAGAAAGATTTTCTCCAAACTGAGAGATGGAACTGTAAGGTTTCCCTCAATTTTGTCTACATCGCAAGCCACGTGGGAAATTTTCCCTCTAATATCTGAAAATCCCCAATTTTCCCTCCATGTAGGCAATTTCTGACGAACTTAGATTTTTTCAGCATAATTTGTCCTTAAATTGCTAAATTTTTGAAGATATTTTTCTTAAATTTCCAAGTCCTAAGAATAAAGGACGAAACTAAAACTAGACCAACATATATAGGACCAACAATAAAGTTTTGCCCACCTTACCACTGAATACTAAGTTTGTGTTAAAATATATAACTCATAATAACTCTATCAGCCTTCAACTAGATTTTGAGAATAGATTAGTTCCCAATAGCATTGTTAAGTTCAACCAAAATTTAAACTTGGTTTGATTTTATAGAATGAGCATTTGCAGTTGTGTTAAAAGTTGTAGCTGATAGCAACTCTACAACTTAAATTTTTAAAAAGTGCAATAGCCCAAACGCCACATTTTGATTGTTACTTCACCACGAGAGCAATTATTACCACACAGGTCAATGATGGTCTCCCAAATAGTTTTCCATGAGAGCTGTTGTCGCCACACAGGCTAACAGATTTCATACCTGCATCTATTATTCTTTAATCGCTTTAATTTGTTGTCCTTTATAGGATGTCATAGAGCCTCAATGTTTAAGGCTTTATTTCAACTTTTGGAGACTACTTCATGCTTGCTCAAAATTCTGATCTAGTTTTAGTTAGATCACTTAGATAAAATTGCTCTCACTCAAATCCAGAAGCAAAAAATATTTTCTTTTTTTGCATCATAAATGATCTTTCAAGCACATAGGCACCATCTAAATCATTTAGCTCAAGCAAGGTTTTATTATTTTAAGAGTTTCCCTCCTAGGAAAATTATTTTCCAAATATGTGATATTCTTTTATCTAATATGAATTAATGTTCCTTCTCCTTGTTCACTTATGAACACGTACCCCCTATACTATTTGTATATCTATAGATACATTTATTATCTCTAGGATCTAACTTTTCAAACTCATTTGAGAATTTCATGAATAGATACAATCAATCCCAGTATCTAAGGTAGCTTAGGCTAGATTATGTACGTGTCCATAGGTCTTAAGGGATGAAAATACTAATCATGAAGGTGTTTTAATTTAGATGTGGACTCCAATTAACCAAAAAATCTTTATAAAGAAATCAATAAGTTAATTTGGGTCTTCATGGATCTTGTTATATCAAACAATTTCTATTCTTTCTCTTGACAATACCACTCTATATAGACGTGTTAGGAATAGTCAATTGCCCTGTAATTCTTTCTTCATTACATTGATCCTAAAATTCATTGAAAAATAATTTTGCACCTTAGATGAAGTGATATCAATTTGATTCTCTCTCTCTCTTATTTGTAAACTACTTTGTTGTTTTCAGATTATGAGACATAAAAAATAGATATGATCAATACACATGAACATTTTGTAAATTTAATGAAACACGAGGCTCCATGGCCAACCTTCACATTATTCAACCACTAAAATCCATAAGAATTAATTGCAATGAAAGCTTAGTCTATACACTTCTGAATGGTTTCAATATAAATTTTCAGCACACGTTGGCAATCAACTATAAAAGGTAAATTCAATGAGTGTCCTCTTAGTAGTTGATGTCTCTTGTCCACTGTGATCTTAAAAAGTCCGCAAAGTGCATACATCTATGTTTATATTACTCAAAGAACAATATTGACTGTAACAAAACAATTAATGTAGTAATTAAACATACCTCAGTCATAATTCATCACCACAAACTATTCAGAAAATATCTACCACCATAATAAATATCTTTCAGTAGTAGATGTTGACTAAGTGTCAAGTCAAATTCAAGCAAAGAAAATTGTAATATTAGAAGAACAACTATAAAAATCAAGTTCTTTAAATTCTCGTATAATGGATATTAGTAATCTTAGAAGAACAACTCTAAAAATCAAGTTCTCTAACTTCTCGTATAATGGATATTATGTAGAATACAATTTTTCCATCTTGCTACTCAAATTTACAAGTGCCAATCATTTTTATGTTTTACTTCACTTTAATTCCTACTTATATACATCTCATACCAAAGAGAACATGAAAAAATTCCACAAACGCCTCTCAATCTCTAGTTAGTATAAATTTATAATCTACATAAGATAATATTCAGTAACATAGTGCTTGATGTGTAAGAAGCACTTAAGAAGTGTTATTAAGTGCTACTATTTCAATTCATTGCATTCATGAGTGAAATAAACTAACAAAATGGCTACTATAGAATTTTTAATCTTATAGAACTTCTTTTCATTCTGTGGTTAGGTTTATGTTTCTTTTTATGAATCTCTAGTCTCTTTTTTGTTCTTACCTTTATTTTAACCTCATTTATATTAAAATCCCTAAGCCCTCTTAAAACTAGACTTAGCCACAAGACACAAACAATTGATGTAGTAGCACCAAGCCACTTATTCTAAAGCTCACCATGGCAAACATCATTTAAGAGAGTCTTTTCACAATGATCAGATCAAATTTGACTTTCAGATGCTCTCAAATAATAAAAAGAGCCAAATTAAGCTTGAACTTACTACTTATTACAGAAGACATACTTGTTGACTATAGACTCTAATAATGTTTGATATCACCCTTAAGTTTACAATTTTTTTATATGTATAGGGTGTTTCTTGCAATTGTCAAACTATCATCATTTATCCAATGTCTCAATTGTATTTATATATTTCTCTTTAGTTACATGCATAGATTAATAATATGATTTTCTCAGTCACATATGATACCTTCAATCACACAGTTCACCAAAATAGTATACATAATGTACTTTCTTTTTCGCTTTTGGTAAACCTATTAATCTATTCTTTGTGGAGTACTATGATCCACATTATGTTCTACATGACTTGGTTGATACTGTCTGGAGCATTTAACTTAGTCATACATGTGCCAAATCTATTAGCACTTAGTGTCACTACTATTGCCATTAGATACTTTTCAATAAGTACATATATATGTATTATATTTGGTTGCTATGATCTTCAATCTTGGATATATCATATATTAGCCCACCAATACATTTGACTTTGTACGTATCAAATTAATATTTATGATAATTCACCATAATGCACAAATTTGACAAGTCACATAGTTCCCAATCATTATTTGTATCAAAATGTTTTATCATCTCAAATCTAATTCCATAGCACAAAATCTTATAAGTTTTAGGTGATAATTACTTAAATCCTATCAACCTCAGAACTCTCACTTGACTAATTAATTTTACATACATCACATATATAAGAACATATATTGCTGTGATAAGCATGTGCCATCATATCAAATGCATAAAACGGAGACATATCATGCATTTATGATTTATGTAATGATTACCACTACAAGGAAAAAACTGTATTAATTACAATAAAAAATATTAGTAACAATAAAAAATATTATCACTAATACACATATAAAATAATAGTTAGTGTAACCTTCACATTTTGACTTAATATCTGTCACCAACTGTTAGATAAATATAAGGTACAAAACATGTTCATATATGATAAATTATCTCCTTTGAGATTTCCAAAAATGTCCAACATTTTATATGCTTACAATTATTCTCACTCTGGCTTCTTGCCAAGAATCATTCTCAGCATGCCCAACAACAATTACAAAAAATAAAAAATATGAAAAATATATTAGATGTGGTCACAAAGCCAATCTTAATATTCATATATGATCATGTAAGTATTTAGCACTTATAATCATAACATTTCATTCTATACTCAATTCTATAGAATTATTACGGAAAAATAAATTTTTCATGTGCTCCATAAAATGAGTATAATATGTATAAGTGTCCTAATACTCCCACTAAGCAACCAACATCTCAAAATATTTTTCTAGAATTTATAAAAAAAATTAGAACTTTTATCCCTCATAATTTTTTTTTATAATTTCTTACCAACTTTTATAAGTTAAAATTAAAAAAAATATCATAAACTTAAAAATTAATTTTAATTTACAAAAAAAAAGAAAAAACATTCAAGCATGACGATATTTTTGTGGCAAGAAAAAGGCCGCCGAAACTACCCAGATGCGCACACATATACCATGGGTGTGTAGGGGGTTGTTTGGCTAGGCTACTACCCACACAACAGCTTCACTTGCTTATGTGTACTCCACACACCTGCTTCCAAAACTTTTCATTCACATTTTTTTGGCTAAGCCCTTATTTTTGTGTCTTTTGAATCCAACGTGGTTTTTTTTTTCAATTTAAGCACTCTAGCATGGTGTGTAGTACACACACCAACGTTGAGAGTGGGATTAGAAAAATATACTCCTCATCATCTTGCTTAATAGCCAAAACCCTTCTCCAACAGCCAAAACCCTAATCCCTGATTTAAAACTCAAATTGGCCATATCTCACTTGTTTTTACATCAATTTACATGTGCAATATATGGTTGGAAAGGCCTTGATGAGAAGAATCTAACCATATTAGATTCATACACCAAAATGCAATATATTGAGATTGATATTCGAATAAACTTTTGTCTAGGGTTTGAATTTTCTCAATATACACAAAACATATTATCAGGAAACTTAGCAGATCATTTCTACCATATAAAAGCATGCTTTTGTTAAAAACCTACAGCATAATGTGAAATATATAAACATTTATTATTAAAGACCTACCAAGCATTTGTAAACTTGTTGCATGTTTAATGACATGAAATGATGTATTTTATCATATAAAATAGAGCCCAATAACATAGGAATATAACCATATAAGACTTTAATACCAATGGTGAAAATTAAACAACATTTTACATCAAGTAAGTTCGAGAAACTTACCAAAAATTGAATCTTTCTTCTTGGTTGAGTCACTTATTTTTTCACTTGTTTTACAGGCTTACTTTTGTCCAAATCTAATCACAGTGGACAGAGTTTTGATCCACAATCTAAATGCCTAAATTAGGAGTATGAACTTGACCAAAATGACCACTCTATTGCCTTTAAAACTTAGCCACTTTTTTATGAACAAAAATAATGTATTTTTTGTCTACTTTTTATATGTATTTTTCTGCATGTGTTGGTTCAATTACATAGGGAGATGGAGGGAGTTATATATAGGTGATAAGTGCATATTTTGACATATTTTTAGATCAAATCCTTTATACTTTTCTTGCTTTATTCTTGTTAATATTCTTGTTTTATTAATGTTTTGTGTTAGGGAATAAATGGAAGCATGTTTTCAGACTTGTGCAGTTTTTGTAATTTGAGCATAACTTCATGATCAAAATCTCTATGGACCTGAATATTGTTTCATTTGAAATCCAAGAGATAGAGGTACAACTTTTATGTTGGAGGCTCAGCCCAATTCAGTCTTGATGATAGCAGAAAATTCATCCAAGTAATTACACAAAATGGATCACCAAAATTCGGATCAGAGTTCAGCCCAGTATTGACTTATTTTACCAATTCGGTTATATATCTTGAGCCCAAATTTATTTTGGTCTGAAATTAGGATATGTTATACCCAAGAGGTAAATAAACAAGTTTTCTGAAGACAAGATGGTGTGAAAATGTGTCGAAATGGTAAAACATAGGCTGCAAGTTGCTGCTGATGTTACAGGGCGGCTCTTGGACATGACTCGGTAATTTGACCATATATCCTTCATCCGATCGCCAAATTTGACAAAAGATATATGAAAATATATCAGAATTAAAATATCTACAATTTTTATTCTTCACGTATCTTCAAAATCTAGCTGTATCTGACCGAAAAATATAATTCAATTCAGTGGATGAGAAATTTGTGTAACAACTTACCAACTCTTGGCAACTAGCATACCACTTGATTAACCCCTCCATTATTTGTTTGGCCTCTAGCTTACTCCAAGTACTATAAATAGGCCATGTATTCAGCTTGTAAGAGAGGGGGGTAGAGGGTTTCTTTAGGCTAAGTTATCTAGTTTGTATGTTTTCTAGTATTGTAAGTTTTCTAGTAGTAATAGAAATGCATTCTCTAGTTTCTCTTTTATTTTTAGTCTTTGTTACTTTTATTATGTCTTTCTAAATTTTATTTTGCTGAGGAAAAAGGGTGAATCTCTTGATGGAGGAAGAAAAATGGTTATAAGGGTAGAAATTGTTTAAGTATGTTGTATTATTATTATTATTTTTGATCTAAACCCTACTTATTTTTGTGGTGATTCTTGATTTATGTATCTCCAATGGCACAACAAATACTTGGGTAATTTAGCGTATTGTACGGTTTTACCCCACCGACTGCTAATGTGAAACATTGATTTGTTGTTGACGAAGGAGTACATAAATGCTTGATCCCATAAATAAGTGTTGGCGTTAAGAGATAATTTGCAATAGTAAGACAATATCATGATTACCTTATTGCATGAGTTACTTGATAATATCTTCCCATTGGAACCTTCATTATGTATGGATTCCAATTGTGGCAATTAATAGAGGTAAAAAGAATAAATAACCATTTATCTGTCCAAAACTCAAGAGTGGATCCCTAATCCTCAGTACTTTTATTACTTCGGTTTTTTCTTTAGCTACATCATACATTAATTGTTCATATATTTTTGATTCACATAAACTCCATCTTTTTATAAATATAAACTTGAATTCTTCAAACAACTTCCCTGTGGATCGACCTCGGACTCACGAGAAATTTATTACTTACTACAACCTGCACTTGGGTTTGCAACCTTAAAGTTGTAGCAATAGGATAGTTCCATGCATTTGAATTCAAATGCTAACTACTCCTCCCAACATACATGGATTTATATCTATGTCAAGTCAGCCTTTATGGGCGACCCAAACCCAATTTCTAACACACAGAAAAACTTAGAAGAAAATAAACAAGAATGAAAAAAATATACGTAAAAAGTCCTCCAAATGAGATTATTTTTAGAGAAATGATAAATTGCATAATTTAGTATACTAACATATTAAAAACTAAATAATAACCATCATTACTCTTAATCCAAAGATACGTGTAATGAGAAAGAACGACTATTGAAATAGATTCATGCATACATATTGATGGAACTGGAGCGTAAGATCTCTAATTTTAGAGTTTTGAGGGCTTAATTTGCACTTTGTAGCTGCCTCATTGACAAAATTAGAGTAAGCACTTAAACCCCAAACAAAAGAGAGTTTACAAATATGATCCTAAAATATCAGAACTATAATAAATGATGTCAAAACATGATTCACACAATTTTGTAAAGCAAACAATATACACATTAAAGCTAAATAATTCTACCGAATCCTATTTGAACAATCTAGAAAATTGGAGATGAACCCTATGAATTGGCTTATAATCAGGTTACATATTTTACTCCAATCCTAAATGATCCTGGAGAAAATCCAGGGCATGGAACTTTTGTCAAATTAAAATGAAGTTAAATAAGTTAAAAGAAGATGAGTACTAATTAAAGTTAATCCCATAGATGAATTGTCAACGAACAAACAATTTAAAAGATGTTTCACCGTCTATATACGTACGCATTATACATACTATTATAAAACTATGAGTTTCTTAAAAGTTCTTTGGAATTTCTGATGTGCCTACTATATCCTCAATTAATAACTTAAATAGAAAAAACAGAGGGGATAATTGGATTTTATTAGTTTTGAAGTGGAGTTTGAGTATAATACTAAATTTCCTTTTTGATGTCAACCTCTTCTTCAAAACCTGGCAATCTGAATTTTTTGGTCATAATTTTTGAATATTTTCAATTTTTAAATGAAATCAGTTTACAAAAAACTAGATTTTGAGAGTTTCTAACCATATATCATGTCCGTATAGAGGACTTCATATAAAAGAGATATGGTTGTTTAAAGTTGATCATTTTGTAAAGCTGATTTATGATATTTTCTCTAATTTTCTCATCAATTATCCTATTTATATTATAATCCCAGGTTGAAAAGAAAGATAAACTTATAGTATAAATGGACAAACATGATGCTAAAAAAGAGAATTGCTGATAACATATAAAATAATTAAGATTTTATTAAAAGTTAGAATAAAAAATTATTTTTGTACTTGAGTTTTGCCATTTATCTCAATATGATACATAAGTTTTTATAATGCTCTAATTGGCACTTGAGTTTTGCCATAAATATCAAATTAGTATATTTAACGGGTTTCATCAAATACTTCATGCAAAACTTTTTGTAATAATGGATATACACTTTTAGACCTTAATTTAATTTCAATTATCTATTCATTTTTCATGATACATTCAATTAATTAAACAAATCCTATCATTATGATAATATAAATAAATAATTGAGTAATAATAAAAAATCATATTAATAATAAATATAAATATTCATAGTTAATTGATAAAATTTAAATACACCTAGATGCAAGTGATAACTTTGAAATAAAAATTACGATATGAGATTCTAAATTTAATTTTTAAAAGTTCATATTTCAAAAATGTAGAAAGTATAAGAGAAATATTATTTTGCTTTTGTTGGGTTTTATTTTCAGGCTTTGTGTTAATTAAGCCTAATCAACAAGATTAAAAATCTAAAAAAAGCTTGAAAATAACAAAAAGACTAAAAAGCGTGTTACATCAAAAACATCACCTTTAACGTCTGAGTAAATATTTAATATAACTTCCAAAAGTAAAATGTGAAATCTATATTTTAGTTAAAAATTATTGCTCTTCCTTCAAGAATATTATAGTTTCAATCTCTTTTGTTTCATCATAATCATTTTATATCTTATATGGAAGTATAATATTAAAGAATTTAATAAATATTTTATCAAATGATAGTATGTAATTTAATCAATTGAAATAAAATATGCAAAATTGAAAAGAGAATTAGAAGTAAATAGATTAAAAGTTGTTGCTTCAAAAAATTTAGAAGAAAAATCAAATGAGCTTCGTTCTATCAATTTAATACGTATAACGAAACTCGGATATTATTTAAAACAAGTGTGAAAATTCAATATTAATTTGACATTCATAACAAGACTTGGGTACCAAAATAATTTGTAATCTTAAAAGTTATTGTGTTTATACTGCATTACAAATTTAATGCTAATGATAAAGATACCTTCATGGTTGTTAATGTAACAATGAAAAAAATATTTGTTAATATATTATTTGTACTATATATTTATATTTGTCATGTTTATGATTTTTTTAAAGGGATGTAGATAAGAGGAATAGGTAAGTCGTAGGACAAGATTAGATTAAAATTAATAAGTAGAAATTATGAATAATATCATTATATGCTTGTTTCTGTAAAGAAATAATTTAGTTTATTAATTACATATGATACTTTTATGGTTTATTTTTTAATTTTTCTCTTGATTAACTATGAAGATTACATTGATTCAGAAAATTATCATTAAAAATAGTTAAAAAAATATTTATCAATACTTAACTTGTGAAATTACTCAATTTGATCATATATCAAGTAGAATCTCTTAGCTCGTGGAGTGAATTCTGGACAATTAGTTTATATCATGTCTCATATAAGATTATTTCTAAAATCGTCTCCAGAAGGTTGGGTACCATACTGCCGAAGCTGATGTCTCCCATGCAGAGTGGTTTTGTTTCGGGGAGGATCATAAGTAATAATATCTTACTTGCTCAGGAGTTGGTATTCTCTTGATAATCATTGTGATTTTTAAATTTGATATGACTAAGGCATATGATAGGGTTCATTGGCCTTATTTATATTCGGTTTGTTGGCAGTTTGATTTTTCGGAGGGATAGATTAATTTGATCAAGCAATGTCTTGAATCGACATGGTTTTCAATTTTAATAAATGGAGCATCAACAGGTCTTCTTCCCGCGGTCTTCGACAAGGTGATCCTCTTTCACCTTTGCTTTTTTTCCTTAGCTCGGAGGTTCTTTCGCGAGGATTTCAAGATTTGTTTTATCAAAAACAATTGTCTGGTTTACCATTTAGCTGGAGGTCTATTAGTGTCCCATCTTGCCTATGCTGAAAATATTTAGATTTTCACAAAATCTTCTAAGCCGGGGCTTAGGAGGATGATGAATTTTCTCTATGAATAAGAACAAATCTCGGGCAAGTTGGTAAATCATGCAAAAAGCTCATTTGTTGCAAGCTAACATATTTCTCTTAGCCGAGTTTTGGTAATTAAAAGAATTACGGGGTTCACCTTTAAGGAGTTGCCTCTAACTAATTTAGGATCTCCATTATAAATGTCATAAGAAGAATGTTGTATTTGAGGACCTTATTTCAAAAGTTCGAATGAGACTGTAGGGTTAGGAGTTTAGTTACTATCAATTGGAGAATGATTAACGCTCATCAAACATGTGTTGGCTACAATACCTATCCATATTTTATAAGTATTACAACCGCCTAAAGCCGTTTTACATAAGATTGAGATGTTTTTTGCTCGGTTTTTCTGGGGCACTTCGAGTGATATTAAAAAAATTCATTGGTGTGCTTGGGAGAAGGTTTGCTATCCATTGACGAAGGTGGATTAGGAGTTCGGGCCTTGGAGAAAGTCGTTCTTTCTTTTGATATTAAAATAGAAGATTTCTTACAAGTAATTTGTTATGGGCTGAATTCACCAGGTGTAAGTATTGCTCTATTTCTCATCCCGATGTTGATAATGCAATAATAAATCATTCTATGATTTGGCGTAGATTAGTTAAAATTAGGCTATTCACGGAGGCAAATATTTTCTGGAGTATTGGCAAGGGAGACGTATCTTTCTGGCTTGATAAGTGGTTCCAGGAGCAACCTTTAAAGGATTTGTGCATGGTTCTAAATGATTCCCTTAAGGTGAAGGATTTTTGGAGAGATGGGGTGGGGATATGAATTTATTATTATTTTATCATCATAGTGAATTGGTAACAAAAGTTAGTAATTTAGCTTTTGGTATAGAGGATCAGGATAGGCCTTGATGGCCTTTATCCTCTGATGGCTGCTTTTCCATTAAAGCCTAAGAGTCTTTGTGAGATAATAAAATGAGGCAAGCTCTTTGGATTAGAGTGTGGACTGCCTCCCTTACAATTTCTATGTCTATATTCTGTTGGAGATTAATCAATGATTAGATTTCGATTGATTCAAAGATGATACAATGAAATGCCTTCGAGATGCCAATGCTGCTGTGAAGTTGAGAACATCATGCATTTATTTATTCAAGAAGAAAAGGCTCAGCAAGTGTGGGTTTTCTTTGGTTGATTATTTCAATTGCCGGTTGTCAATACAGATTCTATAATCAATCATATATACTTTTGGCATGATCCTATATCTTTAATTCATCATATCTGTATTACTATCCCTTTGACAATTATTTGGTTGGAAAGGAATGATGCGAAATATTGAGGTTTGCTATTTAATAAACCTTGTATTATTAGAAGGACTATCTGCCATTTTCAATCAATCCATTCAGCTGGATTAGATTATTAAAATTTACTGCAAATGGGACTTGGTTGTGGCTCATCTGTTGCGAATAAAGACAAGTTGTTTAGTTAAGATCAGGAGATTGATTTTGGTTAGATGGGATAAGCCATCGCTTGGATGGTTCAAGTTGAATATGGATGGTGCTTCTAAAAGGAATTCGGGGCCAACTGGTGCAGGAGGCTTAGTCTTTGATTGTAGAGGAAATTTCATTGCTAGTTTTTCATCCTTCGTTGGAGAGAAGACGAACTTTAAATCAGAGCTTGAGGTTGTAATTAGGGACTACAAGTATGCGTGGATAAAGGACTTCAACGAGTAAGGCTGGAAGTTGATTCTATGACCATCATTTTACTACTTCTTGGTCCAAGTAAGGACAAATGGAACTTGCAAGAACAAATTACTAGGGGACGATCTTTGTTGAGAAAGGTGGAAATATAAGACTACTCACATATTTAGAGAGGGAAACATGGCTGCTGATTTTTTGACTAATCAAGCATGTTTAATATTAAATTCGGATTTCTTTGAGGTAGCACAGATTCCAGTCGAGCTTAAGGGCTTTTGAGATTAGATAGGCTAATTTTTCCTAATTTTCATGTCAAATAATTCATAAAGGAGGAGTCCTTTTTTACGATTTTTTTGGATTCATTATAAAGGGAGCAAGTACTCTTTATTTTTTGACTTTTAAAATTTCATGTAATTCTTTGGTAATAAATAGGTAGGGGTCTATATCAAACCCCCACCTAAAAACAAGCAATATTAACCAAAATAATAATAATAATAATTTACTTTAAAAGTTATATTTATACTAATTTATAGTGGATATTTTTATAATTCTTACTTTATTTTATTCTGATCTTTTAATAATTGTCTTTTTTAATAGATAATTTAATGTGCACACTCATAATTAATTCAATGTTAGCCAAATCTTTTGAAATGTTTTTAATTTTGCCAACTTTTTTGAAATGTTTTTAATTTTGTATTTTTTGATCGGTGTATGTGAATAAATAATAGATTATATTATTTAATTGTATAGATTGCTTGAATATTTAAAGTTATAAAGTTGTATTTTATTTATTATTAAAAAAAATTCATTATAGAATGACTATATATAAGTTACTAACTTAGTGATTTTATTTACGATTATATCTAATATGAGTAATTTTATTTCAATAATCAATATATTAGCTAAAAATTGATTTTAGCGTACATTTTAGTTTAGATTATTTCAAATTCTAGTAAACTCTTTTATTTACCAATTAAGTAAGGAACTATTCGGTTAAGTATTGTTTAGTTTTGTTTTCATGCTATTACCAACTTTACTTGTTAATTAGATTCAATTGTTGTAACAATTCCACAGTTTATTGCAACAAGTAAATGATAGTAAAGTAAATGACACACGAAATTTTTACGTGCTTTAAGTACAAATTTACTCTACATGCATGAGGCCACCACCTGCAATAAATACTTCACTAATTCAGATTACACTTATAATAATGAAACTTATTCAAAATGTAAAGACTCCCTCTTTACTAATAACGCCGTTCTTAAACAAATCAATTAGTGGATCTTCAAGGACATCCCCTCGACTTTCAAGTTCACACTGTTGAACTTTCTTCAAAGCTGAAATCCCTTCAGACGGCAGACTAACCTTCTCTCAAAGATCTTTAAATTCTTCTCCCGAAGAATTGTGCTTTTCTCCCGAAGAGCGAATAAAAACAAGAGTAATTGCTAAAGCTTGAAGCTTGCACTTCTTCTCTCCAAAGGCGCATATTGCATCTTCAATCTTTGGATATATATGCAACATCAATTAAGTTTGAATCTCCACTTCAAAATTATCTACATACGTTGCATAAAATAATAAAACATATGTCAAGATCCTTTCCTTATTAGAAAAGATCCCAAGTTATCTTTGTAAATAAAATCTTTCCATCAATGCAATTTAACCAAATTTGCATAAGAAAAATTCGGCAATTAATCTATAGAAGGTAAATCAATAAATTCAATTAATTATTGTACAAGGTAACAAAATTGCCAATCAACACCCATTTGGTATTGATAGGTCAAAACCCAACAACTCCCCCTAAAAATGTCAAATCTGCAGAAACTGTTAATCAGTCAAAATTTATTGGAACAACTACGTGACTACTGCAACAGTTTAAAACTCACCCTACAGATGAGATAGAGATATTTATAAAACTCAAAATAGAATATATTGAATATAAACCAGAGTTTAAATCACATAAAAAATATTGACAGATAAATATTCAGCGGAAGCTATTAAAACCAAATAAATACTTCATTACATTCCTATAAAACAAAAAATCATTTAGTTATCGGCATTATCATGATCAGTTGGTACAATATCAAGTCTAGCAGCAATAATATCTACTTTCCCTTTTTGACCAAACTATGGCAAAGTAGCCTCAGCATCATCATCATCTTCAGCATTTCATTTAGGCAACCGTAGCATAGAAGGAGAAGCAACCTTACCATTTTCACTTATAACAGTAAGATAATGATACTAACATAAAAAAAGAATGATAAATGAGTATCATCAACAATATATACTCCCCTTAAATTTATGGTTTCAAATGAAAGAAGCAAAACCAAAATAAGTATACATAAATCAGATATCATAATCAAACAAATCATGAGAAACCATTAGAACTACTTTTCTTTTTAACCATTATCAGTAGAAGATATGATAGGCTATGGAAATTCTACAAACCTAGATGGATGCACATGTCATCATCCTATTATGGTTGAGGATTCAAGCTCTGGAATTGGCTAAAAACATACTTCTACAATTTCTTTTGCAACAGGTTGGTTCTTGTATTGCAAACAAGTGGATTTCTAGGGGTCTTAGGAGCAGAAATTGAGCAATATTTACTTTGGGTCTGCATTTTTCCAGCAACAACAGTATAATACCCAATCCTCACACTACTCACTTGGCCAATATGATTCATACATTACATGCTACTTATATGCTAATTTTCATTAACATTTACATGACATCTTATGTAGCATTCTTAATCGTTAGATCTCTAATGCTATCATATGATATTAGTGGTTGATATCTTATAACCTAATTAAGAAATTTAATATTTAGATAAGAGAAAGAATAGATTGATCAATCTATTAGATATTCATAGGTTATATGTTATAATTTTAGAAGTAATTAAAGGTATTACTAGTAAGCTAATATGTTTCGATTCAACTAGATCAAGGTGTTTTAAAGGTATAAATCCATAAACTAATAATACTTAGGATATTAAACATGATGTAATTTGATTTAAGTGTTATATTTTAAGGTCCATATGTGTATATGATTTTAGAAATGAAAACTAGACAATCTATTTAAGAATATGATGTCAATTGATTTAAAGATCGAATGAACTGTTAAGAAATTAGGGTAGAATTTATTATCCGATTGTACGAAAATTAAAATAGGTGTAAATAAAGGAATAAATGTTGAGAAACACCAGATTAAATCTATGTAAGTTGTGTATAATATCATATTTAAGCCACCATTTGACACCTCAAGCTTTGCCACCTAATACTTTCTTATTAAGCTTAAGCTAACACCTTAAACTCTTTACTCTTAAGCCATGACCAGACCCTAATTTCATCCATTTTCAATTTTCAAACACACACCTTAAGGTCTCCAAGTGCTCCAAATTGATTCCAAGTTGAAATAAAAGCAAGAAAAGCAAAGGAGAAGTGATTACCATCAAGTTTAACCTCAAAATCTGCATAGGTAACACTTATCTACAGTTTTACCTTTGGTTTTTAGATTATTCTGAATGAATTTATTATTTATTAAGCTTCAAATATCTCTTATAAAAGTATTACAAAGTTTTTAGTTAGACTCTGGTGTACAAAGAAATGATTTTTGATGACAAACACTTAATATGAAATACTTATGGCAGAAACTGTCACCTTACTATTTTCTTATGTTTTAGGCTTCAAACATGTATGGTACGCTGAATAAAACTCATAATTATTACCATTTACATGTCCATATATGAGTTAAGATTATTGGAATGAATTTGGATTGGTTAGAAATTGAAATAGAGTATGATATTGGAGAAGCACTCAAACTGCCAAAGTAGCAAAATCTATTTTGGTGTGCTGTGAAGGAGACTGAATTAGGGGGTTAAATCCATTAGTTTTAGAAAGAATATAACGTGTTTGTCTCTGTGTATATGTTATCTAAGTGTGATACAAATTTGGGAATGATTGAACATACATAAGGTTGCCAAAACCATTAATGTCATAAAGTGCGCAAAACTGTCACGGTAGGAAAAATCTGTTTCTGTATGCTGTGAAGGGAGCTGAACGTGGGAAGTTATTTCCATGAGTTTTAACCATTCTATGACATGGTTATATTTTTTTTTATGTTATCTAAGCGTGATAAAAATTTGGGAGTGAATGAATATGTCAATAGGTATCAAAATCATCATGCAAATTAACATGACAACAAAAAAATGGTGAATTTATCTCATTTGGTTCATTAACATATTCCAACATAGATATGGTGCATTTGATCCCTAACATTTAGGGGGATGTTATAAGAGTTATAATACATCAATTAAATAATGTTAGTATACATTTAAGATATGGAACAAAGGTACGTAAAAGGTTGTATTCGGTTATAGTTTCTAAGTCGTAAGGTTGTTAATTAAATTGAGATTCAAAATCTTTATACTACATTAGGTATAATGAACTTGTTAATTGAGGATGATGATTGATATCTTATATTTTTACAGATTATTTTACATCTAGGGTTGAGGAGTAATACTTAAGAAACCTAGAAGTAACACACGACTGATTAAATATAAGTAAAGATTCATTTGCTATTACAATGCATAGACATAATAAATGTGTGATTTATATGTAATACCATAGATCATATGTGCATAGCAGAGGGCACGCATTACTGTCATTCATGTCCATTGATCATACATACATGGGCATTGGCACGTCCATGCATCATATACGAGCATTGTGTTAAATCTTGCATTACACGGCATGATTATGAGAAAGGAAATAATTTTGGCCATTGGATTATGGTGGTGTGTAGAGCTCTTTTCAGGTTTATGGATAGTAGCATTGGTTAGGGGCCCAAGAAAGAAATGATTTTGAGAGAAATTTTTTGATGCATGGAATTGCATTGTGGCATAGCATTTTGAGATGCATAACTTGATATTGTGGATTATTCTTTGACATGCATAATCTTTACTTGTTGAGTGTTAGCTCATATAGTTTATGCACTGTAGGTGAGTCTGGTGATAACTTGATAATTACTGGGTAAGCCGTTGGGGTTCCTACAGGTTCTAAGGATCAGTGTACATGGATGACGACTTACTGGGTTGTGTTGTAGGCATATTCTAATTTTTACAATCATTATTATTGTATAAATTGTTGTCTATAAGTAAAGGATTACAAAATGTAAAATTTACTTCTTCCGAAAGTATAGGCTATTATTTTAATTTTTGAGTCTATCGTATTATAACTTTGGGATGTCGTGTCCTATATAACTCTTGAAATTTTATAGTAAAGAAGTTTGAGAATAGTGTGACTGTGATGGGTGTTATATTTTTTATTTAAACGGTGATTTTTCTATATACAGGTTTATATGTAAGAAAACACTTTTACTGTTTCTCAAAGTGCTATAGTTGACAAATTTTTTATATATACACATGTACACAGATATGCTACCTTGTAAAAATTATTGTTATATCGATATCTATATTTAGTGGTGGGGGTGTTACAAACAACCCCTGCCCTTTTGCATGTAGGGATCATCACCAATCCCTTCATCCGTCACATAGGTGCACCTTCTACAAATTCTTCCTCAATAATCCCTTCTCGCCATGTTAGTGCAATAGATCATTAGCATCTACCATAACTGAATTATATACCATAAGCAGGAGAGGTTGATGTGGTTCAACTCATGGTTGATGTATGTGACTAGAACCAGATGAAGAGCTTTCTCTTGTTTTCATCGTGATGTAAGGCCTGAAAGATAAAAGAGAAGACAAACAAAGCAGACCAAGTGGTGAAGGAAATCAGATACACCAAAGAAATTAGGGTTTTTGTATTCACTTATCATAACAACTTCTAAAGCCCCAATTTATTTAACCCTACTCCGATTCCTGTGCAGATACCCAACAATCTCCTTAGTTTGGTAAGTTTTCTAGAATCAGATTTCAACTTGCATTCAATATCATATCAAATATTAAATTAGGGAAATTTTCAAAAATCAAATCTTTGGGCATATTCTGTTGCAGCAGATAATTTCAAATTACTTCTATATTTATCCAAATCTTTTATAATGCATTTCCAAGCACACACAAATTCCTAATTTATGCCTATAAAATTGGAAATTTCAAAATGCATGAATTTTAACATAATAAAATATGTCACATATTTTAAAAAATCAAATCTTTATATGTGAAAGTCCAAGAATCTCTTCAACCATTTATGCAAAAGAAAATTTTGATTACATCCATAAATTCAATTCCTCAAATATTTTGAGAGAGAGATTTCATGTAATTTTTCTTTTCTTTTTTCTTCTTTTTTTGTATAAAATGCTCCTCTCTCATATTTTGAATTGAATTTAGCCATTAAGTAGCTTTCACTCTATTCCAAGGGTAGCTCTTTTCACATGAAAAATCATTTTCTTGAAATCATAAAATATAAGATAGATTTTTATATGGTTAGCTCCACACCATTGGATAGGTAGTTTTTTTGGTCAAAGGGCTCGAAATAAACACAATATCAAGGAACATTTGATATAATATTTATCAAAATTTTAGAAAGCAGTTGTGTTCTAATGAGACTCGGTAGACCAAGACTTCAAAATTTGACCATTTAAAGCACATGTAGAGCAAATGCAGAATGCCTAATGCAGTTCCTATCATGTTATGTAATATATGTCTAACAACTATTGAATTGTTGCAAAATGTATAGATAACGATGCAAACAATATGGTTTGGTTGCAATAAAATCACTTTTTCTTTTTAATGTTTATGTTGTTAGATCACACAGATTCCTAGAGAATTTCTCTAAAGAATCCAAATGAAGTGCATCTAGAGGTTTGGTAAATATGTCAGCAATGTTTCTCTGTCGCAACATAATCAATCACCACAGTTTTATTTTCAGCTAAATCCCTAATAAAATGATGATGAATATCTAAATGCTTTATTTTTGAGTGCTGAATAGGAGTTTTAAAAATATCAATGACACTTGAATTATCACAAAAAATATGATTAGGAAAATATGGACCCTCTAAACCTTTTAGTTGTTCAACTATTTTTTTTTCATTTTTAGGTTCAATTAAAGAGGTAAAACACACATATCTTACCATATCTTTTTAATTTACCTTTGGCTTGTCCCTTGTTCGCATACCTTCAGTGAGCAAACTAGTGATTTGATCAGTAGAATGGTTCTTCTGAACTCTGATTGAAGGTTCCTTCTGAACTATTTCAGTACTGTCATCATTTTCTGTCCCCAGTCCAGTTTTATTTATTGCAATATCTTTCCTGGTTGTTGCAATATCTTTCTCAGTGGTGACTTGAATATCATTCTGTTAAGTTCTTTTTTCTTCCTCACCAAGTCTAAGAATTTTCTCTTCTTCTAATAGTCCTGTAGAAACATGAAAATCATCAATGACAATATTTGAGGATTCTATGACAATTTGGGTTCTCATGTTAAAAACACGATATGCCCTACTATTCAATGAATAACTAAGAAAAGTTCTTCTATCACTTTGAGCGTCAAATTTTCTTAATTGCTCACGATAATTCAATACATAGCATGAACAACCAAAGATGTGAAAATAGCTAAGATTAGGCTTTTCATCTTTCCAAATCTCATATGGTGTTTTCTTAGTACCTGGCCTCAAATACACCCTATTGATGGTGTAACATGCAGTGCTAACAGCTTCTGCCCAAAAATGGATAGCTACTCCTTTGAAATTCAACATTACCCTAGCCATCTCTTGAAGGGTTTTGTTCTTCCTTTCCACCACACCATTTTATTGTGGTGTTTTTGCAGCCAAAAATTCATGTGCAAATCCATATTTTTCACAAAAATTAGTGAAGACAACATTTTCAAATTCCTTACCATGATCACTTCGGATTCTAACTATCTTACCAATATTGTCATTCTTTTCATTTACTAATTTTTTGCATAATTTTTTGAACACTTGAAAGGTATTCAATTTTTTTCTAATAAAATCTACCCAAGTAAATCTAGAAAAATCATCAACACACACAAACATATACCTCTTTCCTCCTAAACTTTCTACCTGTATAGGTCCCATGAGGTCCATGTGGAGAAGTTCTAGAGTACGTGATGTATTGATGTCTTGCAACACTTTGTGTGTACCCTTCTTTTGTTTTCCAAGCTGACATGCTTTACACACTTCTGAATTCTTTTTGTTCAGCTTTGACACTCCTAGCACAGTTTCTGTATTAACAATCTTAGTCATATTTTTTAAATTCAAATGCCCTAATTTTTGGTGCCATAAATCAGTCTCATCAATTTTTATGTTGTGACATACCTGAGGTTGTTGCAATATATAATAGTTATTAGATTAACGAGAACCAGTTAGTACGCACCTGTCAGTTTCATCAAATACCTGGCATTTATCCTTATTGAACCTGACAAAGAGATTCTAATCACAAAGTTGGCTAATGCTGATCATATTTGCCTTTAAACCTTCTACATGAAGCACTTTCTTGAGTTTTGGCAGTCCTTCAACATTGAGTATTCATTTTCCAAGAATACGTCCCTTTTCACCATCTCCAAATGTAACATGTCCTTCATTCACACTTTGATAGTCTTTCAATTTTTCTTTGTCACCTGTCATATGTCTGGAACATCCACTATCAAAATACCAAGAGTCATTAGTAAAATCTTTTAGAGAAATATTTGCAACAAATGCTCTAAAATCTGACTTTCTAATCCATATTCTTCTTTTAGATTTATTTTTCAAGTCAATTTTGATCTTAAGAGTTTGTTGCAACAATTTAGATCTCTGTTGCAACATTGTGAAAGCAGGTGAATCAAAATGCATACCATTCCTTAAAGCCTTTTTAAACCTAAAACATCTTGGTCGGATATGTCCAGACATATTGCAGAAATGACATATAGGAATAAACCTTTTTGGCTTTGGCTTTTGAAAAACAGGTTTTTTGCTTTTATCAAATATGGACTGAACAGGTTTTGTGTCCTTTACAAAAATAATTTTTGAAGTTGAAGACTTAGCATTGTATCCCAACCCGTGATGATCACTTCATGGTTTACCAATAGAAAGTATTTCATCTAGTTTTTTCTTACCAAAGTCGAGCTTCATCATCTTTTATGTGTGAAGTAGTTCCTATTCAGTTTTGTGGATTTTTCTATCCTTTTCAGCAACAAGATTTGTAAATTAAATATTTCTATTTTCATCAATTCTTTTTTCTTGTTTAGTACAACAATTTGTTTCTCAAGTGACTTGTTGATTTTGCATATCTCAAGCCACTTTTGAAACATTTTGTTATATATTTGCTAAATTTTCTCAATGCTCGGCTCATCATCATCACTATTAGTTTTTGAATCTAAAATCTGCATATCCTTCTTACCTGTTGCAGTAGATGAAGTCAGGCACATTGTATTATATTGAACTATTGGAACATACATTTGATTTGTTGCAACATGTTCACGTTGATTGCTCATCATTTTAGAGTTGAATGATGTATGATCATTTTCCTGACTTCCTTGAGATTCCTCATTACTCCATTTGAGACTTGCCCATCCATTTGAGAGTATTGGCACATTCTGCTTGGACATGTCCAAACCCTTCACATTTACGATATTTAATCCTTCTATTTTTCCTATCATCAAAAGAATTAAAATTAGCTTTATCCTTTTGGGAATTGAAAGACTTACCAGACTTTAGCTTGTTTGAGTTTTCATACATCATCTTGAGAAATTTCCCAAAAATTTTCGTCATAAGAGCCAAAGATTCTGACATATCATCGTTGTCTTCTGATGCAGATGTTGGTTTTGGAATTTTAGCTTGGAAAGCAACACTTTTTCTTTTATCTCTCCTATTGTGATTGAGATTCAATTCAAACGTTTGTAAAGAGCTATCAACTCATCTAGTTTCATTTTTCCAATATCACGGGCTGTTTCAATGGTAGTGACCTTGTAAGCAAATCTTTTTGGTAGGGATCTTAAGGCTTTTCGTACAAGTTTAAAGTCTGAATACTTTTCGCCAAGAGCTTGAGCTTCATTTGCTATGTCACATAGTTTTGCATTGAAGGTGACAATTGTCTCACTCTCCTCCATTCTAAGATCTTCAAATTTTGAGGCCAAAATTTGGAGTTTTGACATTCGCACTGCTACAGTCCTTCATAGGCAGTTTGGAGAATTTCCCAAGCCTCCTTTGCACTCTCTCATGTTGCAATCAATTTGAATTGATTAACATCAACTGCACTGAAAATTGCATTTAGGGCCTTTGAGTTGTAATTTGCAACTTTCTCATCCTCAGTGTTCCAATGATCTTCTGGCTTAAGAATCTCTATTTTCTATTCATTTGTCATCATAGGATGTTTCCAGCCTATTATAACAGCACGCCAAGCCCATTCATCCACAGATTTAATGAAGGCTCGCATTTTTGCTTTCCAGTATGAGTAATTTGTTCCTTCCAACAGTGGTGGTCTAGTAGTTGATCCTCCTTCGCGAAGATGGTCCATTCCTGCAATTTAACAATTAGTTCCCAAAATCTCACTAAATATATCTAGTGACTAGCTCTTGATACAAATTGTTAGATCTGTTTTCGTGCTATTACCAACTTTACTTGTTAATCAGATTCAATTGTTGTAACAATTCCACAGTTTGTTGCAACAAGCAAATAACAGTAAAGTAAATGACACACAAAATTTTTACGTGCTTCAAGTACAAATATACTCTACATACATGAGGCCACCACCTGCAATGAATACTTTACTAATTCAGATTACAGTTACAATAATAAGACTTATTCAAAATGTAAAGACTCCCTCTTTACTAATGACGCCGTTCTTGAACAAATCAATCAGTGAATCTTCAGCGACGTCCCCTCGACTTTCAAGTTTGTATTGTTGAACTCCTTTTAACGCTGAAATTCTTTTAGACGGTAGACCGACCTTCTCCCAAAGATCTTCAAATTCTTCTCCTGAAGAATTGCGCCTATCTCCCAAAAGGCTCACCCTCTTCTCCGAAGAGTGAATAAAAACGAGAGCAATTTCCAAAACTTGAAGTCGTTCACTTCTTATCTCCAAAGGCGCGTATTGCATCTTCAATCTTTGGATATATATGCAACATCAATTATGTTCGAATCTCCACTTCAAAATTGTCTACATACATTGCATAGAATAATACAAGATATGTCAAGATCCTTTCCTTATAAAAAATAATCCTAACTTATGTTTGAAAATAAAATCTTTCCATCAATGCAATCTAACCAAATTTGTACAAAAAAATTAGGCAATTAATCTATAGAAAATAAATCATTAAATTCAATTAATTATTGTGCAAGGTAATAAAATTATCAATCAATGCTAGCAATTAAATCATAATCAATTATGATCCTTTCAAGTTGAAAAAAGGTGACTAAGAAAAAATAATTTTGACACTTTAATATTAAGAAATTAAAGACTACAAAAATAGCAATTACAATTTGGATTTTCACAAAAGTACATTTGAATAAGTGAAAAATATAGTGGACTTCTTTAATTTTTTGATTTATTTTAAGTTTACAAATTGATCATACATGGAAAAATAAATTTTAAAATTGATTATGAAATACTTTAGATATGGATGTATATCATATTATCTTTTCCATTATTTATCATCAATAGGGACTTAAAATTACTTTACCATTAAAATTGTTTACCGTAAATTTAATATTTTATTAAAGTCCAATATTATTTTCTATTATACTAGGTATACTTAAATTATAGGTATAAAGCGATTGACAAAATTATTTTTTTGTTCCTTTAAGTTGGCCTACTCAGACTTTTGGTCTTTTTCATTTCAAAAATTTAAATTTTGTCCTTTAAGTGGAAAAAATTAGGACATTTAGGACACCCATAGCCTACAATAGGCAAAAGTGACCGACTCAACAGATGTGGTTTTAATTTGGGAAAAAATAGATTTTGGAGGGAAAATCGTCTATGTGGCAACTTAGGTGGAGCTAGGGAGGGGGAAAAAAGCCAATTGGAAAATTTTCTATTATTTCTTTTTCAATAAAATTTAAAAAGTTATAAATAGGAAATTATTATGAAAAAATAGATAATTTCTTAATTTTAAAAAATATAAAATAATTTATAAAACTTATAGAAAATAAAGAAAAAAAGATGTTAATAAAAATTCATATTCCAAAATTAGAAAATATATTTACTTTCAATATTAAGAAAAATAAAAAAATAGTTTCATATTATTTTAAATAATTTCTTAATTTTATAATTATAGAAGAAGAAGAATACAAGCAATGCACATATTTTTTACTAGTCTATATCTAACTAAAAGTATGAATCTTTAACTTATTTCTTCCAATTGGGGAATGACTAAACAACCCTTATTAACACACTTAATAAAAGCCCCACTTTCCAACTTCTTAGCACACTTAATAAAAATCCAACTCACACTTAATAAAAACTCAACTTTCCAACGTCTATTGTGTTCATATGAGTTAAATAACTCTTGTTAACACTTCATAAAAATTCTACTTTCCAACTTCTATTCTACTTACATGATTAATAAAAATCTTACTAACATAGTTAAGAGTGTTCATATGAGTTAAATAACTCTTGTTAACACTTCATAAAAATTCTACTCTGCAACTTCTATTCTGCTTACATGATTAATATAAATCTTACTAACATATTTAAGAGTGTCGGTTAATTCATAATATTTTTTTCTTTATATGCATTTACCTTCTACTGGCCAAGAGCGCAAAATTGGAAAATTACATAGTACAAGAGGGAGAATCCATTCCCATAAGAAGAGATGGGAACTTGAAGGCTTTATTTTAAAGTCATTCAATTCCTTGTTAATTTTATAGGTCAAAGCCACATTAGAAGGACTGTTCAATCAACCAATTCAATTAGTTCAAGCCTTTTTATGTTCCTATGTCCGAAGGGATTACCTTTAATTCGTGCTGATGCCTGGCAATTATCATTCTTCAAAGGCTTTTAGTTTAAAGATGAGTGCGTGCAAATATAATTTCAAGTTGCAAGTTGTACGCATTTTCCATGCCCTATGAACAGAAAAATGTTGTTGATTGTTGTCTGTAGATGCCTTCTGAGAGTTCTTGGGCATTTCTTTTAATGGCATGAAAAACTTGTGCTTTTGAGCTTCTCTCACGATTAGATCTCCTATAATATTATGTATAAAGTATTGGTTTGGCTATTATAACTCATCTCATTGGTCAAGACTTGGAGATTGGATAAGCTCCATTAGTACAAACTGCAAACCATCAGTATGAACTCGAGACTTCCTAATATGAAAACATTATGGCCTCAATTCATCCATGTTAGAATCTATTACTGTTTTAATTAACTCAATTAATCAATTTTACCAGATTCGTGATATTCCGGTTTAATTTTATAACATCAATTAGAACATGAACACAGATGCATAGTGGAAACTAAAATTTACACCAATAATTTTAACGAGGTTCAAATCTAAAATATCATACTCCTTGAGGCCACGCCCAAAGAGAAAACAATCAACTATTAGTAAATGAATTACACAATACAATAATAAAACTTATAAAGCAAAACCAAATCTCCCTCCTTATTTTGATATGGTTCTTGTATTGTTCCACTAGTGAACTTGCTTGCGAGATCCCCTCGACTTGAACCTACTTTGTTGAAATCCCTTTGATGTTGAACCTCTTCAGACAGCAGAGCACCTTCCCCTGAAAATTCACCTCCTTCTCCCAAATGATGTATAACAGGTATTGTCATCTTCTCTTGAAAACTCACCTCCTTCTTTTGAAAGATGTTCAATGACGATGTTCCAACACCTTCTGGAACATGGATAGAACACTCTAGAATACACTCCAAAATACTTTGAAACTCAATTCTTGATCAACGATCACTGACTTAAGGAGCTTGGAATCTATTGCACTCTTCTAAATATTTTCTATGAAATCCACAGCCTAAACTAATGAAAGAGTGTGCTTAAATGCACATCTTTCAATAAGTAGATTCTTGATTTAATACATAAAAAGTTACCTAGTCTAACATAAAGACTTTTGGTGATCCATTTTGTGCAACTATTTGGATGAATTTTATGCTATCATCAAGACTGAATTGGGCTAAGCCTCCAACATAAACATTGTATCTCTATCTCTTGGCTTTCAAATGAAATAAACTTTAGGTCCATAGGGCTTTTGATCATAAAGTTATGCTCAAATTATAAAAACTGCACAAGTTTGGAAACATGCTTCCATTTATTCCATAACACAAAACATTAATAAAAAAATAATATTAACAAGAATAAAACAAGAAAATTATAAAGGATTTGATACAAAAATATGTCAAAATATGCACTTATCAAATTCCCCCACACTTAACCCTTGCACGTCCTCGAGCAAGCTTAAAACAAACATAAACTAATCCACTTTCGTAAGAAATCACGATTGCATTTAGCATATGCAATAAGCCTTTAAACCCTTAGGTGGCCCATAGAGGACGAGTTATAGTCTCGTGAAGGTTTCTAGCAGTGATACCTACAAACACCTATAATAACTATCTTCCAACTTTTATTCTCATGAAGCAATAAAGTAATATGGAAATAAAATCAAACAAGTGTTGAGTTTAACTCTTAGTCATTCAAAAATCAATACATTTTCTCAATAAGCATACTCAAGTGTGTGTGTGGACAGTTAATGTCAATAGTGATGAAACTATGCATGCTTCAAATAAGTGAATTCTCATAAAACCTTGCAAAAACCATCACCCAATCTCTAACAGAAAAGTTAAACATCATAGGCTCTTCCTTTTGTGCAAATCCCCACTATACTGAAGGCACAACACGAAATCAAAAGGTCTTTAGCAAGGTTGTAATGGGACCAAATAGTAGTGATGTAGCTAAAAATAAAAGGATAGGATACAACAAAGGTTCTAAAAACTTCATGGAATTAGAGACATAGAATTTATCGATAAAGAATTCTCAACTCCACAAATTTCACACTGGGGTCTATTGTTATTGAATTGGACCCCTCTTATTAATCTTGGAACATCTCATTTTTAGTTGTAACTTGTACCACTTTGCAATTTTTTTTTCTATATATATATTTTATTATTGTTTTTCTTTTTTTTTTTTAAGAAACTCCCCCATACTTATCTTCTATTTCAACATGAATTTCTTTTGTAAGTTCAAGCTATCAATTGAATGTCTCTTAAACTCCAATTATTTTTAGAACAAGGGTTGGATAATAGTGTATTTAGGCTAGGTAAAAAGATATGGTTATAAAAAAAATATTTATTTATTGTAAGACTCAAAGTGGTTTACTAGGGGGATGTTTTCCTGAAACATTATATAGAGAACAAGTTGATTTGGTAATGGTGCTATAAAGCCTAATGGTGTACTATCAGTCATTCGTCTCGATAGACCAAAAGTAAAAGTTCTAATACTCAACCCCTACATGTTGAAGATTCAAGTGATGATTAGAGCAAGGGCATAAGAACTATCTATTTTGACATGATTGTCTTCACACTAAAGAACATAACTATTTGTGTAAAATAAAATTTGAGTACAATTATCACAAAAATATATTAATCAAATAACAACATCAAAGTCCAAAACAACACCCATCATCAATCAAACTATATTATTCATGCTTAATTTTAATCATTGAAGTTGGAAGAACCTCTACGACTAAAAAAAAATAAATAATTGGTAATTTACAAACATTTGTTAAAAACTTCACAAACCTACCATGTTATGCAAAAAATAGGAATGCGTCTCAAGAGTGTTACAATTACCCTTTACTCAGCCACCTTTTTTTTTCATACTTTTAACGGACCCATAAAAAAAACACGCTTGATTTTTAATTTTTTTTTTAAATACTAGAAAAACACACATTGAACATACAAGTTATGATATCAACTATCTTTCTCCCCCAACCTAATCGAGACATTGTCCCCAATGTCAAAAATAGATAGGAAAGTAGAGTTTGAAAGATATCAACTGAAATGTGGCAAATAAAGCTGAAACAAAAAAAAATACATACTATTATATAAAATCATTAACAATAAGTATCACAGACTGAGAGTCAAATTCAATTTGTATTTTCGACCATTGTTCCTGTTGGACCAATCCACATTGGCCAAGGCTGGATCAGATTTTAACACATATACTAGAAGTTGATCAATTAGCTGGTCAGATGTCGGAGTAGAAATGATTATTCTTCTCACAAATGTTGAAATAAAACCTTTTTTAACAGCATGATCTACAAAAGATAGCAAACCATCATAAAAACCATTAACATTAAGAATACCTATAGGTTTTTGATGAATGTTGAGTTGTGCCCAAGAGATAATTTGGAATAATTCCTCCAGTGTACCAAAACCGCTAGGTAGAATGATGAATGTATTCGTATTGTTTAACATGTTAGGCATTCTGTCCTGAATATGTGACACTTTTAGCTCATCTCCAATGGTCATACTTGTGATATTCTGTACTGTTAAAGATTTTGGGATAACTCCCAAAACTTTGATACCTCCTACATAAGCAGAAATAGCAACACTCTCCATTAACCCCAAATTGCTTTCCCCATACACTAAATGAATTTTTCTTTCAGCTAAAGTTCTACCAAGGTTATTGGCTGCCCCTATAATCTCACCATTTTTTCCTAGATTGAATCCACAAAAAATACAAATAGAATTAAATTTGCAAGTTGAAGAAACTTCCATTTTTTTTTCTTTTTTTGTGAAAATAAGTTATGCAAAAATAGAGTGAGTACGGTGATATTTAGTGAGGTGTGAACAGGGAATGCATTTATTGCATGTCTTTTTCTTTTGTTAAAAATATTGAAAATAAGGACACATACAAAATTTAAAAATTATCTACTAACACATGTATGTACATGTAGTTGTGATTGTGGCTCACATCTTACTCTGGTTTTACATCCAGCAATGGCTTAAACACCCTATATGGGTCGAGGATATGCTTCCCATCCAGTTTTTTTATAAACTGGCAAATAGGGTCTTTTAATGTCAGATTCCCAAAACTATAAAACTCATATTCATTTCTAAAATGATCCCATAAATCAAGAATTGCATATTGTACCAATCCACAAGAATGCGTCTCAAGAGTCAATATAATATGATCTAAAGACTCCTTACTCAGTCCATCCATAATGAATTTAAGTTTATCTTCTTAATTTTTAGAGACCATTCCTAAAGAACGGCACTTTGTGTTGCAAGTCCATCTAGCATAAATATGACAAACTTTCATTTTTTTCACCCTTCATTTTTTTGAATATGTGCTTTTACTAAAATCAGACATGTATCTAGTAAGCAAATTTGAAAACTTATGTGAAAACTCACTTGCCCTTACCTTTACTTTAATTATCCATCGTATGTCCTCCAGGATGCCCTTGTGCATAAGCATCCTCAATCTTTCAACCCTGATTTATAAATTTTCAAAATTACATTTTTAGGAAGAAAAGAAAATCGCTTCTTGAGAGTTAGAAAAATATCACCCATTTTGAAAAGAACAAGAAAAGAGAATGAGAAAAGCAAAGAAAATTTGTACAAAGATTTCAGTTGTTTGGGAAACTGACAAGTCCGACTTTTATAGCCATGGAGTACCGTTATCCACCATTTAACTGGGAAAAGAGAAAAAAAAATAAAAGAAGAAAAAAAAATAATGTCAGAGAAAATGAGTATATACAACACTAATCATAACAAGGGTTAGAAAGAAAAAGAATTTCCTCTTGTGAAAATTGATTTTCTAGAAATGGTTTAACTCTTTGTCCATTTACTTTGAATATGTTACAATTTCTAGGATTCTCAATATCAATCGCCCCATAAGGATATACCTTTTTTACAACAAAAGGACCACTCCCCTTGATCTCAATTTTCTAGGAAATAAATGCAATCGAGAATTATAAAGCAAAACCTTTTCACCAACCTCAAATATTTTTCTTGAAATTTTATTATCATGAAAATCTTTGATTCTTGCTTTATAAATTTTAGAATTCTCATATGCATCATTTTTCAGTTCTTAAAGTTCATTGATTTGCAATTTGTGCAATTTTGAAACTTCATCAAGGTTGAAGTTAAATATTTTGATTGCCCAATAAGCTTTATATTCAAGTTCAACAGGTAAATGACAAGATTTTCCATAAACTATCCTATAAGGAGACATGTCTAATGATGTTTTAAAAGTAGTTCTATATGCCCAAAGTATATTAGTAAGTCTAAGAGACCAATCTTTACGGTTTGGGTTAACTGTTTTCTCCAAAATTTATTTTATCTCCCTATTTGTAAATTCAACTTGTCCATTTGTCTTAGGGTGATAAGGGGTTGCAACTTTATGTATGATTCCATATTTTCTCATTAAAGTTTCGAAAACTTTGTTACAAAAATGTTTTTCCCCATCACTGATAATAGATCTAGAAATTCCAAATCGACTTAAAATATTTTCTTTCAAAAAATTTATCACTATTTTGTGATTATTGTTTCGACAAGGAATTGCCTCGATCTATTTTGAAACATAATCTATGGAAACCAATATGTAAAGAAAATCAAATGATAAAGGAAATGGCCCCATAAAATCAATACCCCAACAATCAAAAATTTCAATCACTAGGATAGGGTGTAGGGGCGTCATATTTCTCTTTGAAAGGGACCCTAATTTTTGACAATTTTCACAACTTTTGCAGAAAGTGTGTCTTTGAAAAGGGTTGGCCAATAAAATCCACATTGCAAGATTTTTGTAGTAGTTTTCTTTACAGAAAAATGACCACCACATGCTTCTGAATGACAAAATTTGACAATATTACCTATCTCATTGTCAGGCACACATATTCGAAAGATTTGATTTGGACAATATTTAAATAGGTATGGCTCATCCCAATAAATTTTTTAACCTCAGTCAAAAACTTCTTTTTGTCTTGAGAGTTCCAATGCGATAACATCTTTCCTGTTACAAGAAAATTAACAATATCTGCAAACCAAAGTAAAATAGAAACATTAAATAGTTTTTCATCAGGGAAAGTGTCATTAATAGGTGTGGTTTGAAACGAGTCATCACAAACAAGTCTCGACAAATGATCAGCCACTATATTCTCTACTCCCTTTTTATCTCGAATAGTAACATTAAATTCCTGGAGTAAGAGAATCCACCTATTCAGTCTTGGTTTAACATTTTTTCTTGACAAAAGATATTTCAAAACTGCATGATCACTGAAAACAACAATTGGTGAGCCAACAAGATAAGATCGAAATTTGTCCAATGCAAAAACTACATCAAGTAATTCTTTTTCTGTTGTTGCATAATTTAATTGAGCATCATTTAAAGTTTTACTTGCATAGTAAATAACATATGGTTTTTATCTTTTCTTTGTTCCAAGACAACTCCAACAGTATAATCACTAGCATCACACATTATTTCAAAAGGTAAAGTCCTAATTGGAGGCTGCATGATTGGAGCAGATGTAAGCATGCTTTTAAGTTTAACAAAAGCATTTTCACAGTTTTCAGTCCATTTAAAAATAGTGTCTTTTGTTAGAAGATTACACAAATGTTTATATATTATACTAAATTTTTTTATAGATCTTCTATAAAAACCAGCATGTCCTAAAATTGATCTAATCTCCTTCACAGTCTTTGGTGTTGGCAAATTAGCAATTAACTCAATTTTAGATTTGTCAACCTCAATACCTTCTGATGATATAATGTGTCCAAGAACAATACCAGTTGTTACTATGAAGTGACATTTCTCCCAATTGAGCACAAGATTATTTTCTTCACACCTGATCAAAACTTTTTTTAAATTAGATAAGCAATCATCAAATGAATTATCAAAAATAGAAAAATCATCCATGAACACTTCAAGAAAATGTTCAACCATGTCACTAAAAATACTAAGCATGTATCGTTGAAATGTAGTTGGTGCATTATATAATCCAAAAAGCATCCTTCGATATGCAAAAGTACCAAAAAAACATGTAAAAGTTATTTTCTCTTTATCTTCAAGTGCAATTGCAATTTGATTATACCCAGAATATCCATCTAAAAAGTAATAAAATTCGTGTCCTGCAACTCTTTCTAAAATTTGATCCATGAAAGGTAATGGAAAATGATATTTTCTAGTAACTGAGTTGAGTTTTCTATAGTCAATGCACATTCGCCAACTAGTAACAGTGAATTAATTCATCATTCTCATTTTTTACTATAGTAACTCCAGATTTCTTAAGTACAACTTGAGTAGGACTTACCCATTTGCTATCAGAAATAAAATAAATGATTCCATTATCTAAGAGTTTAATGACTTCATTTCTCAATACTTCTTTCATATTAGGATTTAGCCTTCGTTGCATTTCTCTAGAAGGTTTAGCATTTTTCTCTAGATAGATGTTATGTGTGCAAATAAAAGGATTAATACCTTTAATATTAGCAATGGTCCATTCTAAAGCATTCTTATGCATTTTCAGAGTTTTGATCAACTTACCTTCTTAAGATGCATCAAGTTTGAAAGAAATTATTACTAGAAAAGTCTCATTCTCACCTAAGAAAGAGTATTTCAAATTAACTGGTAAAGGTTTAAAATCAACCACGGGAGCTTTAATACTTGTTGAAATAAATTTTACTGTTGATGATGAAAGTTTTTCGAACCTTGACTTCCAAAAATATTTTTCTTATACCTGCAAAAATTTAGAGATAGTATTAATGTGTGCCTTTTTACAAATACTTTCATTTTCAAAACAAGTCTCCAAAGAATTTGAAGAGTTAGTAGTAGTACAGTATTCATGAACAAGTTGCTCAATTGAATCCACTTCATGTACTTCGACATCTTCTGCAGCTTGCATACAAACATTAAACACATTTAGTTCCAAAGTCATATTTCCAAATGATAACTTCAAAATACCATTTTTACAATTGATCAAAGCATCTGAAGTTGCAAGAAAAGGACGACCCAAAATGATAGGTGTTTGTGTTTGTGCAATAGGCTTTATGTCCAAAACAATAAAATCAACTGGAAAGTAAAACTTATCAATTTGTACAAACACATATTCTACTATTCCCTTTGGAACTTTAATCGAATGGTCAGCTAGTTGGAGTACAACAGAAGTTATTTTAAGTTCTCCCAAACCTAACTTTTCATAAATTGAGAAAGGTAGAAGATTTACACTAGCACCAAGATCAAGCAAAGCACGCTCTATTCTAGTGTTTCCTATGATACATGAAATGGTTGGACAACCTGGATCTTTGTACTTCGGTGGAGTGAATTATTGAATGATTGAACTAACACTTTCAATTAAAAATGCCTTCTTTTGTACATGATGTTTTCTTTTGATTGTACACAAATCTTTCAAAAATTTGGCATAAGGTGGAACTTGCTTGATTGCATCTAATAATGGAATATTAATCTTGACTTGTTTAAAAATTTCAGCATTTGAGTTTAATTTCTGAGTTGCTTGTAATCTTTGAGGAAAGGGTGCTGGAGGTAAATATTTTTCTTTTTCATCATTTTTCACGCTTACCTTCTTCAAACTTACCTTTGTCGTCAAGACTATTTCCATTTTTCATTTCTGGAGGTGGATTAGAAACTTTCTCATTGGGATGAATAGTCTTGTCAACAACTTTTCCATTCCTAAGAGTTGTAACTGAATTAACCTCCTTGACTGCATTTTCACCTGAAGAAGAAACATGACACTAAGTGGAAGAATTAGGTTGAGTTTGAGCAAGAAATTTACCTTTTTCATGAGTACGCAAAGAAGTTGTCAGTGTTGAAAGTGTGCTTCTGATCTCATTGATAGTTTGTGAAGTCTGATTATTGATGTTTGTTTGTTCATGCATAAATGCTTGCAAAGTCTCCTCAATGGATTTTGTATGTGGAGCTGAATAAGAATGAAAGTTTTGTGGTTTTTTTGAATGCAGTGGTTCGGCATGGTTGTCATCTTGCCAACTGAAATTGGGATGATTTCTCCATTGTGGATTGTAAGTTTCTGAATATGGAGAATGGAAAGGTTTTTTGAATGTGTTCATAAAATTTGCTTGTACTGGAATGTTTGGACATTCATTGGTGGAGTGCCCCAAAAGTTCACAATTGCTACAAACTTCTTCCTCTTATATAGATTTGATTTCCTTTACTTTTCTAAGTTCCATGGCTTCAATTTTTCTTGTTAAACTAGTAAGCCTAGCATTTATATCATCTTCTTGGCTAAGGTAATATTTTTCTTTATTACTATTAGCAATATTAGATCTAATAGAACCTTTGGAAGAATTAACACTATGCCATGATTGAGAGTTTTCTGCCAAATGATCTAGATATTCTAGGGCTTCATCAGGTTCCTTATCAAGAAACTCACCATTACATATTGTTTCAACAAATTGTTTTGTTTCAGGAGTTAAACCTTCATAAAATAAACTAATTAAGCGCCATTTTTCAAAACCATGATGTGGGCATGAATTCAACAAATTTTTAAATCTTTCCCAACATTGAAAGAAAGCTTCATTCGAATTTTGAGAAAAATTTTGAATTTATCTTTTCAATGCATTAATTTTATGAGTTGGAAAGAATTTTTTCAAGAATTCAGCTTGCATTTCTTGCCAAGTGCCAATTGACCTAGGTTTTAAAGAATAAAGCCAATTTTTTGCTTTATCTTTTAAAGAAAAAGGAAATAATTTGAGCTTAACAATCTTATTTGTGCAAGTTTGATCATCAAAAGTGGCACATACTTCATCAAATTCTTTTAAATGCAAGTAAGGGCTTTCAGAGTCTAAACCATGAAAATTAGAAAGTAAAGGGATCATACCTGACTTGAATCGAAAATTATTTACATTTAGAGGAAAAATGAAACAAGAAGGAGAAGAATTTCAAGGAGGTTACAAGTAATAATGCATGGTACGCACCTGTTGATTCTCATTTTCATCATGCACACTTTCATTTTCAGCCATGGTGGAAGTGTGTGGAGATGATTGAAACAAAGTTTTAGAATTATTTATTTCTAAACGTCGAGAATTATAACTACGATACTATATAACCATATATCCATAAAAAAAATAAACAAACTATATTTACAAAGGAAAAATATTAACAAACCTGAATACTTACCTTGCCTTTCCCGGCAACGGTGCCAAAAACTTGCTACAACTTTAAGGTTGCAAACCCAAGTGCAGGTTGTAGTAAGTAATAAATTTTTCGTGAGTCTGAGGTCGATCCACAGAAAAGTTATTTGAAAAATTCAAGTTTATATTTCTAAAAAGATGGAGTTTATGTGAATCAAAATATATGAACAATTAATGTATGATGTAACTAAAGAAAAACCAAAGTAATAAAAGTACTGAGGATTAGGGATCCACTCTTGAATTTTGGATAAAGAAATAGTTATTTA
Organism: Paulownia fortunei; assembly: GCA_019321725.1. Lineage (NCBI taxonomy): Eukaryota > Viridiplantae > Streptophyta > Magnoliopsida > Lamiales > Paulowniaceae > Paulownia > Paulownia fortunei. Next base: position 22,261,302 of record CM033106.1, read on the forward strand.
TTCTTTCTACCTCTATTAATTGCCACAATTGGAATCCATACATAATGGAGGTTTCAATGGGAAGATATTATCAAGTAACTCATGCAATAAGGTAATCATGATATTGTCTTACTATTGCAAATTATCTCTTAACACCAACACTTATTTATGGGATCAAGCATTTATGCACAACTTCGTCAACAACAAATCAAAGTTTCACATTAGCAGTCAGTGGGGTAAAACCGTACAATAAGCTAAATGAACCCAAGTATTTATTGTGCCATTGGAGATACATAAATCAAGAATCACCACAAAATAAGCAGGGTTTAGATCAAAAATAAAAATAATAATACAACATACTTAAATAATTTCTACCCTTATAACCATTTCTCTTCCTCGATCAAGAGATTCACCCTTTTTCCTCAGCAAAATGAAATTTAGAAAAACATCATAAAAGTAGCAAAGACTAAAAATATTAGAGAAATTAGAGAATGCATTTCTATTACTACTAGAAAACTTACAATACTAGAAAACATACAAACTAGATAACTTAGCCAAAAGAAACCCTTTACCCTCCTCCCCTTACAAGCTTAATACATGGCCTATTTATAGTACTTGGAGTAATCTAGAGGCCAAACAAATAATGGAGGGGTTAATAAAGTGGTATGCTAGTTGTCAAGAGTTGGTAAGTTATTACACAAATTTCTTACCCACTAAATTGAATTACATTTTTCGATCAGATACAGCCGAATTTTGAAGATATGTGAATAATAAAAATTGTATATCATTTAGTTCTGATATATTTTCATATATCTTTTGTCAAATTTGGCGGTCGGATGAAGGAGATATGGTCAAATTACCGAGTCATGTCCAAAAGTCGCCCTTTAACATCAGCAGCAACTTGCAGCCTATAGTTTTACCATTTAAACACATTTTCACACCATCTTGTCTTCAAAAAACTTATTTATTTACCTCTTTGGTATAACATATCCAAATTTTAGCCCAAAATAAATTTTGGATCAAGATATATAACCAAATTGGTGAAATAAGTCGATACTTGGCTGAACTCTAATCCGAATTTTGGTGATCCATTTTGTGCAACTATTTAGATGAATTTTATGCTATTATCAAGATTGAATTGGGCTGAACCTCCAACATAAATGTTGTACCTCTATCTCTTGACTTTCAAATGAAACAAGCTTCAGGTTCATATGGCTTTTGATCATGAAGTTATGCTCAAATTACAAAAACTGCACAAGTCTAGAAGCATGCTTCCATTTATTCCCTAATACAAAACTTAATAAAATAATAATATTAACAAGAATAAAGCAAGAAAATTATAAAGGATTTGATACAAAAATATGTCAAAATATGCACTTATCAATAGATTAGAACATGATTGTCAAATCCTACATTACAATATTAGAACATTGAATTGAACATCAATTGGAACATACTTGCAATAGAATGACATGCACTTCAAAGAAAATATCATAGTTTGCAAGAATAGAAAATATCATCATTATAGGCCAGAATAAAAAATATAGAAAATAAAATAGGTTGTTTAGAGATCATCAATTATCAAACTTCACAAAAACTCTCCCACAATAAAGTAATCACTGTGGCCTTCCATGAAATGAACATATAGCAGCAGCAGCACCTATCCCAATATTTCTATACCTAGCAGCAATAGTATAATCCCACTTTTTGGAAAAAAATGGGCAAATAGGACCCAAGGAAATCTAAAGAGGATGCTGAATTAGTCTCAGAACTTGCAGCAACAACAGGCTCATGATCAACTCCTTTGCGACGGATTCCTTGATTTGCTCATGCATCTCATGTAACTGCTTGCTTCTCAAGATAAGCATAATAATCCACAGATGGAGTAGAAACAAAAGTAATAGAAGGTGATGTTCCAACATGCCCTAGAATATCAGTTGAGACATCTGCATCAAGATCATTCAAATGTCTTTCAAACTTGATTAGTTTCAAATTGATATTAATAGCTTTCCTAGGTGCTTACAAAATCTCCCTTTTGTCCTTCTTAAACTCTTGAGTCATTAAGAAGTTATATATCAAATCAGAAAGGTTAGACTGCCATGAGTAGACTTAATTTCTTCATGCTTCACTATAATCTTAATAATGTGCCTACCAAAATCAAAGCGATGACCCGTACCAACGCGGTAAAAAAAAATATGGCTTAATCCTTAGTAATGACTGTGTGATTTGAAGTAGGGGTCCAGATGGTAATGACAACCTTATGAAGAATAGCATATTGAGTGTAAGAAAACAGTAGGCCATGATACAGCCAAATCCAAATCAACAGGGGTTCAACATCAATCACTTTTGGAATACCTAGAAACTTATTAACCAAATCAGCAGTGAAAAAATATAATGTCCAATTGTCAATTCTCTCCTACATAGCCAATGATAGGTATTTTTCATCAATATACATCTAATCAATATGCATTATTGGATTATGGCATACAAATAGAATTATTGCACGAACATGAATAATTATTACTATATGCTCCAGTTATGCTTTAACATGCATTAGTACTTGAAATATGAGATCAAACTTTTTTCTTGATTTAACATATTCCTTAAGTACCTTTTTGCAGTGAAAAGCTTAGTATCTCGGTCAAGAAAGATTGATGTATTGAATGGCTATGAAATGAATTATTTGTATTGCTCCATACTAGTTATATGCTAAAGTGATTAACTACCTAAATATTTACTTGAAATATGTTACATTTGGCTAAGAACTAAAAGTATGCAAAATGGTGCAATTTGATTAGTTGGTTGACTAAGTTGCATGGAATCATTCTAAACCGCATTGCACTTGATTATAACACCAAAGCATCAATTTTTGTCATCTCCCTAGCCCATAAACATGGCTTTTGGCATGAGAAGACACCAAGCATGATGCAACCAATCATAGCCCCCCACTTACCTCTCTTTGAAAGGTCAAAGAAATCATTTTCATCCATATTTCTTGTGGAAGCACCTCAAAAACGACCAGCCCTTATTCTCCTAAGTTTCTTCCAAATTTTTACACTCTCATACTCACAAAAATTGAATTCAATCCATAGGAATCCATAGAATACAAACTAGAACAAGTTTCCACACTTTTAAGATTGAAAACTGTTGATTTTGAAGCTTAATTCCAACTTAATCAAGGTATATTCTTTTTCAATATTTCTTATGATGAATTTGTAGTATCTTAGATGGTTACATGTTTTAATATATTTTTTTATGATTGAAAGCTTAAGTAAGTTACACTTGAAGCCAAAACCAAGCTAGTTAAGCTAGTTTTTAGCAAAATTGATAGTCTTGTGAAATTGTTTAATTTACTTGTTTCTATTAATTTTGTAATGATTATATTATGTTTGAAGGTGTTTAAAAATGATTGTGAGTAATAGCAATTAGTTTGCTTAATTGAAGGTTAGAATCAATTTAAGTTAGAACCAAGTTTACGTCATTTTAATTCAGATTGTGTTCATGTTTTGTGTTCATTTTACTTGATTGATGGCCGGGTAGACAAGGGATGCGGGAGTGACCGATGGACTCAACAAATGGTGACAAATACTTGAGGTTGAAAAATCGGTATAGAAAAGCCATAATGAATAAGATAGAATAAGACTAATACCTAAGGTTGAAAGACCAAGTATGAAAATCCCGTATTAGTTCTCTTATTGGCCAATCAATATGAACAGGTTCCAAAAACCACGATCTATCGCTATTAGTTAGGTACCACACTTCAAGGGCCTTAAAGAATGATTTATGAATGAAAGTTATTTAATAGAATAATGCATTTAAAGATTTATGAGATGTGCATATATGTTATTTGTTATTGCATCAGTTTTACTTTACTAAGCGTTTAGTTCATTAGATTCATGTGATACAAGTGGAAATGTACAGGTTTAGAGATTAACTGAGTCTCTAGAGTGGCCGGACAGAGATTTTTTCATATGTCATGCCTCGAACTGTTTTGTAGTTTATTTTGAAAACTCTGTTTTGTTTTTAAATAAGTCGCTCTGTTATGGTTTTGTAAACAGATGTACTCAATTTTGATATATGTATATGGTGTGTTTAAAATGATTCAAGTTCTTTCTCTTATAGCTAAAAATGAGAACTTTTATTAAAACCATAACTCTAATATTGATGAAAAATTAACATTTCTTGACTTAACTGTATCAACTTGTTTAGGCTCTGCAGTTAGGTTAAAGGGTGCTATAAAAAGTAAATCCTATTCATCATAAATATTTGCCCAAACTTCGCAGATTCTAGCTTGTCTAAAATAGAGTGCAAGTTAGCATAGAATTCATGAACTACAATGGGAACAAAGGATTTAATGTTCATCACAGTTTTCATCAAGCTTCTTTCCTCAAGAAATTTATCTAATCCCCTTTCCACAAACTCTTTCAACTTAATTGATCTTTTAGATAACAACTTTCTTTTTGAAACAAACTTCCACATACCTCTAGCATCAATAGTGTAAAACATAGGGGAAAAATCAATACTTATCTCAATGGGTTCATCACCTAAAGCTGGTCTAAGAGCAGATTCTCCAAAATCAAGATAAAAAAAATTGACAACTGTAGTTCCAGCAATAGAATGCTCAGGCACATAATCTGGATCAGGAATACTTCTAAGTAGTGTTCTATAGGTGTTGGAACATAACTACCAACATGTTTAATAGACGTACTGCCTTGTTGAACTGGGTTTTGAGTGGATACAGATGATGTAGAATGAGTCATAGTATGTTCAGCAATAAAGGAATGAGCAGGTGAAACAACTAGAGCATCAACATGTTGAATATTGACCAAGATAGCAACAACATCTATTGTATTAGCTAGAGAAGTTCCAGTTGCGTGGAACGAATCATCTTTTGCTTTAGGTGGATTGGAAGATGAATCAAATATACGTTCTTTATCAACAATAACATAGGGAACCTACTCTGGGTTTCCTTCTGTAGGCTGATCATCGTTAGGTACTGACTCAAGTTTAAGAGAATGAAGGATGATGTCAAATATCTCAAGTTTAATCACGTAATCTTTCTCAGCCACTGGATCTTGTTGCACATGCCTTTTCTTTCCAGCATAATAATAAGTGTGTATTTTGACATATTTTTGTATCAAATCCTTTTTACTTTTCTTGATTTATTTTTGTTAATATTATAATTTTATTAATATTTTATATTAGGGAATTAATGAACAAAAAGAGATAAAAAAGAGCTAAAATAAAATTAAAGAAGACAACGTGTTATGTGATAAAATTAAGAGAGAATATTTCATTAGATCAAAAAAGCATCATAATTAGAAGAAAATCGTCATTTTTTTTGTCTAAGTCCATCATGTGTAGATCAAAATATACGCAAGAAATCACTTGGACTTTGCAAGTGATTATTGAGGTTGCATTAAATTCAATAAGCATATTTCCAAACTTGTGTATTTTTTGCATTTTGGGCATAACTCCATGCTCAAAAGCCCTATGGACTTGATTTTTACTTTATTTGAAAGCAAAGATATAGAGCTACAACTTTGTTGTTGGAAGCTCAACCTAATCAACTTTCTTGTCTTCTTTAGGCTAAGTTTTCTAGTAGTAATAGATTTGCATTATTTAGTTTTTCTTCTATTTTTAGTCTTTTCTACTTTTATTATATTTTTTTAAATTTCATTTAGTTGAGGAGAAAGGGTGAACCTCTTGATGGAGGAAGATGAATAGTTATAAAGGTGCATAATATTCAGGTGTGTTGTATTATTGTTTTGATTTTTGATTGAAACTCTCCTTATTTTGTGGTGATTTTTTATTTATGTATCTCCAACCGCACAATAAATACTTGAGTTCATTTAGCTTATTATATGGTTTTACCTCACTGACTGCTAATATGAAATTTTGATTTGTTGTAGACAAAGTTGTGTATAAATACTTGATCCCGTAAATAAATATTGGCGTTAAAACCTCTATTGTTTTATGGTGATTCTTAATTTATATATCTCCAATGATGCAACAAATACTTAGATTCATTTAGCTTATTGTATAGTTCTACCCCACCAACTGCTAATATGAAACCTTGATTTGTTGTAGACAATAGAGTGTATAAACACTTGATCTCATAAACAAGTATTGGTGTTAAGAGATAATTTACAAATAGTAAGATAATATCATGATTAGCTTAATGTATGAGCTATTTGATAACATCTTCCCATTGGAACCTTCATTATGTATAGATTCCAATTCTGTTATTTAAAAGAGGAAAAAAGAATAAATAATCATTTCTCTATCTAAAACCCAAGAGCGAATCCTTAATCCTCAGTACCTATATTATTTTGATTTCTTAGTTATGACATAAACTTTTCTTTATATTCTAAACCACATAAAGCCCATCCTTTAAGGAATATAATCCTAAAAATTTCAAAAAACTTTTCTGTGGATCAACTTCGGACTCTCAAGAAATTTATTACTTGACACAACCTACACTTGGGTTTCCAACCTTAAAGTTATACCAAGTTTCTAGCATCGCTGCCAGGGAAGGCAAGGTAAGTATTCAGGTTTGTAAATATTTTCTCTTTGTAAATGTTGTGTTTGTTTTCTTTACGGTTATATGTTCATATGTTATCGTCGTAATTCTCGTCCTTTAGTTAGAAATAATTCTAAAACTTTGTTTGAGTTACCTCCACACACTTCTACCATAATTGAAAATGAAAGTGTCCAGGATAAAAATGACAATCAACAGGTGCGTACCATGCATTATTACTTGCAACCTCCTTGAAATTCTTCTCTTTCTTATTTTATTTTTTCTCTTGATGCAGATAACTTTTATTCAAGCTAGGATCCCTTTACTTTCTAATTTCCATGGTTTAGACTCTGAAAGCCCTTACTTGCATCTAAAAGAATTTGATGAAGTATGTGTCACTTTTGAAGATTAAATTTGTACAAATGAGATTATTAAGCTCAAATTATTTCTTTTTTCTTTGAAAGATAAAGCAAAAACTTGGCTTAACTCTTTAAAACCTAGGTCAGTTGGCACTAGGTAAGAAATCCAAGTTGAATTTTTGAAAAAGTTCTTTCTAACTCATAAAACTAATGCTTTGTAAAAATATATCAAAATTTTTCTCAAAATTCTAATGAAGCTTTCTTTCAATATTGGGAAAGATTAAAGATTTGTTAAATTCATGTCCACATCATGGTTTTGAAAAATGGCGCTTAATTAGTTTCTTTTATGAAGGTTTAACTCCTAAAATAAAATAATTTGTTGAAACAATATGTAATGGTGAGTTTCTTAATAAAGAATCTGATGAAGCCCTAAAATATCAAGACTATTTGGTAGAAAATTCTAAATCATGGCATAGTATTAATTATTCCAAAGGTTCTATTAGATCAAATCTTGCTAATAGTAATAAAAGAAAATATTACCTTAATCAAAAAAATAATATATAAATGCTAGGATTGCTAATTTAACAAGAAAAGTTATGGAACTTAAAAAATTAAAGAAAATCAAATCTGAGCAAGATGAAGAAGTTTGTAGCATTTGTGAACTTGTTAGACACTTTACCAATGAATGCCTAAATATTCCAACACAAGTAAATGTCATGAACACATTTAAAAAGTCTTTACATTCTCTATATTCGGAAACTTACAATCCACAATAGAAAAATCATCCCAATTTTAGTTGGCGAGATGAGAATCGTCTCCAACTGTTGCATTCATAAAAGCGACCAAACTGTCCTACTTTTCTAGCTCCGCATACAAAATCTAATGAGGAAACTTTGCAAGAATTTATACATGGACAAACAAACATCAATAACCAGACTTCACAAGCCATCAATGAGAACAAAAGCACACTTTTAACACTGATAGCTTCTTTGTGTACTCATGAAAAAGGTAAATTTCTTGCTTAACCTCAACTTGATCCTTCCATGCACTGTCATGCTTCTTCTTCAGGTGAACATTCAAACAAGGAGTCTAATTCGGTCACAACTCTTCGTAATGAAAAAGTTATTGACAAGACTATTCATCCCAAGGAGAAAGTTTCTAATCCACCTTTAGAAATAAAGAATGGAAATTATCTTGACGATGAAGGTAAGTTTAAGGAAGATGAGTTTGAAAATAATGAAAAAGAAAAATACTCATCTTTAGCTTATTTTTCTCAAAGATTGCAAACGAATCAAAAGTTGAACTCAAATGCTGAAATCTTTGGAGTTTTTAAACAAGTCAAGATTAATATTACATTATTGGATAAAATCAAGCAAGTTCCACCTTATGCCAAATTTTTGAAAGATTTGTATACAATCAAAAGAAAACATCATATACAAAGGAAGGCATTTTTAACTAAAAATGTTAGTTCAATCATTCAATAATTCATTCCACCCAACTACAAAAATCCAGGTTGTCCAACCATTTTATGTACCACAAAAAACACTATAATAGAGCATTCTTTGCTTGATCTTGGTGTTAGTATAAATCTTATACATTTCTTAGTTTATGAACAGTTAGGTTTGGGAGAACTTAAAATAACTTTGGTGTACTCCAACTAGCTGATCATTCAATTAAAGTTCCAAATGGAGTAGTAGAAGATGTATTGGTACAAATTGATAAGTTTAACTTTCTAGTCGATTTTATTGTTTTGGACATAGAGCCTGTTGCACATTCAACAACTAAAAAAAACTACTTCTTGTAGTTTTTGCATTGGACAAATTTAGATCTTATCTTGTTGGCTCATCAGTTGTTGTTTTCAATGATCATGCAGTTTTGAAATATCTTTTATCAAAAAAAGATGCCAACTGATTAAGTAGATTCTCTTACTCTAGGAACTCAACATTACCATTCGAAACAAATGACATATGGAATCAGTGATGGGGGAAAATATTTTTTTAACAAAATTTTTGAAACTTTAATGAGGAAATATGGAATCATATATAAAGTTTCAACCCCTTATCACCCTCAGACAAATGGAGAAGTTGAACTTGCAAATAGGGAGATAAAATGAATTTTGGAAAAGACAGTTAATCCAAATCGTAAAGATTGGTCTCTTAAACTTACCGATACACTTTAGGCATATAGAATTACATTTAAAACATCATTAGGCATGTCTACTTACAAGATAGTTCATGGAAGTCATTTACCTGTTGAACTTGAACATAAAGCTTATTGGGCAATCAAAATATTTAACTTCAACATTGATGAAGCTTCAAAATTGCGCAAATTGCAAAGTAATGAACTTCAAGAATTTTAAAATGATGCATATGAGAATTTTAAAATTCATAAAGCAAGAATCAAAGAATTTTATGATAATAAAATTTCAAAAAAAATATTTGAGGTTGGTCAAAAGCTTTTTCTTTATAATTTGTGATTGCATTTATTTCTTGGAAAATTAAAATGTAGATGGAGTAGTTCTTTTGTTGTGAAGTAGGTATATCCTTATAGGGTGATTAACATTGAGAATCCTAGAAATGGTATGTATTCAAAGTAAATGAACAAAGACTTAACCATTTCTAGAGAATCAATTTTCACAAGAGGATTTTTTTTTCTAACCCTTGTTATGATTAGTATGTGTATATATATACATATTTTGTCTAACTTTGTTTGTTTTGTAGGCTTCTTTATTTTCTTTTTTTCTTTTTTTTTCGGTTAAGTGTTAGATAGCGATATTTTATGGCTATTGAAGTCGGATTTATTAGTTTTCCAAACAACTAAAATCTCTGTACAAAATTTCTTTAGTTTTTTTCTCATTCTCTTTTCTTGTTCTTTTCAAAGTGGATGATATTTTTCTAACTCTCAAGAAGCGATTTCATTTTCTTCCTAAAAATGCAATTTTAAAAAAGAATGCTTATACATAAGGGCATCCTATGGGACATACGATAGATAATTGAAGCAAAAGGTAAGAGTAGCAAGTGAGTTTTCAAATGAGTTTTCAAACTTGTTTACTAGATACATACCTAATTTTGGTAAAAATGCATATTCAAAAAAACGAAGGGCAAAAAAATGTAAGTTTATCACAAATGTGTTCGATGGACTTGCAACACAAAGTATCATTTATTAGGAATGATTTCTAAAAATCGAGAAGATAAAACTCAATTCATTACTGATAGACTGAGTAAAGAGTCTTTAAATAATAATATATTGACTCTTGAGATGCATTCATATAGATTAGTACGTCGTGTAATTCTTGATTTATGGAATCACTTTCGGGATGAATATGAGTATTATAGTCTTGCGAATCTTACATTAAAAGACCCTGTTTGAAAGTTTATAAGAAAACTAAATGGGAAGCATATCCTCAACCCATAAAGGGTGTTTAAACCATTACTAGACATAAAACCAAAGAAAGTTGTGAGTCGCAGTCACAACTACATGTACATTCACGTGTAAGTAGCAAATTTTCAAATTTTGTGTCCTTATTTTTAACCTTTCTCATAAAAGAAAAAGATGTGCAATAAATGCATTCCCTATTCATACCTTAATAAATAGCACCGTACTTAGTCCATTTTAGCATAACTCACTTTCAAAAAGAAAAAGAAAAAAAATGGAAGGGTTTTCCACTCACAAGTTCAACTGTATTTGTGTCTTTTGTGGAACTAATCCAGGGAAAAATGGTGAGTATATAAGGGTAGCCAATAACCTTGGTAGAACTTTAGAAGAAAGAAAAATTCATTTAGTGTATAAGGGAGGCAGTCTAGGGTTAATAGGGAGTGTTGCTACATCTGCTTAAGTAGGAAGAGTCAAAGTTTTAGGAGTTATCCCAAAACCTTTAACAATATAGAATATCATAGGTATGACCATTGGAGATGAGCTAAAAGTGTCACATATTCAGTACATAATGCCTAACATGTTAAACAATACGGATGCATTCATCACTCTACCTGGCAGTTTTCGTATACTGGAGAACTTATTCCAAGTTGTCTCTTGGGCATAACTCAATATTCACCAGAATTCTGTAGGTATTCTTAATGTTAATGATTTCTTTGATGGTTTGTTATCTTTTATAGATCTTGCTATAGAAAAAGGTTTTATTTCATCGTCTGCGAAATAAATTCTTATTTCTGCTCTAACACCTAACTAATTGATTAATCAACTTCTAGCATATGTGCCAAAACCTGATCTAGTATTGACTCATGTGGATTGGTGCCGTGTGGATTAGTATAACAAGGACAATGATCGAAGATATAATATTAATTTGACTCTCAGTCTGTGAAATTTATCCTCACTGACTTCAACTAATAGTGTATATATTATGTTGTTTCAGCTTTATTTTTCAATAAGTTACATTTTAGGTAATATCTTTTAAACTCTACTTTCCTATCTATTTTCCACATTAAGGACAATGTCTCGATTAGGTTGGGGGAGAGAATAGTTGATATCATGTCTTGTGTGTTCAAAGTGTATTTATTTAGTTTTTGTTTTTAAAAAGATGATAAAGCGTGTTTTCTTTTGGGTCTGTTGAAACCATAAAAAAGAGTAGTAGAGTAAAGAGCAACTATAACACTCTTGATATGCACCCCTATTTTTTGCATAACATGGCAAATTTGGGAAGTTTTGAATAAAAGTTTGTAAATTGTTAATTTTTTTTTAGTCGTAGATGTTCTTCCAACTTCAATGATTAAAATTAAGCACGGATAATATAGTTTGATTGATGATAAGTGTTGTTTTGGACTTTGATGTTGTTCTTTGGTTAATATATTTTTATAATAATTATACTCAAATCTTTTTACACAAACAACTATGTTATTCAGTGTGGAGACAAGCATGTCAAAATAGATAGTTTTTAGGCCCTCGCTTTAATCATCATTTGAATTTTCGACATGAAGGATTTGAGTATTAGAACTTTTTTTTTGGTTTTTTGAGGTAAACGACTGATTGAGCACCACTTGAAAAATGATTAAGGTATTAGGTTTTCTAGCACCTTGGTCAAATCAACTTGTTCCCCATGTGGTGTTTCAAGATAATATCTCCTATAGTGAGCCACTTTGAGCCTTTCAATAAATAAGTATTTTTTTTGTAACCATATCTTCTTACCTAACCTAAATACACTATTATCCTACATTTTTTTCTAAAAATAATTTGGAATTTAAGAGATATTCCATTGACAATGTGAGCTTGCAAAAGAAATTTAGGTTGGAATAGAAGATAAGTGTGGGGCATCTTTTTTCTAAAAAATAAAAAATAAATTATAAAGTGTTAAAAATATTATGAATTGCAACTAAAAATGGGATGTTGCAAAATCAGTAAGAATGATGACGAGGGGTCCAATTCAATGATAAACTATATGTCTCTAATCCCATGAAATTTTTTAAAACCTTTGTTGTATCCAATCTTTTTATTTTTTAGCCATATCACTTGGCCCCATTACAACCTTTATTGCAAATATTTTAATTTCATGTGGTGTCTTTGGTGTAGTGGAAATTTTTACCGAAGGAAGAGCCTATGATGTTTAACTATTCTATTAGAAATTGGGTGTTGATTTTTGTGAGGTTCTATGGGAATTTACTTGTTTGAAGCATGCATGGTTTCGTCACTATTAACATTAACAATATCACACACACTTGAGTATGTTTATTGTGGAAATGTATTGAATTTTGAATGACTAAGGGTTAGATTCAATACTTGTTTGATTTCATTTCTATATTAATTTGTTGCTTCCTGAGAATAACGGTTGGAAGTTAGTTATTATAGGTGTTTGTGGGTATCACTACTAGAAACCCTAACAAGACTATAACTCATCCTCTATAGACCACTTGGGGTTTAAAGTCTTGTTTCATATGCTAAATACAATCATGATTTCCTACAAAAGTAGATTAGTTTAAGTTTGTTTTAGGCTTGCTCAAGGACAAAGGTTAAGTGTGGAGGAATTTGATAAGTGCATATTTTGATATATTTTTTTATCAAATTCTTTATATTTTCCTTGCTTTATCTTATTAATTTTATTAACATTTTGTGTTAGGGAATCAATGAACAAAAAGAGATCAAAAATAGCCAAAATAAAATCTAATAAGATAACACATTTCGGGAGCAACTTGAGAGATAATATTTCATTGAATCAAAGAAACATCACAATTAGAAGAAAAGGACCATTTTTTTTGCCTACGTCCATCATGTGTAGATCAAAATATATGCAAGAAATCACTTGAACTTTACAAGTAATTGTTGGACTTGCATTCAATTCAAAATAAGCATATTTCCAGAAGTTTTTGTATCTTGGGTATAACTCTATACTCAAAAGCTTATGGACCTGATTCTTACCTCCTATGAAAGCTAAGAGATAAAACTACAACTTTATTATTGGAAGATCAATCCAATTCACCTTTGATTATAGTAAAAAATTCGTCCAAGTGTGTGTATTAGAAATGATCTATCTATGCTCACACATATTCTTAAATCAAGCATAACTTTCTCCCTAATAGTTGGAATTAAGTGATTCAAGTTGAAAAATGAAGCTAACAACAAATCTACAATTTCTTGTTGATCACTTTTTCACATTCAGCTAATTAGATAGAGACAAATGTATGACACAATTCGGATCTAAAAAGGACATGTTAATTTAGAGCACACTTGAAGTTAATTTGGAGATATCAATTTAGGGACTCTTTTTCTATAAATAGGAGCTCTTGGATGGTATTCAAGACACACAAAAACCCATAGATGGGGAAAGAAAGTTTCATTGTTGCCTTTCTTTAGGCTAAATTTTCTAGTAGTAATAGAAATATATTCTCTAGTTTTTCTTCTATTTTTAGTCTTTTATACTTTCATTATGTCTTTATAAATTTCATTTAGTTGAGGAGACAGGGTGAACCTCTTGATAGAGGAAGAGGAACGGTTATAAAGGTGCATAATATTCAAGTGTGTTGTATTATTATTTTAATTTTTGATTGAAACCCTCCTTATTTTGTGATGATTCTTGATTTATGTATCTCCAATGGAACAACAAATAATTAGGTTTATTTAATTTATTGTATGGTTCTACTCTACTGACTGCTAATGTGAAACCTTGATTTGTTGTAGATAAATGTGTGTATAAATATTTGATATCATAAATAAGTGTTGGCGTTAAAACCTTTCTTATTTTGTGGTGATTCTTGATTTATGTATCTCCAATGGCACAAGAAATACTTAGGTTCATTTAGCTCATTATACCATTCTACTCTACTGAGTGCTAATGTGAAACCTTGATTTATTATAGATAAAGGTGTACATAAATTCTTGATCCTAATGGCTTTAAGAGATAATTTGCAAACAGTAAGACAATATCATGATTACCTTAATACATGAGCTATTTGATAACATCTTCGCATTGGAACCTTCATTGTATATTGATTCTAATTGTGGCATTTAAAAGAGAAAAAAAGAATAAATAATTGTTCCTCTATCCAAAACTCAAGAGCGGATCCTTAATTCTCAGTACTTTTATTACTTTGATTTCTTAGTTATAGTATAAATTTTATTTTATATTCTTAACCACATAAAGTCCATCATTTAAGAAATTTAATTTTGAAAACTTCAAACAACTTTCCTGTGGATCGACCTCGGACTCCTGAAAACTTTATTATTTGACATAACCTGTATTTGGGTTTGTAACCTTAAAGTTGTAGCACCTGACCACCAAGGGGTTTGCCTTTTTCTTTTCTCTTCTTAGAAAGAACCTTTTTCTTTAATTGTGCAAGTGTTTCGTCTTGAGATTCTGACATCCTGTGTAGAGAAACAGAAGAAAACAATGAAAAAAAGTATGGAGGAAGAAAAGAAATTTTTAACTGCAGTGAAAATTAGGGTTTGATGCTGGAACATAGGGCTAGATGCTGGAACATAGGGCTAAAAATTCCCTTTTACAGTGAAGCCCTAATTTTTCCAGCCTAAGTGACGTGTCCAAATAAAATTCCCTCCAATCCAGTCTAATGACCCTTGGAGTTCACATACCACTAACCCACGTTTTCTAATTATTAAGATATTTTGGAATTTGAAATAGTGATAATAGAATTCTATTCTAACATGATTTCTTCCCTATACTTCCACACTTATTTAGGGAAATTGATGTAAAAAGAAAAAATAAAAATCTCTAAAATCATGCTTAAATGCTGGATTGTAAATCACACACAATCTGAATTAAATAAAATCTAAACATGCCATTTTTAGATTTCATAATTCCTAATTCTAAAACATCAATAAATAAATTCAAACTAAACTTCATTTTGCTATTGGACTGAAGAATAAATGTATATTTTTTATTCCATAATTTTTTATTTTTTATGCTAGAAATTAACATTTTTTAATAAGATCAGAAATTGAATCTCATTAAGCAAAAAACAATGTTTTATCAGTGTTTGAATATATGGTGAAAATATGAATTTAGCCAGTTAGTAGCTTTCACTCTAACTCAATAGTATCTTTTTCTCATAATAGATCATCCTCTAGATATTTGTGATACCTAGACTTAGATTACTCATGAGTAGCTTTCACTCCATTGAGTTAGGTAACTTTTTCTATTAAAGTCCTCCTAGTTCTCATGTTAAATATAAAGTTCAAACATTATCATGGAACATCTCTAGCAAATATACAAGTTCAATATCAAAACAGACAAAGCTACCATTCCAAATTGAGATTCCAGAATTGGACTTTTCATAATCAATTTCTTTTAGACTCGCAGTGCAATATGCCTAATGCAAATCCTAGCATGATATGCATGAAATTTCTAGAAAAAGTCCTAACCTAGCTTCTATCATGTCAACACTCTGTTGGAATACAAATTGATAATACTCTATGCTTCATAATGTTCCAACTTTGGGCTTGAACATGTATTATATAACACAAACATCCAAGGAATTTTTCAATGCAATGAACCTCTAAGCATCAATGGCTTGGTAAAGATATCAACAAGTTGGTTATTAGTTGTAATATATTCTATTGTCATAGTTGCACTTTCAACCAACTCTCTAATAAAACGATGATGTATGTCAATATATTTTGTCCTAGAGTGTTGAACTAGATTTTTAGAAATATTTATCACACTCTTATTGTCACAAAACATACATATTGACTCTTTTACAATTCTATAATTAACAAGCATTTGCTTCATCCACAGGAGTTGTGAACAACGATTCCCACAAGCAATGTACTCAGACTCAACAATTGATAAGGACACACAATTTTGTTTCTTACTAAACCATGATATGAGATTATTACCAAGAAAAAAACAACCACCTGATGTGCTCTTGCGATCATCAGCCTTTCCTGCTTAGTCTGCATCACTGTAGCCTGTAAGGTTTGCATTAGTATCTTTAGAGTACTAAATACAATAATCAAGAGTAGCAATCACATATCTAATAATCTATTTGATGGCTTTCAGATGTGACTCCTTTAGATCAAATTGATATGTGGCACACACATCAACACTGTAGCAAATATCAGGTCTACAAGTAGTAAGATATAAAAGACTTCCAATCATGCTTCTGTAAAGTGATGTTTTAACTGATATTCCAACATCAACTTTGGACATCCTGTCATTTGTGCCCATAAGAGTTTTAGTGTGTTTGGAGTTGTCTAAGCTAAATTTCTTAACTAGGTTACTTGTATATTTACTCTGTGAGATGAAGATGCCACCATCAAGTTGTTTGATTTGTAACCCTAGAAAGTAATTTAACTCACCAACAACTCATATCAAACTCTCTAGACATTTGTTCAAAAAACTCAACAATTTTATTTCTAAAGGTTGACCCAAAAATTATTCTATCCACATAAATCTATGCAATGATCAAACAGGTGTTCGAATATTTGATGAGCATCATTTTATCAGCTCTCCTTCTCTTATAGCCTTCATTGACTAGAAAGTTTGTTAAATGTTCATACTAAGCTCTAAGAGCTGATTTCAATCCATAGAAGGCCTTTTTCAATTTATAAACATGGTTAGGATGATATGGATCCTCAAAACCCTAAAGTTGTTCAACAAAGGCCTCTTCATTTAAAAACCCATTCAAGAAGGCACTTTTTGTAACACCCACTACTCAACAACTAGATATCTAGTATGATTTGACATGACAGAACCTGTGTGCATGCATGGAATTTTTTTTTTTTGTAACACTTTAGGAAAAGATAAATCACTTCCTACATGCACAACCCCATTTAAAATACTTTCTCACACATGTCATATATATAGCAGGATCAGTATTTATATAAAAGCACAACACCCACAACAACCATAATATTTACATACTTATTTATAGCAAAGTTTTAAAAGCGAAATACAGAACCAGTTTAAAAATATAATACAACTGACTCAAAATATAACAAGCCAACAAAATAGCCCAACAGATCATCATCTATGTATATATTCCCTCAAACACCTGCAGGAGCTCCAACAGCCGCCTAGCCAGTAAAAGATGCTCCAAGCATTATCGTACTCACCTACAATACATAAACTATATGAACTAACACTCAGCAAGTAATGATTATACATGTCAAAGAATAATCCACAATATCAAGTCATGCATCTCAAAATACTATGCCCACAATGCAATTTTATGCATCAAAATATTTCTCTCAAAATCATTTCATTCTTGGGCCCCTGACCAATGCTACTATCTTATGCACTGAAAAAGAGCTCTGTACACTGTCATAATCCAATGTTCAATAATCATATAAACATGCAAATCCATGCATACTCATATGCATGCAAATCCATGCACATGAACTTACAAATTCATGCATAAAATCATGCAAATCCATACATGCTTCGGTGTAGTAGTAGTGGTTAGCAAAATATTTTCCTTTCTCAGAATCATGCTATGCAATGCAAGATTTATCACAATGCTCGTGTATGATGCATGCACATGCCAATGAAAATGCCCATGTATGTATGCTCAATGGAGAGTCCTCTACTATACACATATAATTTATGATATTACATATAATTCACACATCTACTATGTCTATGCATTATAGTTGCAAATTAATATTTACTTACCTTTCACTTAGTTAATGGCTTAGTCTAGATTTGTTTATTGTTCCCCTCTAATCTTAGATGTAAAATAACCTCTAATATTACCAACATCAAGCACCATTCCCAATTTGGCAAGTTGAAAGCATAAAATATCATACTAAGACCTTAAACACCAAGCTATTTAGGTTTTACAAACTAGAACCCAATCTAGTCCCTCCAACACCTTAATTTCTCATCTTAGATACATGTAAACATCATATAATTGAAGTATTATAACTCTAATATCATGTACTTAATTGTTAACACTCAATAGCAACATGTCTAGGTTGAAATATGTTATATTTTCATATTTACTTGCTGTTCAATTTAGTTGCATGATAATTTTGACATCTCTAAACATATCCAATCATTCCAAAAATTTTACCACACTGAGATAACATATATATCAATGTAACCATATCATAGAATTGATAAAAATCATGGATATAACTTCCCAAGTTCAGCTCTCTTCACAACATACTGAAACAAATTATTTTCCTACCGTGACAGTTTTGCACACTTCATGACATTAATGGTTTTGGCACCATTACGTATCTTCAATCTCTCCCAAATTTTTACCACACTTATATAACATATACACAGAGACAACCAGATTATATTCTTGCCTAAACTAATGGATTTAGCTCCCCTAATTCAGTCTCCTTCACAACACACCAAAACAGATTTTGCTACTTTAGCAGTTTGAGTGTTTCTCCAATATAATTCTCTATTTCAATTTCTAATGGATCAAAATTCATTCCAATACTCTTAACTCATATATAAACATGTATATGATGATAATTACCAATTTTATTCAACAAACCATACACTTTTGAAGCGTAAAACACAAAAATACAGCAAGGTGACAGTTTCTAGCACAAGTGTTTTCTATCAAATATTTCCAACCACAAACCCTTTCTTTATGCATCAAAGCCTATCTAATAACATCATAACACATTTAAAAATAATATTCAAATCTTAATAATCCAATAAACCTCAAAAATAAATCTGAAAGTCATGCCAAACCCATAGGTTAAGCTCACTTTGCACAGTTTTCTACTTGAACTTGGTTATTTCTCCTTCCTTTTGTTTGTTTTGCCTCTTTTTTCGGTTGGAATCACTTAGGACCTATTTAGAGAGCTTTTTTCATGTATTTAGAAGCTGAAATGGTTTGGAAGAAGGTTCAAGGCATGGCTGTTAGCTTAAGAGTGAAGAATAGGTTAAGGTGCTAGCTTGATAAGTCTAAGCATGAGGTGGCATGTAATGGTATAATCTAATTTTCTCCCTTATCTTGCAGCCCTAATCTTGTGCGTCTCATATATTCTTATTTAGTTTCAACCTATCTTCATCACCATTCATTTCCGTAGCTAGTTCCTATGTCCGTTCATTAGGTTCTTTACCCAAAAAATCATCGGTTCTTGCCCGATTGATAAGTTTGTGCACCGATAGTGTTACAAGCCTATGAACCTAGTTATATAACATTTAAATTATAGTATTGTATATCTAGTTGTCCCAAATGTATGATTTAAATATACATATAATATTGCAATTCATGATCGAACCGACTCCCTTTCTATAAACTTTTCGGTGACACCTTTTGAATTCCTAAGTTTACCGCGTGTAACCTAGCACTATTCACTATATTGATACCTAAATTTTTTCTTATCTCAATAAAAAATCAATCACTTAGGTTAGGGGATTCGATAATCAATACCGTGCGAGAACTTCAAAAGTAAGTTTAATGATTATGAATGCAATATAAAATAAAATGAATTATATGATGTCATATCAATACAAATAGCACGCAATTAATATATAATGCATGAATCATATCTGGCCATGTGAGTAGTAAGAGGCTCGGGTATCACATCCCCCCCTCCTTATAAAAATTTCATCCCTAAAATTTTACTTACCGAAAAAGTTCAGGATACTTAGTTCTCATTTCATCCTCCCTTTCCCAAATGGCCTCTTGTACCAATTGGTTTCTCCATAACACTTTAACCAATGAAATCTGTTTATTTCTTAGCTGCTTCACTTCTCATAACAAAATCTGTACAGGCTTTTCTTCATAGCTCAAATCAGCATTTAATTCTACTAGTTCATTCTTCAGAATGTGAGAGGGATTAGCAATATATTTTCTCAGCATAGACACATGAAATACATTATGTATTTGGGACATAGATGTTGGCAGATCTAGTCTGTAAGAAACATCACCAATTATTTCAATCACTGGGAATGGGCCAATGTATCTGGAACTCAATTTTCCTTTCTTCCTAAACCTTATGATGCCCTTCATTGGTGCTACTTTCAAAAACACCTGATCTCCTATCGCAAACTCCAACGCCCTTCTTCATCGATCTGCATAACTTTTCTATCGATTTTGGGTAGTTTGCATTCTTTGTCAAATCTGTAACATTGCTTCTGTTATCTCTCGAATCATATCTGGGCCTAAAAGTTTCTTCTCACCAACTTCATCCCAGTGTATCGGAGACCTACACTTTTTTTCATACAATACTTCATAGGGAGCCATTTCAATACTAGTCTGATAGCT
This sequence comes from Paulownia fortunei, assembly GCA_019321725.1. NCBI lineage: Eukaryota > Viridiplantae > Streptophyta > Magnoliopsida > Lamiales > Paulowniaceae > Paulownia > Paulownia fortunei. The sequence continues at coordinate 22,281,797 of CM033106.1, forward strand.
GTTGTTGTATGCAAACTCCACTAAAGGTAGAAATTTACTCTACTGACCTTGGAAGTCTAATACACAGGCTCTGAGCATATCCTCCACCGTTTGTATTGTTTGTTCAGATTGTCCATCCATCTGAGGATGATATGTTGTACTAAATGATAACTGTGTTTCTAAAACTTGGTATAAACTCCTCCAAAAAGCAGACAAAAATCTTGAATCTCTATTAGAAACTATAGATAATAACACTCCATGAAGTCTAACAATCTCCTGAATATATAATTGGGCATAGCGATCCATGGAATGGGTAGAACATTTGGGAAGAAAATGAGCAGACTTGGTCAATCTGTCAACGATAACCCAAATAGCATCATGACCCTTAGTAGTCTTTGACAAATCAGTTATGAAATCTATGGTGATCCTTTCCCATTTCCATTATGGAATAAGTAGATGTTGCAAAGTTCCTACAGGTCTTTGATATTAAGCCTTTATCTGCTGACATGTTAGACATTGTTCCATATGTTGGGCAATATCCTTTTTCATACCCGGCTACCAATAATGCATTTTCAAGTCTCTATATATCTTGGTAGCCCCTGGATATACTGAATAAAGAGTTGAATGTGCCTCTTTTAAAATGTCTTCTGGAATGTTATTAATATTTGGCACACAAAACCGCCCTCTAAATCATTCTCCCACCATATATATATAGTCTGCCCACTGTTGGTTTACCTCCACCCACGGTTGCTCACCATTATCCCTTTACTAAATCAGTTGCTGAATTTATTCGGACTATCGTTCAATCAACTCTGTTAATCGATTAATCATGGTATCTCGATCATTAACCAAGGTGGAAGTCTCATTTCTCTACACTTTAGCACCACCACTACTTTCACCACGAGTTCTCACTATTTTGCAGTGCTATTTTACACAAATTTGACAATATATGACCAATATAATTCATGAAATATGTAATGTAATATATGATAATGTAAAATTTACTGGCGTGGTTGCGCTCCGTAAGTTCTAAGATTATGTACATGGACAGTCTACAGAATAAAGTTCTGGGCTCTGATACCACTCTGTAACATCCACTACTCAACAACTAGATATCTAGTATAATTTGACATGATAAAACCTGTGTGCATGCATGGAATATTTTTTTTATAACACTTTAGGAAAAGATAAATCACTTCTTACATGCACAACCCTGTTTAAAATACTTTCTCACACATGTCATGTATATAGCAGGATCAGTATTTATATAAAATCACAACACCCACAATATTTACATACTTATTTATAGTAAAGTTTTAAAAGCAAAATATAGAACCAATCTAAAAATATAATACAACAAACTCAAAATATAACAAACCAACAAAATAGCCCAACAAGTTATCATCCATGTACACACTCCTTCAGACACCTGTAGGAGCTCCAACAGTCGCCCAGCTAGTTAAAGATGCTTCAAGCGTCGCCGTACTCACCTACAATGCATAAATTATATGAGCTAATGCTCAACAAGTAATGATTATGCATGTCAAAGAATAATCCACAATATTAAGTCATGCATCTCAAAATGCTATGCCCACAATGCAATTTTATGCATCAAAATATTTCTCTCAAAATTATTTCTTTCTTAGGCCCCTAACCAACGCTATTATCCTATGTACTGGAAAAGAGCTCTATACACCGCCATAATCTAATGGCCAATAATCATATAAGCATGCAAATCTATGCGTACTCATATGCATGCAAATCCATACACACGAACCTGCAAATACATGCATAAAACCATGCAAATCCATTCATGCTTCGGTGCAGTAGTAGTGGTCAGCAAAATATTTTCCTTTCTCAGAATCATGTCGTACAATGAAAAATTTATCACAATGCTCATATATGATGCATGCACATGCCCATATATGTATGCTCAATGGAGAATCCTCTACTATACACATATGATTTATGATATTACATATAATTCACACATCTACTATGTTTATTCATTGTAGTTGCAAATGAATATTTACTTACCTTTCACTTAGTTGGTGACTTAGCAAGATTTGTTTATTGTTCCCCTCCAATCTTAGATGTAAAATAGCCTATAATATTACCAACATCAACCACCATTCTCAATTTGGCAAATTAAAAGCATAAAATATCATACTAAGACCTTAAACACCAAGCTATCTAGGTTTTACAAACTAGAACTCAATCTAGTCCCTCCAATACCTTAATTTCTCATCTTAGATACATGTAAACATCATATAATTGAAGTATTATAACTCTAATATCATGTACCTAATTGTTAACATTCAATAGCAATATGTTTAGGTTGAAATATGTTACATTTTCATATTTACTTGCTGTTCAATTTAGTTGCATGATAATTTTGACATCCATAAACATATCTAATCATTCCCAAATTTTTATCACACTTAGATAACATGAATATAAATGTAACCATATCATAGAATTTATAAAACTCATGGATATAACTTCCCAAGTTCAGCTCTCTTCACAACATACTGAAACATATTATTTTCCTACAGTGACAGTTTTGCACACTTCATGACATTAATGGTTTTGACACCTTTACGTATATTCAATCTCTCCCAAATTTTTATCACACTTATATAACATATACGCAGAGACAACCAGGTTATATTATTGCTTAAAGTAATGGATTTAGCTCCCCTAATTCAGTCTCCTTCACAACACACTAAAATAGATTTTGCTACTTTGGCAGTTTGAGTGTTTCTCCAATATCATTCTCTATTTCAATTTCTAATGGATCAAAATTCATTATAATACTCTTAACTCATATATAAACATGTATATGATGATAATTACCAGTTTTATTCAACAAACCATACACTTTTGAAGTGTAAAACACAAAAATACAGCAAAGTGACAGTTTCTAGCACAAGTATTTTCTATCAAATATTTCCAAACACAAACCCTTTCTTTATGCATCAAAGTCTATATAATAACATCATAACACATTTACAAATAATATTCAAAACTTAATAAGCCAATAAACCTCAAAATAAATGTAAAAGTCATGCCAAACCCATAGGTTAAGCTCACCTTGCACAGTTTTCTACTTGAACTTGGTTATTTCTCCTTTCCTTTGCTTGTTTTGCCTCCTTTTTCGATTGGAATCACTTAGGACCTATTTAGAGAGATTTTTCCATGTATTTAGAAGTTGAAATGGTTTATAAGAAGGTTCAAGTCATGGCTGTTAGCTTAAGAGTGAAAAATAGGTTGAGGTACTAGCTTGATAAGTCTAAGCATAAGGTGACATATAATGGTATAATCTGATTTTCTCCCTTATCTTGCGGCCCTAATCTTATGTGTCTCACATATTCTTATTTGGTTTCAACCTATCTTCATCACCATTCATTCCCGTAGCTAGTCCCATGTCCGTTCATTAGGTTCTTTACCTGAAAAATCATCGATTCTTGCCCGATTGATAAGTTTGTGCAGCAATAGTGTTACAAGCCTATGAACTTAGTTATATAACATGAAAATTATAGTATTGTATGGCTAGTTGTCCCAAGTGTATGGTTTAAATATAAATATAATATTAAAATTCATGATTGAACCGGTTCCCTTTCTATAAACTTTTCGGTGACACCTTTCGAACTTCTAAGTTTACCACGTGTAACCTAGCATTATTCGCTATATTGATACCTAAATTTCTTCTTATCTCAATACAAAATCAACCACTTAAGTTAGGGGATTCGATAATCAATACAGTGCGAGAGCTTCAAAATTAAGTTTAATGATTAAGAACATTATATAAAATAAAATGAATTATATGATGTCATATCAATTGAATAGGACGCAATTAATATGTAATGCATGAATCATATCTGGCCATGTGAGTAGTAAGAGACTCGGGTATCATACTTTTGGCATCCATTTGGTACAATTGGAAATTCATCAAGTATGTAATGGCCAAAATGCAAAAGTAACCTAACTGACTCTAACCTAGCTACAGGGGCAAATGTTTCATCAAAATCAATTCTCTCAATTTGTTTATAACCATGTGCAACTAACCAAGCTTTGTTCCTTATAATATTTCCAAACTCATCAGTTTTGTCTTATTTGATAGTAGTTGTTTTAGGAACATTACTTGTAATAAAAACAACTTAACAAACTTTCAAAGTATTGAAGAAGGTTATGTAACCTTTGGTGATAGTGTGAAAAGACATATTCTTGGAGAAAGGGCTTTAGATATTAAAGGTGTACCTAGCTGAAGAATGTATCGCTGATTGCAGGTCTTAAGAGAAATCTGATTAGTATTAATCAATTGTGTGATCAAAAATCTATTTGATCAATTTACAAAAGATTTATGTCAAGTATTTGATTGTACTAATAGATGTATTTTGACAGCTATAAGGTCCTCTAATAACTGTTGCGTGTTAAAACATCCAATCTCATGTTTGAACATAACACAAGATGAGATTGAAATTTGGCAACAGAAACTAGAGCATTTAAATTTTAAGTCTATACTTGTAAATGCATGTGTTATTATGGGCGTGTCAAAATTAAGCAAGAAAAAGAGTGGTGTTTTTTATCCTTGACAACTCAACAAATAGAAACAGAAATTCCATTTGATTTTCCAACATGTAGATACAACACAGAACTTGGAATCTACACAAGGATCTTATGGTCCTATGTAAGTTGAAAGCCTTAGAGGTAAGAAGTACATGTTTGTTGTAGATTATTTCTTTAGGTACATTTGGATGACTTTTTAAGAGATAAATCTAATACTTTTTAGGACTTTAAGAAACTTTGTGCTAGATTGAAAAAAAAAACAAAAACAAAAATAGTGATATTGGTCAAATTGTGAGGACTACGAGTGATCATGATAAAAAAATTGAAAATATTATGAGTTTTCAGCCCCAAAGACACCACAATAAAATGGTGTAGTTGAAAGAAAAAATTAGACATTACAAAGATGGCTCAAGTGATGCTCAATTCAAAAAAATTAACTTAAAGGTTGTGGACGGAAGTTGTTAGAATAGCTTGTTATATCTCAAATCAAGTTCACTTGAGGCATTGTATTGGTAAGACTCCTTATGAACTTTGGATAGGTAAGAAACCAAACTTCAACTACTTTTAGCATGATTAGTTGGGGAAATTTGATGCAAAAACTGATGGAGTGTTTTTTGAATATTCTAATAAGTGCATATTTTAACATATTTTTGTATTCTTTATATTTTCCTTACTTTATTCTTGTTAATATTAAAATTTTATTAATATTTTGTATTAGGAAATTAATAAACAAAAAGAGTAAAAAAAGAGTAAAAAAAACAACTAAAGAAGACAACTTGTTTAATGAGCCAGTTGGAAGATAATATTTTATTGGATCAAAAAAGCATCATAATTAGAAGAAAATAGTTATTTTTGCCTAAGTCTATCATATGTAGATCAAAATAGATGCAATAAATAACTTGGACTTTGCAAGTGATTGTTGGGCTTGTAAATTTGTAGTGCATTTGGAGTAAATTTAGAGATGTCAATTTAGACACTCTTCTACTATAAATAGAGGCTCTTGGATACCATTGGAAACACAAAAAAACCCTTAGAGGGGAAAATAAAATTTTATTATTATCTTTTTTTAAGTTAATTTTTCTAGTAGTAATATAAGTTCTACTTGTAGTTTCATTCTTCATATCAATCTTTAACCTTGGTATGTGTTTAGGTCCAAATTTTGGTCCATGTTCAAACTTTTCAAAAATCAATTTTTTAACATGTATTCCATTCAATGAGTCCTTTTTGTATTTAAAATATCTAGGATGTATACGACTAGGAATATTGTAGTAGTGACAAATGGGTACAAACTTTTTTGGCCGAGGTATTTAGTAGTCTTTTTCTTACTAGAATCAAATATGGAAGGTTGAGCCTCAGTTTCTTTTACAAATTCAATCGTTGATTTAGGATCCTTCTTTGTGTTTGAATTTTCTCCAATATAACCAAGACCATACGATTTTATCCTGTCTGTCCACATGAGAGGATTTACCATGCTTGGCTTTACTATTGTTCATTCTCAACAAAAAAGCTTAACTGCTTTCTAACTCAGTATGTATGTTATTAAGTACCTTATCCTCCTCAAAAATATAAAATTTACAGTATTCCAACTCATGTTATAACTCGGCCTTTGACATGAAACTTCAACAACCTGTCCATCTAATGACATGTTGGTCTTATAGACTTCAAGCTATTTTTGAAATATTTGGTTGTACATCTTCTAGATATCCTCAAAACTTGGTTCATCCTCTTCATTGTTACAATCAGAATCAGCATGAATGAGAACATCTTGATGAACTTTTTCTTTTTCTTTTGATGCAGTATCAGTATTGTCATTAGGAATGTAAGATGTTCCAACATGACTAGTCACATAGCACTTTCCTAAGGGAACCACTATGTTTTACTTTGTGATAGAACATAGAACTACAAGGTTGCTAACAATCTAATCATCCTATTCTTAAGTGTCTTCATATTCAGCATCACTCCAGGTAATATTGAGTGATTGTCCCTTTTTTTCTTCAGAGTGTTAGCAAATTCGAATTGAATATAACCATAGCCTTCCCACTCTCTACATTGAATCAACTTTTCTTTCCTCACTTTGGAAGAAGAAAAAGAAAGATTAGGAGCAATTTTACTTTTAGAAAGATTGGAACTTTACCTACTTTGAATTTTGTTCTTTTAATTCATCTTTTTCACAAAATTCCTAAAGTTTTAGGTAAGCATGATTAGTGGATTAGTCCTGTCAAAAATTTTCATTTTCTAATTGTTGAACTTCATCTTGTAGTATAATTCTTTTGTCTTTCTGCCTCTTGTTATGATTCATATTCATCTCAAAGGTTTGAAACGAGCTTATTAATTCATCCAATCACATTTTAGTAAAATCCTTGGCCTCCTCGATAGCAGTGACATTGTGAGCGAACCTTTAAGGCAAGGATCTCAATGTCTTTTGTACCAACTTTATGCCAGAATACTTTTCACCCAAGGCATAAGCCTCATTCCTAATATCACAAAGCTTAGCATTGAAATCAATTATGGCCTCATTCTTTTACATTCTGAGATTCTCAAACATGGAAGCCAACATTTGTATCTTGGAGAGTGTGACAGATGCAGTCCTTTATAGGCTACTTGAAGTATTTTCCATGCTTCCTTGGCAGTTTAGCAAGTTGTAATTAGCGTAAATTAGTTTGCATCATTACATTGGAGATGGTGTGTAAAGCTTTCGAATTACTATTTGCACATTTTTGTTCAGTAGTAGTCCATAAATCTTATGGTTTAGGAACAACTTTCCTTTTCTCATTCTCCATAACTGGATGATTATAACCAGCAAAACCAGACCGCCATGCTTTCTCATCTAGAGATTAAATGAAAGCTCTCATCCTAGCTTTCTAGTACGAGTAGTTTGACCAATCCAACAAAGGTAAATGTGAAATCAAGCCTCTTTCACATTAAATATTCATATCTACACTTGAAACAGCAACAAATTAGTCCAGGAACACACTAAGTAATTTTAATAACTTGCTCTAGATGCCACTTGTTAGAATTTGTTACCTTAATTATTACAGACTTTCTAACCAGTTCACTAGATTCTTATATTCCAGTTAATGTAATAACCTATTGGGATATGAATGACAACGCACAACGGAAAAGTAAAAATTGACTCCAACAATTAATAAGTGAATTGGATATAAATATCCTACTCTACGAGGCCACTCCCAAAGAGAAAATAATCCACTGTTAGTAACCACATTACACAACACAATAATAGGACTTATAAAATAAAATAAAGACTTCCTCTATGATTTTGATGTCGTTCTTGTATTGTTCTATTGGTGGACTTATTTGCAAGATCCCTTCGACTTTTATCTGCCCTATTAAACTCCCTTCAATCCCGTCAATCTCCCAAAGGATGTTAAACGCATTATTTTAATACGGTTTGAAACAAACCTCAAATCTCCAGATTGACTTGAGACTTAGAAATTTTGATCATGATTATATGCTCTGGAGAAAAAAATTATGCAACTCTCTAATGTTTGAAGTTCTCTGAAAAAATCAGAAGCGAAAACTATTGAAAGCTTTCATTAGGTTTATTTATAATCAATTACATAGAAAGCTTTTTAGTCTGTTACAAACTCTTTCTAAGAATCTGAAAACATGGCAAATTCCTACACAACAATCTCAAGAATCTAATGCATAAATCTGGTAGGAAAATCTACTAGTTTAAGGAAGCTTCCTTGAAGTCTAAATCTAATAAGCTTCCATCGGATAAGGCAAGGTAAGGATCCTCAATCCTTTTTGCTATTGGACAATTTATTAGGAAGTATCTTGAGTCTTTTTTTTTTCTAAAATTCCTCAAGCCTATCCCAAATAAAATCGTTCATATATGGTAACTAAATTGAATCTAAATCCTACAAAGAAACAACCAATCAAGAGTTAGATTCACATCAGAACTCATATTGGAATGTAAAAAATATTACTTACCATATTAGGATCAATCAAATAAAATCAAATTTCGTTTTGTAAAATAATGCCAACAAAATTTTCGACTTAACAGTTTTCAATTTATTTATTTCTCATTTCTTTTTTGGTAATATCAGTGGAGACAATAGTTTACTACCATAAACAACTAACTGTTTCTAAGTTATGTATGATATTGAAGAGACAAATAACAAAAGTCATAATCGGATCAACTTGTTTTTCCTTGCTATAAGCTCGAAGAAAGATTTAGAAATAAGAAAAAAAAGTTTCAATAACTAATTCAAGACAACCAGAAATACAACAGCCTAAATCATTTGAAATTTGATTCTTTTGTGGATTCCAACTCCTAAATCATTTGAAATTTGAGTGAAAAAAATAAAAATAAGGATAAGATATTGATGTGGACTTTGCCAATAGTTCCAACTTCCAAGACCATATAGTGTAGTGAAGTGTGTTAAATTGTTAAACTAATATCATATATAAAACTCAAAATATTTTTTTTCACTAACTCAAGTTTTATGAATTATTCTAAATAACAATTTGTGCCATGTTTATAGCACTAATATTTCAATATGGATTACGTATAATATGTTATAGCAAAACTTTTGTGTGCGATTGAAGACAACAAATTTAAGAAGCATAATTGAAAGGGAAAAATTGTACCATGCACATGGAGAAGGATGTAAGAAAGATATAACAATAGACAATGAAAAACCATCACAGCACAAGGAATTTTCCAACTGAAAGAGTTGTCCAACACCAAAAAAAGGCATCAACTTGTGCATGAAAACATTAAGCACGAGTTTATGGCAACATATGACAACGAAGCTTAAGAGCATTTGAAAAACTTAAGCTCTAAATTTTCCAATGCGTGGAAGTGGCTCAGACATTTGTGAAATATTGCAGCAATAATCTAGATAAAAAAAAAATTCTATGAAAAGTGGTATTGTGAGTAGCTCAATGAATTACTTTACACCTGGTAATGTGAGTAGCTCAATGAATTACTTTACACCACAATTCGAGAATTGTTATGTCTTAGTTGGGGTGTCAACTTTCTAGATTTAGGATATCCAAATTAAAATGAGTAAATAGTTACAATAAATAACGCAATTTTAAAAGATAGCATATTTTTGTTCTTTTAGGGACCAAAAAGTGTTTGTGGTGATAATATAAAGGTAAGATTTTGTATTTTAACATTTTGTACTTATTTGATTTATCCTTTCTTTGGTTTTTGTGAAGTGCTATGGATAGTTTTTAATTTTTATATAGACAATTTTTATCCAAAGACTGCAAGAAGTTGTTTTTACTTAGTTTGGTTATCCATATTTTACAATAATGATATCTACTTGCATCCACCTCTATTGCGGTTTTGACTTCCTTTCATATGTATCCCCATATTTCATACTTTTTGCAAAGGCATACCCTCTACTACTATTTAATAAAAAATTCTAAATTTTTTTATTAAAAGACTGAAACACCACTAACCCACTAAAAAGGAGAATTGATAACTGTTATAAATGATAATATGTGAATTTTATTTATCAAAATGAAACAATTAAAAGAACAATGATTTTGCTAATTGCGTGAGAATAAGCGTTATAAGAAATATCTCAAGCATAAATCTTTTGTTCAAAAAAATTGTTAATTCTTAAATCTTTAAATAGTAAAATTATATATTTTGTCCTCATAATCATAAGGAATTAATCGTCCATGAAACGCAATTGATTTTTTTCTTTTTAATTTTTATTTCATATTTTCAAGTAAAATATATCCTATGCAACTGAAAGATGAGGTACAACGATTGATATTAAAATTAAATCACAACTGACATGTGTATTTATTTAAATACCAAATTACGTTCAATAAGTTATATATACCCTTTCGTATTGAATGATTTTCTTTCATTGATGTAACTAATTATGTACTTTCTTGTTTTACTCTTCCATTCCTCTATCTTGAGTTTTACATCCCTATACCCTTTGATTTAAAGTATTCACTTGAGAATTTTATACTTGATATAAGTTATGATTGGGATTTGAGAATCATCCTTGAAAATACATTGACAAATTGATCTTTCATGAACAAAATTCAGTTGTTGGTTGTGAATCAGTATATCATTAGAACAATATTTGTTATATAAATGAAATATTAGCTTGATAACTTAGCAGAAGATTTTTAGGATAATTTTCTTCTCTTCTCTTTTCTCCCTTTTCATTTAAGTGCTCCTACAAACAAACTACTGGAGTATTTGTAAAAATTTCTACTTTTAGAAAAGCGTTTATTTTTGGAGAAAGTGGAAAATTTATTAATAAATAAAAATTGGGAATGTTCTCAAAGTATTGCAAAAAAATAGGAATAAGTTAAAAAATAGTGTTTTGCTAATAAGTTATAATAGTATATCCAAATTGCTTGTGTGTAGAAGTCTAAATTGCCATCCAATTTTGAAATAGTGATTTAGAGTTGTGGTTTGTTCAAATAATCAAATCTAAATTATTTGTATATATTAGATACATAAAAATAATAAAGACAATATATACATATAATAATTCATGTATGTAAGTAAATAATCAATTTAATAACAAATTAGTTACAATAAATCACTAATTAGGTATAGTAAAATATAAGAATCAATTGTAGTATCAAATTAAAAATAAACATTTGTACACTTACACGTGTATATACTCATTTTATAGAGTTGTGTATATGATGAAACATATTTTTTTTATACACGAAAAAAACAAACAAACATATTTTTATAATTATACATGAATATGTATATTTAAATGTACAATGTTACATAAATAAATATATGGTTGTTTTTAATATATAATATTTTGCATATTTGGTACACCTATATGAATAAGTATGTTTTCCATTTTACTTGGTATCCAATATTTGTTAGTATGTTTGTGTATATAAACAAATATATCTGTATAATTGTACATGTATATGTATATGTATATTTATATATAAAAGTATTATATAAACAAATATATGGTTGTTTATATATAAATGTAATTTTCATATTTGATATACCTACAAAATAAATATACTTTCCATTTTATTGTGTATAATAATATTTGTTGATGTATCTATGTATATAAACGAACATGTGTATAATACATGTATATTTATATACATATATATATATATATATCAATATATTTTCCATATTTGGTATACATATTTGCTTGGATAATGAATAAAGCAGAGGAATTTTTGGTGTAAGGGAATTTTCGAAAATGTTTGAGGACAAAAATGTCAAAAAGAACTTCAACATATTTACAAAAATTCAGTTATAGTTACTTGCCTTAGCTTTTAATGAGTTTAATGATCACAAGTAGAAGCTGATGTGCCAAACACTTAAATGGTGCCTTTTTCAGCTAATAGCAGAAAAGCACTTAATTTTTTTTTCCGAACACTTTCTAAAATTCCTTTCTGTAGGCTTTAACTTGGTGATAAATCAACAACCTTCAATAGCATCAGAGTATATCACAAGACTACACATAATAAAGTCATAATAATCCCATCAAGAACCCCCTCAATCTTCACGACTACAAAAGATCCATTCAAAAATCAAATCTACTACTATCAGTATTCTCCTTAATTTTGTTGGGTGTTTCAACACCAATATCTTAATCAAAAAATAAATTAGAGTCTGGATACCATAATACCAAAATAACAAGAAAATAGAAGCTATCAAGTTCAATAATGAACCAAAACAAAACAAAAGGAACTCTGAAATTTTCAGCAAGAAACTCAACGATTTAATACACCAAAACTGACTTATATATCAAGTTAGTTGGGAGGAATTACTTGCAGTGCTTCAGCACTTTCTCTCTTACAACAGCAGCTGTATATATAATAGAAAACATTTGAAAACATTTGTTCCCATTATCACTCAAAATTAAGACTACTTTCAGATTTAAGATTTCTATAGCAAAATCACAAAAATAGACATGAAGATGAAATGACAAAAACACCCTTATTGGGTTTAAATATTCAACATCCTCCCTTATATCCAATTTCCAAAAGTTCTCTTCCCAAGCATAACTCTTCAATTTTTCAAAAATTTCATGTTTCAATGGCTTTGTAAAAATATTCAGCAATTTGATCATATGACTTACAGTGTGCAAGATCTACCTCTTTCCTGTATGCATGCTCCCAAATAATGAGTGTCTATAGGCTTACTTCTGGATTCTTAGCTAATTCTTTGCGGATTTATTGTCAACAAAAAATTCTGTTGGACCATCTTGAGGAAAACCAAAGTAATTATGCAAGTTTCTTAACCAATTATCATGGCAAACTGTAGAATTTGTTGCTAAATACTCAACTTCATACATCGTTGCAATGGCTTGTCTTTGACGACCAAGTAAATGCTGCATCTCCAACAACAAAACAATAACCAATTGTGCTCTTTCTCTCATCCAAGTCTCTTCCCCAATCACTATCTGAGTAGCCAGCAAGTTTCAAATCATGACTTGAGGAATAAAATAAACTATCATTAAATGTACCTTCAATATAGCGAAGAATCCTCTTTTGAGCATTTAAGTGAGATTGATTCGTACTTCCATATAACGACTAATTAGCCCAATTCCATAAAAAATTGCCAAGTCTAGTGCAAGTGAGATAACAAAGGCTACCAACTAATCTTTTGAAATATGTTAGATCAACAATAACATCATTAGAACACTTTCTCAATTCTAGTCCACTCTAAGTAGGTGTATTTACCAGATTGCATGCTTCCATGTGAAACTTCTTCAAATTTGTTTAGCTTAAGAGCTTTGGTAAATAAAAATTCCATCTTGGTTTTGCACTACTTCAGTACCAAGAAAATGTGCCATCAAACCAATATCGGTCATCTCAAAGTCTATGATCATACTCTTCTAAAATTGATCAAACATTACTTCATTGTTCCTTGTATACATTAAATCATCAACATAAAGACATACAAGTAATATATTATCTGATGCATTTGTCTTCAAGTATAATACATGCTCATAAGGACACATCATAAATCCATTATCAAGAAAATATTTTGTCAATTCTAGAATTCTAGGCGTGTGATGATTGCTTAAGACCCTATAATGCTTTCTTCAGTCTTTAAACTTTGTTGTCATATCCTTGCTTTACATAACCTTCCAATTGTTCAACATAAATTTCCTCTTCAAGAAAGCCATTCAAAAATATTAACTTCACGTTAAGTTGATAAATTTCCCATTTGCATGGGGCAACTAAAGAGATCAACAATCTAATAGTTTCTAAATCAGCAATTGGAGCAAATACTACACTATAATCAATTCTTGCCTTTTGCTTACACCCTTTAACTACTAACATCGCCTTATATTTTCCAACCTCTTCATTAGCATTCTTCTTGGTTTTATGCACCCATTTCACACCAATCGCTTTGCGACCTTAAAATAGCTTTGTCAATGCCCAGGTATCATTTTTCTCAGTAGCTTTGATTTCTTCATCCATTGCATTCCTCTATTTCTTTTGTTGCACAGCTACTTCATAACACAAAAGATCACATTCAACATAAAAGAAAAATAATTTCAAGTTGTTTCTTCTTCTGTTGCTTCATAAATATCTCTCAAACTTCCAACCTTTCTTGATCCTTCATCTGAACTAGAATCTGAAGAAGATGATGGAGATTATGATTTTTTTCAGCATCTATTATTTACTCTAGTTTCTCTTCAAAACAAGTCCTGCATCCTGTGTAGTTTTCTTTTCTTTCCAGTTCAACATTTTTTATTCATCAAAACTAACATCTCTGGTCATGATAACTTTGTCTATAATAGGGTTATATAGCTTATAACCTATTGTTTGATCACCATATCCGAGAAAAATATATTTTTCACCTTTTTTGTCTAACTTTATTCTTCTAACTTCATAATTTTGGCATATACAATATAGCCAAAGACTCTCAAGTGAGCAACACTAGGATTAAATGAACTCCAATCATCTTCTAGTGTCTTGTACCGAACACTTTTAGTGGGACAACGATTCAATAAATATATGACACATGCTACAGCTTCAACCCAAAATCTTATAGGCAACTTTTTTCCCTTTAACATGCTCCTAGCCAATCTAAAATCATTTTATCCTTTCTTTTCGCAACTTAAGTTAACTATGGCATGTGGGAAGGTGTCACTTAATGAACAATTGCATGTTCTTTGCAATAATTCTAAAAAATTTAGAATTTTACTCACCACCTTGATCGAATCTCAAAACTTTAATATGAAAGCCATTTTGTTTCTCTACAAATATCTTAAATTCTTTGAAGATTTCAAACACATCAGATTATTTTTTTTATAAACCCGAGTCTTTCTTGTAAAATCATCAATAAAGGTAAGAAAGTATTGATTCTTTCAATTCGACATTAGCTTCATGGGACCACAAACATGAGTGTGTACAATCTCTAGCAGATGTGATGCTTGCCATCTCATTTCCTTTGAGAAACTTGGTTTGTAATGTTTGCCCAGAACACGTCCTTTACAAATCTCTTTTGAATGATCAATATAGGGCATCCTTCTCACCATATTGTCTGTAGATTGGAGCTTCAAACCACCAAAATTTAGATGTCCTAATCGTAGGTGCCATAACCAAGACTCATCTTTAAAAACTAATTTCAAGAACTTCATCGTATCATGCTGAATATTAAGTGAAAACATTATACTTTTTGGACATCCTCACATGAGTTATCAAATTATCACGTGCATCTTTAATTGCAAATAAAATTTCTTCATACTAATGTCATATCCCTTCTCCAGAAGTTGGCCAAGGCTTATAATATTACTTTTCATTGCAGGAACATAATAAACATTAGAAATACAATCATGATTTTCATTCTTGAGCTTAATTAAGATTTTACCTTTACCTTTCACAGCAACTTTGGAGTAGCCGAAGGTAACATTTCCTTGTGCAGCTTCATCAAGTTCCACAAACATCTCTTTTTTTCCACACATATGATTGCTAGCTCCAGTGTGAAAATGCCATGTGTTCTCTTGCTTTCCTTCAAGGCCATTATAAGCAAATAGTAAATTCGGTCCAGTCTATTTATCTTCTACTACAGCATAATTCACTTTCTCATTTCACCACTCTATTTTTCTTGGCATTGATAACTATAGTGTCCAAACCTGTGGCAACTATAGCATCCAATATTCTTTTATCATAACCTTAAGAGTTTGGGAATTGATTATTACGACTCCTCATTTATCCTCTTTGACGTAGCCTTTCCGTGTTAAAATTTTGAGTTCTTCTATCACTATTATATTATTTCTTCCTCCTCGTCCTTGAAAACCATGACTGCATCCTCCTCTACCTAGATATCCTCGACTTCGATCTCGACCATGGTTGCTAAAACTCCTTCCACCTCATGATGTCCCAACTTCAGATTTTTTATCATCTTTAATAGAGAGCTTCACTTTTAGAGCTTGCTCAAGCGAGATGGTGACCTTTTTCTTCATGCGCTGTTCATGCACTTCAATGGTACTCAACAATTGATCAACTACCATCATATTAAGATCCTTTGACCCCGCTATAGCTGCCATAACATGCTTGAATTTTGTGGTTAAAGATGTTAAAATCTTTTCAATTACTCGAACATCATCAATCTACTCTCTATTTCTTACTCATTTGATTTACAATGGCCCTAAGTTCTTGTAAAATATTCAAAGATTGATTCAGATTCATTCATACTCAATCCTTCAAATTCACCTCACAAAACTTTAAGTCAAACTCTAGTCGCTTTTGTCTACTCCATTGTAAGAATTTTTTAGAAGTTCCCAAGCCTTCTTTGAAGTCGTCGCTGCAATAATTTTCTCAAAAGTTGTCTCATCTATTCCTTGATAAATATTGAATAAATCCTTTTTATTTCTTTGTCAATCTGTCCTCATTTCTTGTGAAATAAGTTCATTATAACCTTCTTCAACTATATCCCACAAATCTTGTGATTGCAACAATACTTTCATTTGAATGCTCCAATTCCCATAATTATTTTCTCCAATATGGAAATTTGGGACTAAATAAAGTTAATTGTAGAAGCCATTAATATTCCAAAATAGCAGCAACAAAAAAGGTCCCAATTCTATTCGCAAGGCAACCCCCATAACCTTTCTTCGATCGAAGTCCCTCAGTAGAATCAAGCTCTGGTGTCAATTTTTTATTGGTTGTTTCAACACTAATAACTCAACCAAATAACAAATTAGAAGCTGGATATCACAATACCAAAGCAACAAGAAAAAGAGATGCTATCAAGCACGATAATCAACCCAAAACAGAATAAAAGAACTCTGAAATTTTCAGCAAGAAACTCAAACATTTAATACACCAAAATTCACTTATATATCAAATAAGTTGGGAGGAATTACCACTTGTGCTCTAGCACTTTCTCTCTTACAACAGCAACTTATATTCTCCTCTCTTCATCTCTCATTTTAAGTGTTTTCCACTATATACAGCTGCCCAGTTTCAGCAGCTTGCACAAATTATTTAGCAAAAAAATGAACCGACTCAATCTAATTTTTGTTCTCAATAGCAGTCAAAATTATGACTACTTCAGATTTAAGATTTCTACGGTAAAATGACAAAAATAGACATAAAGATGAAATGACAAAATACCCATATTTGTTTAAATATTCAACATCCCAATCATTAACAAATTGCTGCTTTTACTAGAACCATTATTGTAGACATAATTATTATGATTCCACCGTTAGATAAATATTAGAATTATATTTCTGGCTTCAAAATTTATTGAAAATGCAGTGACGCCTTAGAAAGAAGAATTTTCATTGTTTGGAAAAAAAATTATTTGTATGTCTATAGAGTTGCAACGATGCATTGACATGCTAGCTACAACATTCCTAATCAATATTAATCGCAAAATCCTTAGTGTCGATACTTAATTATTATTTATTGGTATTATTTGTGCAAAATATAAATTGATTTTATTGATTTCTCTAAATATGATAAGTTTAATTTTTTATGATTTTAATGAGAGTTTTAATACAAGACTAACTCTTGTAATTTATTTCCTTATAGGATTAAAATTCTACATAGTTACCATACTTGATAAATTTATTAAAGATAAATTTGTAGAATTTATGAAAATAAATTTTCAAAATATCTCCAAATAAATTTATGTCAATTAGAGTAAATATTTGATCTTGCACTTCCCTTATCCAGATGAATCAAGATTCAAGGAAGTTTCCATATCCAAACTACCGGATTTCCTACTTAGTTTGAAGAATCCGATTCTTGTGATTTAGAGTAGGAATATGAGTCGTAATTGGATTCTATATTTTGTTAAACATAGAAAGATTATGTTAAGGAAAGTCTTTGTGTTAGATCAGGTAACTCTGTACGTATTAGATTAGGAATCTACATATTGAAATATGTGTATTTAAGCACACTCTTTCATTAGTTTATGTTGTGGATTTCATAGAAAACATTTAGAAGAGTGCAATAGATTCCAAGCTCCAGAAGTCAGTGATCGTTGATTAAGAATTGAGCTTCAAAGAATTTTGGAGTTTTCTATTTGTGTTCCAAAAGGTGTTGAAACATCGCCATTAAACAGAAGAAGGAGATGAATCTTCGGGAGAAAACAACAATACCTATTATACATCCTTTAGGAGAAAGATGCGAGTTTTCGGGAGAAGACGCTCTACTATCTGAAGAGGTTCAGAACAATTCAAGAACGACATCAAAATAAAGAAGGAGTCTTTGGTTGTGTTTTATAAGTCCTATTATTGTATTGTGCAATTCCTTGATTGATAGTGAATTGTTTTCTTTCTGGGCATGGTCTCAGGGAGTATAATATTTGATATCCAAAGCTCATTAAAATTATTGTGCATGTGTATTCATGTTCTAACTGATGTTATAACATTAAATTAGAATATCACGAATCTAGTAAAACTGATTGAGTTAATTAAAATGGCAACAGATTCTAACGAGTGGTATTAGAGAAAGCACTATACACACTTACTAAGATCTTGGACTAATCAGTTGTCATTTTTAAGTGCAGCTATGAATATCCTTTTGAAAAAGACTCGGTTACACATCTACCATTATTGGATGGGTCCAACTACTCATATTAGAAGGCCAGGATGAGAGCCTTTATCAAGTCTATTGATGAGAAAACATGGCGATCAGTTGTTAATGGATAGACGAACCCTGTCATGGATAATGAGAATAAAGAAGTAGTTTTCAAACCAAAATCCTTGTGGACTACTACTGAAGATGAACTTGCAAATAGCAACTCCAAAGCCTTAAATGATATCTTTACTGTCGTTGATCCAAACTAATTCAGGCTGATTGCAACATGTGAAACCACCAAGAAAGCATGTGACATACTTCAAGTAGCTTATGAAGGAACTACATATATCACATATTCAAAGGTGCAAATGTTACCTTTCTGATTTAAGGATCTTAGAATGGAAGAAAATGAAGCCATTATTGACTTCAACGCCAAGCTTTGTGAAATTGCAAATGAGGCTCATGCCTTAGGTGAAAAGTATAAGGACATAAAGCTAGTGAGGAAAACATTGAGATCCCTACTTGATAGGTTTGCACACAAAGTTACCACTATTGAAGAGGCCAAAGATGTTATCAAATAGCGTCTTGCTAAACTGATGGGCTCACTGCAGACTTTCGAGATGAATTTAAAACAAAATAAGAGGCAGAAAGACAAGAGAATTGCATTGCAAGCTGAGGTTCAGGAAACCAAAGATGATGTTCAACCTGATGTTCATGATATGACTAATCCATTAGTTCTGCTTACCAAAAAACTTTGGAAAGTTCTTGAAGAAGATGATAAACTAAAAATCTAATGCAAGAAAGAGTTCTGATAGTCCTAAAAATAAAAGTGCTTCTAATCATTCTTTTTTTTCTAATGACAGAAAAGGCAATCGGATCCAATGTAGAGAGTATGAATGCTATGGACATATCCAATCAGAATGCGCAAACACTCTCAAAAAGAAGGGAAGATCACTAAACATAACATGGAATTATGCTGAATCAAATAACAACCAGGAATAAGACGATGATGTTGTGAGCAATTATGTTACTCTATGTTCTGAACAAGATATAATTGTCAAGTATTTTTGAAGCCAGTAGTGACACTGCTTTAAAAGTTAAAGAAAAGATTGTTCAAAATATTTAAACTAATGGTGATTCTGGCTGTTATAGTGATGATGATGATGGTGATAAACTAAGTCATGAGGAAATCAAAAAGATGTACAACCAGATGTACCAAAAATAGCTTGAAGTTTGTAAGACTAACAAGTCATTAGAGGAACAGGTTGTTGAGATTCCATGTCAAAAAGTAAAGCTAGAACATGAGTTGGAATATTGCAAACTTCAGATTGTTGAGAAGGATAAGATGCTCAATGACACACTTGCTGAGTTGGAAAATTCACAAACTTCTTTGTTTAGAATGAACACTAGTAAAACCAAACTTGATGAAATCCTCTCTACTGGATAAGTTGGAGAAAATGTCAAGGTCTTCGTTATACTGGTGAGTGTTCAAATACAAATAAGGATTCAAAATCAAGGATTGAATTTGTGAAAGGAACTGAAGCAAAACCCTCAATCTTTGATTCTGGTAAGAAAAGGGTTTTCCAAAACTTTAGCCAAAAAGGTTAGTACCAATCTATCATTACTACTAGATTCCTAGTCATATACGTCCTAAGTGTTTCAAATTGAAAAATGACCTATGGAATGGAAAGGATGTCATAACATCATTTTCTGGAAAGTTTGAACATGGACTAAAATCTACTCCTAAATATACACCAAAGATTAAAATCCAATTGAAAAATAATTTTCCACGCAGAATTTGGATTATAAAGTCCGATCTTAGGTGTAATGTTGCAAATATATCATTGCAAACATCTACTTGTGAATCTTGATACTTTGATAGTGGTTGTTCTAGACACATGACTAGTAATAAAAACAACTTATCAAACTTTCAAAGTATTGGAAAAGGTTATGTTACTGTTGGGGATAGTGTAAATGGACGGATTCTTAGTAAAAGTACACTTGATGTTAAAGGTTTCCTAGGCTAAAGAATGTGTTTGAAGGCCTTAAGGCAAACTTAATTAGTATTAGTCAATTATGTGACCAAAATTTATTTGTTCATTTTACAAAAGATTTGTGTCAGGTTTTTGATGATACTAACAATTGTGTTTTGATAGGTAAAAGCTCGTCAGATAATTGTTACTTAATAGAACATCAAATGTCATGTTTGAATATCATACAAGATGAAATTGAGTTTTGGCACTAGAAACTTGGGTACTTCAATTATAAAAGTTTGATAAAACTTGTGAATGCATGTACAGTTTTGGGAGTGCCAAAATTGAGAAAGAAAAATGATGGAATTTATAGCCCTTGCCAATTGGGAAAATAAAAATAGGAATCCTATCTCATGATCTAACATATAGGTACATCGTAGAACCTCGAACTTTTTCATATGGATCTGATGGGTCCTATGCAGGTTGAAAACATTGGAAGAAAGAAATACGTGTTTGTTTGTGTAGATGATTTCTCTAGATACACTTGGGTTGATTTTTTAGGAGAGAAATTTGAAACATTTTAGGCTTCTAAAAAACTCTGTGAAAGATTGAAAATTGAAAAAAATAGTGAAATAGGCCATTTTGTTTGGATTAAAAGTGATTGTGGGAAAGAATTCAAAAATATTATTTTTGTTAATTATTGTGATAAGCATGGAATTACTTATGAGTTTTTAGCCCCCAAGACTCCTCAACAAAATTGTGTGGTTGAGAAAAAGAATAGGACTTTGCAAGAAATGGCACGAGCCATGCTCAATTTCAAGAAATTGGCTCAAAAGTTATGAGTTGAAGCTATTAGTCCTGCTTGTTACATCTTTGGCAAAGTTCACTTCAGGCATGGTATGACCCCTTTTGAACTCTAGAAAGATAAGAAACCAAATCTCAACTATTTTTATATTTTTGGTGCTAAGTGCTTCATACTTAATGATCATGATTAGTTGGGTTAGTTTGATGCAAAGAGTGATGAGGGAGTGTTTCTAGGGTATTCTACTAACAGTAGAGCCTATCGTGTATTGAACACAAGGACTTAAACTATTATGGAATCAACTAATATGGTTATTGATGATTTTCTAATTTTGTAGAATTCTCAAAGGAATGGGAGATAACCAGCTTTACAGAAGAAACTGGTAAAACACTGAGATCTGCAAAAACTAAATCAATGGTGCATGCTTTCAAGGACATGTATGCAACATTATACCTAAGATTAGATATTTATTATCTAGTAGTAATAGAATATATTCTCTAGTTTTTCTTCTATTTTTAATATTTTATAGTTTTATTATGTCTTTCTAATTTTCAGTTAGCTGAGGAAAAATGGTGAACCTCTTGACAGAGGAAGAAATATAGTTACAAAAGTGCATAATGTTTAGGTATGTTGTATTATTGTTTTATTTTTTGTTTGAAACCCTCCTTGTTTTGTGATTATTCTGGATTTATGTATTATCAATGACACAACAAATATTTAAATTTATTTAGTTTATTGTAAGGTTCTACTCCACCGGCTACTAATGTGAAACATTGATTTATTATAGATAAAGATGTGTATAAATACTTAATCTCATGGATAAGTGTTGGTGTTAAAACCTTTCTTGTTTAGTGACGATTCTTGATTTTTATATCACTAATGACACAACAAATGTTTGGGTTCATTTAATTTATTGTACAGTTTTAATCTACTGACTACTAAAGAGAAACCTTGATTTGTTGTAGACTGGGGTGTGCATAAATATTTGATCCCATAAATAAATATTGGTATTAAGAGATAATTTGTAAATAGTAAGAAAATATTATGATTACCTGAATGCATAAACTATTTGATAACATCTTCCCGTTGGATCCTTCATTATGTATGGATTTCAATTGTGACATTTAAAATAAGTAGAAAGAATAAATAATCATTCATCTATTCAAAACTCAAGAGTTGATACCTAATCCTCACTACTTTAATTATTTTGATTTTTTAGTTATGTATAATTTTTTTTTATATTCTAAACCACATAAAGTCTATCTTTTAAGAAATATAATCCTTAAAACTTCAAACAACTTTACTATAGATCGATCTTGGACTTTTGAGAAATTTATTACTTGACACAACATACATTTAGGTTTGAAACCTTAAAGTTATAATAAGTTTTTAGCACCATTACCGGCGAAAGTAAGGTAAGTATTCACGTTTGTAAATATTTTTTCTTTTTAAATATTGTCTGTTTATTTTCTTTACGGTTATATGTTTATATAGTATCGTAATTATAATTCTTGTCGTTTAATTAGAAATAATTCTAAAATTTTATTTAAGTCACCTCCACATACCTCCACCATGAGTGAAAATAAAAGTATCCAGGATGGAAATAAGAATCAACAGGTACGTTTCATGCGTTATTATTTGCAACCTTCTCGAAATTCTCTTCATTCTTATTTTATTTTTCCTCTCAATATAAATAATTTTTAATTCAAGTTAGGTATGATCCTTTTACTTTCTAATTTTCATAGTTTAGATTTTGAAAGCCCATACTTACATTTGAAAGAATTTAATGAAGTATGTGTTAATTTTGACGATAAACTTGTGCATAAGACATCGCTAACCTCAAATTATTTGAAGGCTGCAACCTTTGGAAGAGTTTATCCCAATTCTTCAAAGAGACACAACTGTGAGGAGTTAATGACAATTATAAGTCATACACAACAGTAACTATCAGTTCTATTGTTACAAATATTTTTATTTAATAATTATTTTAAACATATTTTGGGGAAAAAGAAGCCTAACTTAAATTTCAACTACACATAAATACATGTTCTAATTTTGTACATATGTAACTTGCATGAATCAACGCTTCTAATTTTTATACATTTATTGATATACTTTTCGCTTTCAATTTAAGTGAAATCATGTGTAAATTGTAGAGTTTTTTTAACATAATAGAATGAAATATAATAAAATCTTAAATCGAGGCTTGATAATGTTTTTAACATAATTTGTGCAACTAATTCATTACAATGACAAAAATTAGCTCATTATTATTCAAGATATCCCCAAATAGTAAAATCACCAAAAGAAAAAGAATAATGAAAATCGATATCAAGAAAGGAATGACAAAGGAGATCAAAAAAGTAAAGCTTTAACAATATTACTCTTTTCAGTATTTTATTTATTTTATACCTTTTTTAACATATTAATTTTTGTGCATGTTAGAAAGATTATTTTACCCATTAATTTGTTACTTAGAAATAAATATCTTTTTAATTTTCTTTGCATGCAATTAGTTAATTACAACTTTTTTCTTTAATTTAATATAATTTAAGAATTACGTTGTCTCATATCACATACTTTCACGTGCAACGTATATACTTTTTGCAAAAAATCATAAAATATTTAAATATTTTTATCGCCAAAATTTAGTTAATCATCAATATTCTTCACAAAATTTAAATTTTCTAAACATAGGGAAAAGTATGGTTAAGGGAGGAGGAAGTTTTTAAATTATAAAAGACCAAATAAAGGGAAGGGATTGCTAAACTTCAGAAATTTTTAAAATGCCATTTTTAATGCAAAACATTTGCGTTATTCATTCCATTTTTTTTTTCTGAAAAATACTGATTCCTCCGCTCAATAGTTTTTTCTTTTGGTACTGATTGAATATGAAATACAATTAATTTTTTATTATATTGGAAATAAAATAGGAAACACTTGAAAAAGTTTTAAGATAATTGAACTTCAATAAATAAGCTTTTTTTCTTTACAAATAACGACTTTTAGTGGGTTTGTAGTTGCGTACAACACAGGAATAAAAATTCACAAAATATGACATTCAAATATCATTCAAATTATTTGACTGAGGATGATTGATTAACTGTATGATATTTGGAACTATAATGAAGAATAAGGTGGTTAAATTTACTAATGTCACTATATCTCATTTGTAATTGTTTCCCTTGGCTGTGTTAGTCTTTGAAATGAAGCAATCATCTTCATGAATGTGTTTTAGATAAAAAAAAAAAAAAAGCTGGAATTGAGGTTAAACATGCTAGAAGGGAAAAGTGTACAAGTGTCTTCTAAACAATTTTTTTTTCCCCTAATTTAGAAATTTATAGGTTGGACTTGCCTAAAATATTTATTATGGAGATCATGGTACACTCATTCTTCATCATTATCACTTCTATGTGGCAACATGAGTTAAATCAGAAAGATCTTAAATTGTGAGGCAAAGATCAAATAAAAAAAAAAATATATAATTGACAAAAAGGAAAAAATACAATCAAAATGTGACAATCAAATATACTTTTGACTTTTTGTCATTTTTAATTTTCTGTGTTACATGACTACACCCCGTTGGAAGTCGATATTTGCAAAGAATTTTTTTTACTTAATGTAGTTCTCAATTATCTTGAAAATTGTCAAGTATTGTATATTTTTTCTCCAAACTAGTAAAAGATGTATTGCATTTGATATTCAGTATGACTCGTAAATTTGTAAAATAAAAGTGCTAAAAGAAAAATTATTGTGTGGAGAATCAGTTTTTTTAAGAAAAAAAACAAAAGAGTAATTATGTTACTTCTTAAAAAATGTTTAACAATTATTTTTCTTTAATTAGCTAAAAGTTGTTGTATCTTTTGTTAATTGGTCACATTTTATTCATGAAGGCTTGGATTGGTATTAGTCTGGGTATACCAAAATCATTATATTACATCGAATAAGTAAATTGGATATATTAAGGGCCTTGTATTAATTGAAAAATTATATGGCTTGGATTTTATGTATTCTCTTATTTATTATATGTGTCTATTATTTAGGCAAAATATCTTTACCCATATTTACTAAATGAACTGAAAGAATCTAAGAAATGGAGGAAATGGTGGAAAGTAATTTAGGAAGTTCCTACCCTAGCTAAATGATAAATCACGTTATTGTTAAGAAAATTTAACAATCTTTAATCTATGAGAGTCAATTTTTACACTCTACAAAGTGATATCAGCACTCCATTTGTCAATGAGAGAATGTTGTTGTATGTGTTTGTAATAAATATATCCTTAAATTATCTTATTATGGTGGAGATATTGAAATAAAATACTTTTTTCTTCCATTTATGCTAGATTGCAACCATTCAATATGAAAAAGTCTTCCTTTGTTCTTACCTCTTTTTTTTTTTTTTTTCTATTTCCTAAATACCCTAATCTATTGTCAAGGAATATCCCTTTAAATCTCCTTTTTTGTCTTATTTATATATTTGATAGTAAATAATAACGAATTGATAGTGTATGGTACCTTTTTAATAGATCTAGTGTTGAACAAAAAAAACTAAAAAGTTACTCTAGAAGTGTTGAATAAATTTTAAAGTTTTACCAAGGAAATCATCTAATGTTAGGTGATACTAATCTTCTCGTTTACACACTTTAAATTTATCAATTTTTTTCTTACTCTTGATTATAAAATATCATTAATTAAATTGTTTTTTCAATTTTTGGAATAATCATTATGATTTCTATTTTAAACTTTAATATTAGTTTTCCCAATATGAGAGTATAAAAGCAAGGTGATTATCTTTATGACTTAGTTTGATCTTGATATTTAGCGTTTTTCTTTCACTTGTCTTTATTGTTAGATAAATCTTGTTTTGAAGATTTTGATAACTGACTTGTAACTCTCAACAATATTATAGTTGCTTTAATATAATATTTAGCAATAGTACATTTAAAGTAATTTAGTTTGTCCTTATGGAAGAAGATGGTGTTTCATTTATACAAGGAAATGGAATTAAATAATGCTAAGTTATAAAATTAAAATTTTCTTTTCTTTTTCTTTTTGTGATTATTTCACATTGTATATTTGTCCTAAAAAATGCCAAATAATGATATCTCGAAATTAATGGGCATATTGGAAAACTGATTAAGAAAAAAGTTAAATGGACTGTGAATAACAATTTGTGGCGTGCGAATATCATGAATTTTTACCACAATTTATTCTTTCCATATGTGTAATTGATGTTTATTTTCCTTCAAGCCCATTATAATATTTCAAATCTGTATTAATTATGTTGATATGGTTCTAAGTATGCTAATAGAAGTTGTCATTGCTAGATTTGTTAATAATAATGTGATTGGTACTTAGTAATGGAATTAGGTAAGAATGAATGAATTTAAAAATAGAATGACGATAATAGTAATTTTTATATTTGGTATGTATAAAAAATAAAAAAATGTATAAAATCGTCATTTTTTATTTGATTCTTATATCAAGATTGGTAATTAGAAATAAATAGAGAAACTGAACAAAATTAGTTTTAGACACTAAATTACCATTTACTAGAAAATTTTTAAAAATAAAATTATATTTTATATGTTGTGCATAAAAGAGTTTGTTATGATATTAATCGATGTTAAACTGTACATATATACATATACAAGTAGGGTATAAATAAAATTTCATACTAATATATTATTTTTCATAAAAAATACAAAAAAATGACAAATGGTTCTAAAAGCAAGTCTCAAATTTTAATTTTTAGACTTGGATATTATCTAAATATGACCCATCAAAATATTACTATATATATTTAATTTATTATATATGTATTTATGTGATGTATATTTATATATCAAAAAATATATGCATGTTACATATATACTAAAATGTAAACATAATACTCTTATAATAATAATATAAAATTAAAAAAATGTTTATGTTAATATATGTAAAAGTAATAAATATATTTGAAATTTTTAATTTTTTAAAAATTAAAATATAAATAATTATTTTTATTATTAACATTGTTTTCTCATTTTACTGAGAGTATGGCGATATTGTCTCCAAAAAAAATATTTTTTAATATTCATTCAATCTCCTCTCCATTCCTGGCCTGTCAAGTTTTATTAAGTTACAAGTAAATTAATGTTGTTGAGACTTTGAAGATAACAACTCAATACTCGAATCTTAATAAACTTACTACAAAGTTAGTAATTAATACTATATGATTGTTAGAAGAGAAGAAATTATAGGTTACCTTATAATATTACGTGGTAAACGTTACTTAGAAAAACTAATTCTGCGATTTGCTCATATATGATTGTTTTTATTTATCTATTAATTTCTATAAGAAGTTGGGCCTTTATAGTAATATGCAAATATTTCATCCAACATAAGGAAAATGGATCAAAGAAAATAAGACAACGTTCAAGGAACCATAACTTAAAACACTCTAGATAACCAAATCCAAATGTGGTGACATGATAAAAGACAAGAAAATAAGAAGACCAACAAAGACATCATAAACTGTGGATTGTCTGAAAGTCATAGAGCCATGTAGAACCATATTCTTAAAAGTTGCTAGGACTCTTGGGATTGGCATTAGAGCTACTGGCTGTAGAAGAATATGGGATTGTAAGGCAAGAGCGACCAGCCGCTGGATCATATGGAGTAGTGACATTGGGCCTATTTGCCCTGGGATTGATTCCAACCAGAGCATTAGAGCTACCAGCTCCACCATCATATGGAATAGGAGCAGAGGATCCACCAAGAACCAATTTGCCACTGCTATTAAACATGGTTCCCCTATTACCATAACCAGTATGCCGCCCTTGCACATTAGAATTGAATGGAATACCCAAACTAGGACTACTTGATCTTGGCCTTTGGAAAATCTCTTCTCTTCCAAGATTGGTGACTGGCCCGGGAAGATATGGAGTCGTGAAACTGGGAACATTTTGTACTTTAGCTTCAAGATCGTGACTGAAATGTAATAGAGCCCCCTTCAGCTGTTGAAGTTGTTGGTAGTCAAGTTTGTTGATGTCAGGTGGACACTGCTGTTGGCCTTGACCATCCTTCCTCGCTTGTTCCAGTTCATTTGCGCGCTTTTGTTCAAGTTCCAACTGCCTCTCGACTTGGTTGAGTTCCAGGGTGTGCTGACTTATATTTGCTTTATGATGAGCCTGAAGCAATTTCTCAGCATCACTCATTGGTGGGACATTTTCATTGAGAAATCTATTAGAAATCGTCTCCACATTGGGGTGGCCAAAAGAATGGGCTTTGTTTCCAGGAGAGAAAACAACCACAGCAGTTTCGGCACCACAAAGAGTGCTGAGCTCACTGGCCTTCTTGAATAGGCCAGCACGCCGCTTAGAAAAAGTGACCTGAAGATTGGTTTCGTTTTCAATCTTTACCATGTTGACCTTTTGGCGACCCTTCCCCTTCCTTGTTGAGTTGTTCTGACCTGAAGAACTCATTGCGGAAAAAATGCTTGAAAAATCCAACAAAAAACGGCGAATTCTTAAAAGATTAGGGCAAGAAGAAATAATAGATAACAAATGGTGGTTTTAGCCATGCAAAGAGAGGGCTATTTATAGGAGCAGATTCACTTCATATGGATTCCTTTCTCACACAAATCAAAATTTTTCGAACATGGTTATTTCATAAATGGAGTTTGTAAAATCCACGACGTGGATTTACCTTGACCTATCACCTTATGAAACTTAATCATACAATCCCGTAGAATTAAATTATAGTCGACCATTGCTCATCGTTTTGTAACTTCGTCTATTCATTTTACCACTAGACGAATCTCATAAGAGAATACGTATTTAATGCATATGCATATGGCGACTTAGGTCTACATCGTTAAATAAGAATCATGGTTCAAGATTCTTCGAGCTATACACAAAAAACTATCATAAAGAGCTTCCTCATTATAGAAATTTTCAACGTGCTACAAATTATAACTTAATCAAGCTGGATCCTCTATTCCATGTGGTGCTTCATTTCCTATTTCAACATTATCCATACACGCTAAGTGTATTGGAGGACATCTGTTGTAAATTTTGTTAACGCAAGTGCACGTTATCATTAACAAGTAATAAAGTGGTGAGTGAATATCGTTCCCACGAGAACTGTTGAATTACTAAGTATCAAAATTTTGTTAACTCTAATTTTATTTGAACAAATGAAAGTGAGTGGCGATTAATGCAACTAAACTTAAACTACTACTATAATAAAGCGCAATAATCAAATAAAGATGAACTTCAATGATTTAAAGACCTGGGGTTATGATTTAACCATAATTAGTCCGAATTGAATAATTTATCTCATCAATCTCAATTTATTTTCCAAGTGATAGTCGAGAATCCCTAAATTATCCACTAGCCTCTCCCGAGGTCTAACGAAAATATCATCAATTGCTAACCCACTATATTCCTATGTGAATTATAACAATCAACAATTCATTAGGTTTTATGGATTTCAAACAAGACTATACAAATCATGCAAGTATATTCCTATCTCATATGCAATTTATGGTTTTCTACACATAGAACTAGATACATATATCTCCTCCTGGGTCAATATCATTTGCAAATCATTCAATTAGTGGTCAAGTAATTGAAAGTATTAAGAACCATGTAGAAAACTTAACTTGAAAAATACATCAAGAATTGAATTGATAAAAATATTCAAAACATCCTAATTAGATTACATCACAACCTTAGAAAAATAAATTAGTTAATGGTGAAAATAAAAGATAACTTAACAATATTCATAAACATAATCAAACAGAGAAAAAGAAAAATATAAAATAAAACTTAGAAGATGATGAATTTCTTCCCTTGTAAATGTCTTCTTTTTAAAATTTGGAAGAATTCTCTCATCTTTCCCTTATCTTCTTCTCTTCTTCTCTTCTTCCTTCTTCTTTCTTGGCTTCTCTTGTCTTCCTCTCCTCCTCTCTTGGAGGCTCTTGGGATGTTTAAATTAAATGGGAGATGCCCTGAAGAGGGTAAAATGTCCATTTTTTTTCCGTCTGGCAGCGCCTATACGCTGACTGAACAGTACCTAGGTGCTGCATTCCAGCGAGGGCAGTGCCTAGGCACTGTAGCTATTAGACTCGCAAATAATTTTTTTTTAGAAAAATGTAAGATGAATATAGATTTTTGTACATCTAAGTGACTTTCATTCTTCATCTTCAAATCTGAAAAATAAGTACTAAAAACGACAATAAAATTCACAAAAATCTCAAAAACTAATCAAAACATTAAGCAAATGGTACTAAATTAATGGGTATAAAATTCACTCATCAAATACCCCCAAACTTAATATTTTGCTAGTCCTAGAGCAAAAGAAAGAAATAAAACAAGTAGAATACCAAGTGATAATCAAACCTACTAACCAAATGGGCGTAAAAAAATGTGAGTTTATTACTCAAGAAAATCTCAAAATATCATCAAAATGCACGAGATCAACTTAAGTGCCAAATTCACCCATCTTTAAATCCTTTCAGTGTATGTGTGTCTAACCTCTTATACTTAACTTTTCACTACTCGGATTGATTTATGCAAACTTACAACAAAATTATTGATCTCTTATTTATGTATTTTAGAACTCCATAGGCTTGTTTTTTCATGTCACTATCCACTAATTTAGACTAACACAACGTCAAGGATCATTAGAATTTTAAAAGCTTATAACATGTGGCTAGGGTAATGGTAGGATAAAAGATAATATAGTAGCTCAAATTACTCATAACACACAATTATTCTAGAACCTTGTTGATGAGCACCACCACATTTTTATCTCACACCTTCATGAACCTTTCATCTCTTGATTTATCACCCCACTTTATTCATTAAACTCTTTTTTTTTCACATTTTTTTTGAAGTGCTATACCCCCAAACGTTTTTGTTTTTATGAACAATGAGTGTTGCACTTTTTCCTTGCACGTTTTCCTCAAATTTCTTTATAATTTTTTTTAGGAGTTTTGTACAAATCACCATCTCTCTTTTGCTATTTTTTTAAACCACTTTCAATGCTCAAAATAATGTTACTAGAATAGCTAAGAGCTGAGTGTGGGTTAATATGTAAGATAAATAGTTTATTTCAATTCTTTGGATGAGATTAATTTATAGGATGACAAAGAAAATGACTCAACAGTCTCAACAGGGAAAATTAGGGATTATACATCATAAACATGATGGCTTGAAAGGCTCAAACAGTCAAAAAATGGCCTAAATCACTTTTCTAATGTTATGTAGCCTACGATTTCACATCGAGTAACAATCAAATAAGTTCTAGAATTATATAAGATCGTTAAAAGTATCGAGTTCACATAAACTTTTTCTAGGCAAGAAGAAAAACCAAATGTTCAAGGATATGTGCTCAATATGTCAAAGAATTACAAGAAAAGGTAAAAATACCACAAGAGTCAAGTACATATGTAATCATAACATTTATCAATTTCCAAAAGTTATAAACAAACAAGAGCAAATTCTCGTTATTGGACGTAGGTAGAGAAAAACTCCACCCCCAAACTTGGAACTAACATTGTCCTCAATATTAAGTAAAACATGATAAAGCATTGAAGATTCCCTGATTGACGGTAGTGTTAGTTCTCATCAACTTTATTATCATCCTCTTCAAGAATATTGATGAATGTGTATTCATTAGTTGGTGATATATCACTCTTTATTTTACAAATCCTCCCCCAAACTTGAGTTAGATCTTGAAATGAGAACCATAAGAAATTTCATCAAACTAAAAGGAAACGAATAAATATTAAACAACTAAATAAAACTACATAATAAAAATAAAAATAAAAATAAAATATAAAACACTTGAGTTGCCTCCCAAGAAGCGCTTAATTTATAGTCTTCTATCGGACTTCTTGTTTGCTCAACTGGGGTCCAAAAATAAGTGTTTCTCGTGCTATGCCTTTGTATGCTCCATAAGTGTAGGTGATCCCCAAAGATAAGTGTAGTGAGCATGATCTAGCACGATATTAAGGGCTTTTTTTAAGTTGATGTGTGCATGCCCGATGACAAAAAATAGTTTTCCTTGTATGAAAGAGATGTCTCTATCCTTTTCGATGTCAGGGATGATGAAATCTATAGGGAGAATAAATTTGTCAACATTCTCAAGTACACCTTCCTTTTTCACCATATAATGCTTTAATGAGCAATTTGCCAACTGCAATGAAAAAACCCCTAGATCATTAGGCTTGGATGTAACTACATTTGCAAGATCGCACTACACTCTTTAGTGAGTGCACTAGCCTCGTGATCCTCCAATTGATGTTTGTTTGAATAGATGTTGGTATTATCCACCACAACATTTGACATAAGCTTGCTCTCCTATAAAAGTTGAGGATAAGAAACTTTCAGTGATGGCTCTTGAGATGGGCTTAGTTGAACATTTTCTTAGTCTTCCTCATTCTCCACTAGAGGTGTTTGTGTTGATACCTCTTGTTCATTCTTGATGAGTTTTTCAATCAACAAGAGAGTTTCAAACCCTTCACTGCTTCTCAAAATAACATCACAATATTCTTCGCCCACTCCATTTGGCTCAGGTGTGTAAGGCAATTTGTCTTATTGTCTTGTTGGAAACATATTATACAACTCACTAATTTGGATCTCCAAGTTTTAAAATTGTGATGATGGATTTTGGACATCAATTATAGTTTCCAACATGAATTGGCATTTGCTAATTGAGTCATAGCTTTTTCAAGACTCAACTTCTTCTCTTGTGATGGATTACTAGGTTCAATTTGTAACATGAATTGGTTAGTAGTACTTTGCAATTGAGCTAATGCTTCTTTAAGGCTTAACTTATTCTCTAATGGTAGGTAACTAGGTGCATGCCATATCATATTCTGATCACTTCTCCATGAAGAATTCAAATGATTTGGCTATCCCTGATTATAAGTGTTGGAGAAAGGATAATTTGCAGCTAGTTGTAGTTCCACTCATATTCAACATGCTCGATATATGGTGGTGGAAATTGATTGCTCTCTTGGTATTCTGTTCTTATATGAAAACCGCCATATGACTCACGTATCTTAAATGGTGTATGAATAGCATTTGTTGCAAATTTCTCCAACTGTTTAAAAAAGACTTCTACTTGAGCAGTCAACACATTAATTGCATCTACTCGATTAATTTCAAAGGCCTGAGTTGAAGTTTGATTTGTCATGTCATATTTAGTTGGCCAATAGTATGCATTATATGCCATCTCATCTTCCATGTACTGCTCATCTCTCACACACAAGAAAACACCTGAGATGATAAAATAAGGACACACTCAAATAATAAAAAAAATTAAAATACAAGAAAATTTTAAATTAAAATTAGAGTTACTTGGTATCGATATTAATAAAGAGAAACAATCCTCGACAACATCACCAAAAACTTATGGCAAATTTTGTGAACGCAAATGCACGTTATCGTTAACAAGTAATAAAGTTTGAGTGAGTATCATTCCCATGAGGATTGTTGAATTACTTGGTACCAAAATTTTGTTAACTTTAATTTTATTTGAACAAACGAAAGTGGGGGCTGATTAAAGCAACTAAACATAAAGTACTAATATAATAAAGCGCAAAAATCAAATAAAAATGAATTTCAATGACTTAAAGACCTAGGGTCATGATTTCACCATAATTAGTCCAAATTGAATAATTTATCTCATCAATCTCAATTTATTTCTCAAATAATAGTTGAGAATCCCTAAATTATCCACTAGCCTTTCCTGAGGTCTAACGAAAATATCATCAATTGCTAACCCACTGTATTCCTATGTGAATTACTACAATCAACAATTCATTAGGTTCTATGGATCTCAAACAAGACTACACAAACCATGCAAGTATATTTCTATATCACATGCAATTTATAATTTTCTACACATAGAACTAGACACATGTATCACCTCCTAGGTCAATATAATTAGTAAATCATTCAATTAATGACCAAGTAACTGAAAGCATTAGGAACCATGTAGAAAACTCAACTTAAAAAATACATCAAGAATTGAATTTCATCTAAATTAGATTACAAAACAACTTTAGAAAAAGAAATTATTTCATGATAAAAATGAAAGATAATTTAACAATATTCATAAACATAATCAAAGAGAGAAAGAGGAAAATATAAAATAGAATTTGGAAGAGGATGAGTTTTTTCTCTTGTAGATGTCTTCTCCTTAAATTTTGGAAGAATTCTCTCCTCTTCCCCTTGTCTTCTTCTCTTCTTTCTTGGCTTCTCTTGTCTTCATGTCCTCCTTTCTTAGAGGCTTTTAGGATCCTTAAAATTAGATGGGAGATTCCCTAATCAGGGCAAAATGCCCATTTTGCCCATTTTTTTTCGTATGGCAGCACTTAGGCGCTGTAGCTACTCGACTCGCCATTAATTTTTTTTTTATTTTTAGAAAAATGTAAGATGAATGTAGATTTTTTGTATATCCAAGTGACTTTCATACTTCATCCTCAAATCTGCAAAATAAATATTAAAAACAATAATAAAATTCACAAAAATCTCAAAAACTAATCAAAAAATTAAGCAAATGGTACTAAATTAATGGATATGAAATCCACTCAAGAACATCATTAATTTTCACTTCGCATGTACTGATGTTATTGAAATAGAAGATGAAATACCATTTGGAATAGAGGATTCGGACTGTAACTTAATAGAACTGTCAATAAACCAAAAAACTAACATAATACTAACGGATGTGCATAAAATAAATACTGAAGGGTAAATATGTAAAATGATTGTGACTTATTACCACCACGCCCCCAAACTACGGTCATTATACACATGTAATACACGAGTAATACAAAGTCTTTTTGGCATTTCACACCTATTGAAAGTGTAGTACGATTCTCCAATACCCTCCTACTCAACTATGACTACTCCAAGTAAATGTAAAGGGGGAGCTTGGATCTTTTAGTCATTTTCTGAATTTTAATTCTTTTGAGTTCTTTATGTGCTAACCTGACTGTCGAGGGTTTTATTGGGAGAGCTCCTAGCTCTCGTAAAGGTTTTTTGTGCTTCAAAATGTGCCATTTCGTCTCATCCTTAACATTCCCAACTTGGAGGCAATCCCAAAAGAGTCAACTATTTGCATTGAGATTAATTTTCTTCACTTTATTTCGGTATCGTCTATGGGAACTCTAACCTAAGGATTGAGGAGAATACATGATTCTCTGAGCTTGATAGGGTATTACTAATGAAAATGGACAATAAAGGCACCTACAAGAGAATGGACCCACAAAAATAAAGTGAACCACCAACTTCAAGCCTTCTCCCATTTGGAACACTAGCAAGCACCTCTTGAGGCCCCAGCCCTGTGCTAGAAATCTTGCTAATGACTCAATAGACACTAAAAGTCATGATAGAATATATTTCTACTAGGGCTACACCACGAGTAGTAGCTTAATACACAATCGAACATCATCAACAACATCAGATTGAGCCCCTCTTGGCCTCTTGCAAAGGCTAAAACAGTTCATTGGTCCCAAAGAGGACATAACAAAGGTAAGATAACTTGACAAAGAAGAGATGAGTTGGAGAAAGAAGTTAACAATCAAGCTTCTCTCCGTTGAATAGCCAACTAGAATATCAAAACAAAGAACTAGGCAGTTGAAAGTTAAATTATCCCAAAATGCCCCAATGACTCAATGCTCAGAATCTAAACTCTACAAGTAAGAGGGGGGAGAAAGGTACCAATTAGCACATTTAGCTGTGGCCCCATCTAGAAGGAGTCCTTCTGTTTTATCCAATCTTAGCTTAAGACTTCAAGCAGTGGTTAAAGTCCCCAACTTAAATGAAAATGATGGAATCAAACATCTACAAGAATATTTGGACAAACTTACTGCAAAAACAGACTTATACGACCTGAGTGACATGATCTATTGCAAGATCTTTTGCACCACCCTACCAAAGCAGGCACTAACATGGTCTAACCAGTTGCAAGTTGGTACTATTGCCAGCTTTAAGCAACTGGACCTCAGGTTCCTCTACCATTTCTCCATGAACAAGTAAGTCTCCCAAGATTGCCTCCTATTTATTCATGGTAGTGAAAAAGGAGAATGAACCCCTCTAATATTATATGTAGCGATTCTCAAACGCATGTTGGAAGTGTTGCACATAAACCATGAATTATAACCAAGTATCATGCAGTAAAACCTCAAGAGTGTAAGCTTGGGAGAGTTCATCACTGGAAAACCCCCTACCACATTGGAAAAACTCTTGTCCTAGGCATAGGCACAAAAGTATAATAGCATCAGGTAGGCCACAAGGTTGAGAATTGAAATATCACATAAAAGAAATCAAATAGATAAGGATAAGGTGGAAAATACAATGAGAGAAAATGAGAAAAGTAAGGGAAAAACATGCCTCCAATGAATAGATGAGGTATACCCATCTTAATACCTTACGAGATGAGATCCTAATGGTGGTGGAGCAACAAGGTCTAGTCCAATGGCCAAAAAAGATTAGACATAACCCTAAGAGGCAAAAACTACACAAATATTGTCATTTCCATCAAGAAAGGGGACATAATACTAAAGAGTGTCACCATCTTAAGCATGAGATTGAGAAGTTGATACAACAAGGTTATTTGAAAGAGTTTGTAGACCAATCCGGAGAGCACATCGAGTGAAGATACTGAGAGGAAACAACCCTTATAAAGATAACCTTGCCATAGCCGAAATAGTTGCTAACATCATTGGATAACTAGGAGAGGGAGATATTGTTGGGTTTGCATAGGCCCGAGAAATGTAGCACATGAATTTTTAATTTTTTATGAAATATGAAAATTATGACTTTCATGATTTAAGCATACATGTAACTTTGCTATTATTAATGGAGATTATGCATAATTTATTTCTTGTGTGGGAAGTTTGAGATTTTTACCTACAAGATTTTGGTTGAGTTGAGCAGACTTTGAAACAATTTAAATCATTCTCAACCTCTTCTATGAAAATTCGGAGTTCTTGAATAGGATCACGAACTCATCCAATTAAGTCAAACTCTTACAAATTCCAAAACCCTTTGATTAAACTTATTTATCTAAGAGCTCTAAGTATATATCTTTTAAGTTTATCCACATATTAGAGCCCACGCTAGTAGATTTAATTCGATAATTTCTATCTAAAGAATTATTGTTTGGGGTTTATGGAGCAATGAAAACACTTTGAGTATAGGTATAATAATTTTTGTGTTCCTTATTCAAAAGACTAGAATTAAAGGAACACAAAAATCAAAACTAAGGGAGGATGAAGGAGATAATTTTAGAGGTTGTTTGGCATTTATGGAAAACTAGGTGAAAAATTATGACACAGGTTGAAGTATTGCAAATATGGAAATTCCTGGACTTGCCATATTGTATCTATGCAGATTTCATGAGTTTGAAAACACATAATCATGGAGAATTATTCATAATCATGGAGAATTATTGTGTGAGATATTGGAAATGAAATATTTAGAGATATTGACAAGATATCCTAAAGATAGGGACAAAGAAAAAAGATCTTGGAGATATTGCAACAAATTTGGAAAGTATCTTGCTATATATGTTGCAAATATAGAAAATTTGTGGAGCAAACACTTTTGGGGATTCTAACATTATTGCATATAAGAAGACTCAAGGAAAATAATGTGATTAAGTTTAGGCTTCACAAGCTATGCTTCATTGAAACTCACAATATTTGGCGTTGAGTAGTGCATAGCACATGACACTCTTCGGGAGAAGAGGGTAAGCATTTCATGAGAAAAGAATGATTCTTCAGGATAAGAATTTGAAGATATTTGGGAAAAGATTGGTCTACTATCTGAAGGTTTCAGCATGGAAGAGAGTTCAACAGTAAATATTAAGTGATGAGGGGATCTCGCTGGACAAGTTCACCTAATTAGTTCATACAAGAACGATGTCAATTCTAAAGAGGTTGTCTTTAAGTTGAATAGGTCCTAATATTGTATTTGTAATTTGAATTAGTGAATAGTTTATTTACAAGGTACGGCCTCGTGCATGTAGGATATGTTATATCATAAGCACGTAAAAATCATTGTGTCAATTTTTGCTTTTTGCACTATGTTACAACATAATTAACACATATTACAACATAATAACTTGACTAATTAAGTTAAAGATGGTAAGACAACTAAAATAGATCTTTCAATTGGTATTAGAGCTGGTCATCAGACATACTTAATGAGATTTTGGGACTAAACTATGTATGTGCTATAATAGATTACCTACACAAAGGAGAATCAATTTCACGCCCTTCACTATTCGATGAAACTAAACATAATAGAGACACATAAAGGAAAAACTTAAGGTACACTACCACAACATAGTCAGGTATGTGTACTTTACCTCCTCCATTGAACTTAAGAATGTTAAGGATGTTTCTTGGATGAATTTTGGGTTGGTGCCAAGCCACAAAAATAATAATATTAGAACAATTCATGAAAAATGATGTATGGACCCTAGTTTCTAGAAACTATGCATGTTGACATACTACATCACTTTATTAGGATTTTGATTAAAAAAATATGATAATTGAATATATTGCAACTAAGAGCCACTTGCTGATATTCTTATCAAAGCATTTAACGTTGCTCTTGGTGATGATTCTAGTTTGTTTGATTATGCAGATGATGTTGCTGCTGATGTTCTAATAACACCTTCGCCTAATTTTGTTCAAAAATGGAGAGTTTATGTGATTACTCCTTTAGTGATTTGTAATGTATTGCGATATTGTTCTGCATAGATCTTTGGACATGGTCCCGTGTTCTTATTCACGTTGCAATTCTATCATCTTTGTTAATACTATAATTATTCTATTTATGTTGCTTGAATTTTTCTACAGGGGGACTGTTAAGTGTTTTGAACAAAAATGCCAAAGGGGCATATTGTTAAGTTTATAGTTGACATTTATAGCAAACTAGATGAAAAATTCATGTACAGGTTGAAGTATTGCAAATATGGAAAGTGCTAGACTTTCCATATTGCAACATCCAAAATTTACTATTTTTAGTTTATTTATTTCTTAACAGTTGCAATTGTTCTGTGCAGATTGATGAGTTTGGAAAGAGATAATCATAATAAATTATTGTATGAGATTTTGGTATTGAAATATTTTAAGATATTTACAAGATCAAGCCTGATGTCTTGAGGATAAGGAACATATCTTGTGCATAAGGAAAGAAGTTCTTGGAGAAGGTATAAAAAATCTAGAAAGTATCTTGTAGATATATGTTGCAAATATAGGAGATTTGTGGAGCAAAAAAATCTATGATTTTTGGGGATTCCAACATTGCTGCATATAAGAAGAGTTTAGGCAAAAAACATGATTAAGCTTAGGCTTCACAAGCTATGCTTCATTGAAACTCACAATATTTAGCGTTGAGTAGGGTATGCATAGCACATGACACTCTTCGAGAGAAGAGGGTGAGCCTTTCATGAGAAAAGAATGATTCTTCAGGATACGAATTTGAAGATATTTGGGAAAAGAACGATCCACTATTTGAAAGTTTTAGCATTAAAGGGAGTTTAACAGTACAAATTCAATGATGAGGGGATCTCGCTGGACAAGTTCACTTAATTAGTTCATACAATAAGGACGTCAATTCTAAACAGAAAGTCTTTCAATTGAATAAGTCATTTTATTGTATTTGTAATTTAACTTATTGAATTATTCATTTGCAAGGTGTGAACTCGTGCATGTAGGATATTTTATATCATAAGCATGTAAAAATCATTGTCTCTATTTTTGCTTTCTGCACTATGTTACAACATAATTAACACATGTTACAACATAATAACTTAACTAATTAAGTTAAAGTTGGTAAGACAACTAAAACAGATCTTTCAATTGGTATCAGAGCTGGTCATCAGACATATTTAATGAGATTTTGGGACTAAACTATGTACGTGCTATAATAGATTACCTACACAAGGAGAATCAATTTCACGCCCTTCACTATTGGATGAAACTAAACATAATAGAGACACATAAGGAAAAAACTTAAGGTACACTACCATAACATAGTCAGGTATGAGTACTTTACCTCTTCCATTGAACTTAAGAATGTTAAGGATGTTTCTTGGATGAATTTTGGGTTGGTGCCAAGCCACAAAAATAATAATATTAGAACAATTCACGAAAAATGATGTATGGACCCTAGTTTCTAGAAACTATACATGTTGACATACTACATCACTTTATTAGGATTTTGATTAAAAAATATGATAATTGAATATGTTGCAACTGAGAGCCATTTGTTGATATTCTTATCAAAGCATTTGATACACAAGGTTTTGACTCATAAAGAAAGTCATTAGGAATTTGTGTGTTGTAACCACATGGGCATTCTGATATTGCAACATATTGTACCTTCGTTCATTTATAGATTTTGTAATAAGATACAATGATGTTATAACATCCTCTTGCACGTAGAGTTGGATTAGGTTTTCATGCATTTCATACTATGAGTTACATTAGGCACACTGCATTATTTAGTCTATATGAACAAGTTTCAAATCTTCAAATTCCATTTGAAGATTAGGGACCCTCGGAAATCTTAATGTTTCATTTTGGAAAAATTCCATTTGACTGAATTATTTTTGAACTAAAAAATCTTCTAGAAATTTAAAAAATGCTTTTAAGTGAAAAATGAAGGTCTTTGACATAAAAAGTACCTATCCTAAGGTGTGGAGCTATCCATGAGTAATTTGGTCCTATGTTCTTCTTCCTTTTTTTTTTTGATGTGATCCTATATATCTACAAATATGTAGAGGATAATCTACCACATGAAACGAGCTACTTTAGGATTAGAGTGAAAACTACTGACTAGCTGAATCCATTTTTTTAAATGCAGAGAGAGAAATAAAAATAAAAATTATTGAAAAAGTCTCTCAAAATTTTCAGAAATAAATTTTGGATTGAGATTAATGTTCAAAAGCAAAGTCGTTAAAAGTTTTTATAAATTTGAGACATGAGAATTTGTTTTTTTGGAATTAAGTATGCATGTTCTAAAGTGTTTAGATTAGTATTATTAACTGCCTATTAGTTTGCACAATTTTAGGCATACCTTAAGGATTTCATTTTTGAAAAATAGGGTGCATCAACTGTGAAAAGATAAGTATAAAGTAGTATTGGATTATCATATTGTAATAAGATCCTTGATCACAGATTTTCACATTCAAATTCCAAAATAAAGATTAAATGTGTCGATAAGTCAGTATTGAAATTAAATAAATATTTTTTTGGGGGGGAAATAGAGTGACACTTCCCTTTCAACGTGAAAAATTAGGATGGTATTAAATCGACTTAATCTTTTCCCAATGTTGTGATACAGACTCTGATTGTGAAGATTTCAATGTTGCTTCAAATTCCAGATTTTAATGAACACTTTGTCATTCTTTTGCTCACAAAAGAGGAGAATTACAAGATTGATCTTGTACTATTCCTATGTTTTTTGTATGTGTTTAGTTTGGTTTGTGCTTAATTTTTCCCAATGTGATCTCACATGTAAAGGGAGATTGATTAGATTATTTGGACTTTGATATACTTATTGAATTATTCAATTGTAATCATGAACAAAAGGGGAAGTGATAATGTTGCAATTATGCAATTCCATTTAGTGATCAGGTTGCAATATTGCTACATCTGTTCATTGCTTGAATTTTTCAAGATGAAGTTCTAGGGCTTAGGTAGTAGATACATCACCTAAATTGTTTAATTGCTAGAGAGACTTGCCATAGTTAACGTTGCTCTTGGTGATGATTCCAATTTCTTTGATTATGCACATGATGTTGCTGCTGATGTTTCAATAACACCTTCGCCTAATTTTGTTCAAAAATGGAGAGTTTATGTGATTACTCCTTTAATGATTTGTAATATATTGCAATATTGTTCTGCATAGATCTTTGGACATGGTCCTGTGTTCTTATTCATGTTGCAATTCTATCATCTTTGTTAATATTGTAATTATTCTATTTATGTTGCTTGAACTTTTCAACAGGTGGGTTGGATACAGGGGGACTGTTAAGTGTTTTGAACAAAAATGCCAAAGCGGTAGATTGTTAAGTTTATAGTTGACATTTATAGCAAACTAGATGAAAAATTCATGTACAGGTTGTAGTATTGCAAATATGGAAAGTGCTAGACTTTCCATATTGCAACATCCGAAATTTACTATTTTTAGTTGATTTATTTCTTGACAGTTGCACTTGTTCTGTGCAGATTTGATGAGTTTGGAAAGAGATAATCATAATAAATTATTGTATGAGATTTTGGTAGTGAAATATTTTAAGATATTTACAAGATCAAGCCTGATGTCTTGAGGATAAGGAACATATCTTGTGCATAAGAAAAGAAGATCTTGGAGAAGTTACAAAAAATCTAGAAAGTATCTTGCAGATATATGTTGCAAATATAGGAGATTTGTGGAGCAAACAAATCTATGATTTTTGGGGATTCCAACATTGCTGCATATAAGAAGAGTTTAGGCAAATAACATGATTAAGACTAGGCTTCACAAGCTATGCTTCATTGAAACTCATGATATTTGTCATTGAGTAGTGCATAGCACATGACACTCTTTGGGATAAGAGGGTGAGTCTTTTGGGAGAAAGACATGATTATTCGGATAAGAATTTGAAGATATTCAAGAAAAGAATGGTCTACTATTTGAAAGTTTTAGCATTAAAGGGAGTTTAACAGTACAAATTCAATGATGAGGGGATCTCATCGTACAAGTTCACCTAATTAGTTCGTACAAGAACGACGTCAAT
Source organism: Paulownia fortunei (assembly GCA_019321725.1). NCBI lineage: Eukaryota > Viridiplantae > Streptophyta > Magnoliopsida > Lamiales > Paulowniaceae > Paulownia > Paulownia fortunei. Next base: position 22,324,913 of record CM033106.1, read on the forward strand.
TCTAAAGAGGAAGTCTTTCAATTGAATAAGTCATTATATTGTATTTGTGATTTGAATTATTGAATTGTTCATTTACAAGGCGTGACCTCGTGCATGTAGGATATTATATGAAGCACCTAAATATCTTTATGTTGATTTTTACTTTTTACACTATGTTACAACTTAATTAGCACATGTTACAACATAATAACCCGACTAATTAAGTTAAAGTTGGTAAGAGAACTAAAATAGTTATTTCAGCTTTTAAAACCCTCGCAATCCCATCTCAAATAGGACTCTCAATCCTTGTAGGATTTCTCCTCTTTAAAGTAGTGGCCTTGTGTATCAAGAGCTCTTATGGAAAGTATCCTATACTCATCCAACTACCTTAGTCCTTCTTCTTTTAGGTTTGAATTTTTTCATCATCCAATTCCTATTAGGCTTTGATCCCATCAAGCCCATACCTATTGAATCTAGGCCTAAAATAAATTAGGTCCATCTAATTGATTTTATTATTTAAATAAATTAATCCATTTTATGAATTAATTAAAGCTCACTTAATTAATCGATCAAATATATCAATTAATTACTCCAACTGATTCTCTCTAATCTTATTTGGTCCAACTAATTGATCTTGTTAATTAATCAAATTAATTCAACACTAGAATTTATTAAAGCCTAGTAAATTAATTAATCATATTAGTTAACTTATTTAATCCCACAAATGGATTATTTTTCTTAATAAGAAATGAACTTCTGCAAGTTAATGTGTGACTCCTTAGGTTCACTTACTAAACTAGTTGTAGCTCACAACTCTCATGACTTAATTAAATAATTAAAATTGCTCTAAATTAATCCTCTTAGAATTAAGCCTTTAATTATAAGAACCTGTTGGTCCCAAGTGGTATGAAAGAGACTAGAGGAGGGTGAAACACTATTAAACCCTTTCAAAATGATACACATGTTGAACTTGTACTAAGCTTATCAAAACTCAGTCGTATGATTTCAGTTAACATAACATTTACTCTAATGATCACTTGACTGCTTCAGTTTACTTGAGTCTTTATGAAGTTAACTTAGTGAACTAAGGAGTAGTGCATGGAAAATAAGTTAAACACTCAAAAACAATTTAGGCATCTATTTTTGTATGTTGTGCAAAGCGGTCAAGTTATATACATAGATAAATAAAACTATAGAAATGTAAAAGTGGAAAAGTAAATTATACAATAACTTTTTTAGTGGTTTGAAAGTGGGGTAATCTTTCTACTCCTCTGTTGTCCTAACTTCCATGAGGGATCTACCGAAACTTAATAAGTCATAATACAACACTCATTATTAATACACTTAGTTCTCCAACTAAGAATATGGTTTCTTCCTAACCTCTCATTCTAATTTGAACTCCATTGATATTGCAACCCAGTCTTTCCACATAGGTTCAACTGTTGAACCCATATAAATCCAATTCAGAAATCATCCCATACAGGTACGATTCAAAAATGATCCACACAAGACTTAATCCATCCCATTTGCTCTTCTTAGTTTCATTAAGTGGTAAGAGTATCACTTAGTAAATAGTTCTGCCCACAAAGAACGACTAAGTGAGATTTTTAGACTGCTTCTTCACTTAGGAGATTTTTAGAGCTTTTTCTTGATATCTTTGTGTATCTTGTTCGCATGTAAGATCATGTTTTTTTTCTCCATATTTAGCTTCAGTAATAGACCTTTTTTTTGCCTAGTGTACCTAATTTCCTTGTTTTTTTTCCAGTGTAGTAGGTCTGTTATATTGTTGCACCATTGTAGTGTGACACTACTTGTAGTTTATTGTCCTTTTTGTACAGTCTGCCATATTTCCTACTCCTTTGGTTTGGACTTATTAGGATTTTATCAGTATAAGGTTATAAATGTAAGTTGATCCTTTGAAGGTATCTTTTCCCTCACTCCATTGTAATCCTTTAGTCTGGCTAAGTGCACTATTATAGTCTTAAACTCTGTTGTTTCTTGGAATCTAGCTATCTCATTGTTCAATTCATTTAATTAGCTGATCTTCCAGTAACTTGCCCTCACTTTGCTGAAACCCTTAGCCTAGCTAAGTCTTCTGCTTTGGTCTTGGACTTTGTTGTCTTAGTCTTGCACTTTTCATCAATGTTTTGATTGTCAGCTCTTCTTTGCTTATTTTTTTTCCTGCAAAGTCTTCTAAGTTGACTCTCTAGTATAGTTGCATTTACACAGGTCCTACTAAAATAGAAAATTTTCAAGAGTTTTGAGGGGTCTAACCTAGTTTTAGCTTATTTATCATCAAAATATATACAAGTAATAGTTAACCATTTCCTCATTTTTTATGATGACAAAACTCTTAAGAAAAACAATAAGATTCCATTTCATTCTATCATGAAACTTTATAAATATTACAATTAATTACACGAATAATTTACACAAGTAATCTATAGGCTACTTTTATTGTAATCTACTATTTTGCTTTAGCCTATTTTTGCTAGGCTTCAGTCCCTTGCCTTTTTATTTCTTGGCAGATTTTTGAGCTTCTTGGAGAAGTCTAAACCTTTCTCCCTTAGAAGTTTACTTCTTCACATCTTTATTCTAGTTTGTTGATATTGAACTAAGCCCTATTCCCAGGTGGTGGGGAGGGCTTTTTCTTTTGCTGCTACTTTAAGTGTTTGTTGCGATGACCCTTCTTTTTTCTTTTGTTCTTCTTCAATCTGAACTCCTATAACCTTTGAGCTCAGTGTAGAGCATATCTTGGCTGTTGTTGAGGAATTGCCCTTTATAGTTCTCGATAGTTTTTCTCTTTTTTGGCATCATCTCTAGAATTAGAGGGGCGATTAATATAATTGAGAATCTCTTGCAATTGATTGTTTATGTGTTGCATACCATCTTGTAGGTTGCTAAACATAACTTGCCTTGAATGGAGTAATATTCATTTAATTTGGCAATAAATTTTGGAAATTAGTTGTTGCGACGATTTCAATTTTGATAATGTTGATGAGATAAATTTGTCATCCTTCACTGGGTTATCTCGAAGAGCATCCAAAGTCATGTGCATGTCTTCTCTTAGCTTCTCTATTTGGGCAACTACATGATGAGTGGCTATTGTGCAACCTATAAATGTATTGTGGATGCATCTCTCCATTCTCTTGAACTTTTAGGCTTAACGACTTGTTTTGGCTTAAATTCTGATTGGTCTTGATCTTCTGAATCCTGAGCTAGAGGTTGAGCTTTATTAGGTGCTTGAGCGGGCTGGTGTTGGAGGTTGTTTTTCAATTGACTTTATCAATGGGAAAGTATTCGACTTAATGGAACTCCTTGGTGATTTGGGACTATACGGCAGTGATTGGCTACCAATGTTGGTTAAATTTTTCCAACTCCATTGGAGCTACTTCTACTAGTGCATCATTAATTGCTTGCTCTGTGCCATTTGAAATTATCTTCTCTGTTACTTCTTCAACTGTCAGGAGTGGTTTAGCTACTTCAGCTGCTTCTATAATAGCCATCTCATGAGTTGTTTCCTAAGGTTGTTGTGTTGAGTTTGTTGGTAGGTATCTTGATCAACTAGTTCGCTATGGGGGCTGCTCTATTTCTACCTCATTATCATCCTTGTCATCATTGTCACTATCTTTATTAAAATTGTTATTATCCTCATCAGCATCCTCTGAAGAGTTTTTACCTTATTCGTAATTGTTAGATGATCGAGCCACTTTGGTCTATTTCTCTTTCTTATTCCTTATCTTGGGCTTCGATTTTCTATCCATTAGACTCAGCTAAGGTATCAGTCATTTGAGTTGGTCCAATCTTCTTATCAGACTCATCTATAGGATCTTCTGTACTTATTCCTACTTCAGCAATAATATTATCCAAAATAGATGAGACATCTACCTCATTGGAACTATGTTGTTCTCCCTCAGCTTATGTTATCTCCACTTCTGCATCAGTTAAGAGTGGGACTCCAGTGGGTATGTTTTCTATTAAAGGGGTTGTAGTCATCTGTTCCATCAAAGGGGTTTTATCCATTTGCACTTCTGAAGTTAGTTCTATATTTGTCGGATCGACTTCTTGAACCTCTAAGTAGGCTACTGGAAGTTCTTTTGTAATTCTACTTTAGTTTGAGCATCCTCGATAGGTTTTGGATTGCCCTGTTTAGTTTACAACTTTGTGGTGTAACCTGGTTGTGCTTGGAACTTCTTAACTTGACTAATGAGTAGACTGATCAGAATATCTTCAACCAGCATTGCATTTTCACATTTGGTGTTACCACCGTTTGCATTCCTCTCAAGGAGATATAGCTCCAGTTAGTTTAGTAGGGCTTATTCTAACCTGATGTTGGCTAGAGGGTTGGTCTTTAGATTCTTCTTGCATTCTTCGACCAATTCCTGAACCTATTTTTTTCTTCACCCAATACTCCTCTATTCAGTGTGTTGTTGAGTAAAGTGTCGTGGATTTTTTTGTAATCAGTCTATCTGAGTACCCACTTTTCTTCTTTCTCAAGTTAAGTCCATTCTTCAATTGGCTAGAAGGCATCTCCAATCTAGTATCTCTCCAGAATAAATACATGATTTGCTCATTTATGAAGGTCAACCTTTAAGTTCTTGCCAAATGAGTGCAAGTTCCACCTCAAAAAGCTCTTTAGGACTTAGTTTCTTGAACTTTGGGGGTTCCACTGCTGGTGTATTGCCTTTGCCCTGAGTTGGAGACAAATTTTCCTTTTATGCTCATTTCCTGATATCTCGTTCAAATTCTACGTCTCCAAAGACTCTAGAGAAAAGAGAAAGAATGACTCACATACCTTATGCATCCCTGATATGAAGTATAATGTTATGTTGTGTATGAGGCTTGATGTCACAATAAAGTTATAAAGATGATCTTTAAGTACTCATGAAGAATTTTTGGTGTATAATTGTGGAGAATTGAAGCTAGAGTGTCTCATTTATTCTAGATTTCAGCCTGATGTAGATGACTCAAATTCAATGTTTGGATTCATATTCACCCTAAATAGTGGAACAGTCAGTTGGAAAAGTCCCAAGAAAGAGATGACTGTGAATTCTACCACCAATGTTGAATACATTACAGCATGCAATGCTGTGAATGAGGTTATTTGGATGTAAAACTTCATCCTAGAGTCGGGTATAGTTTTATCTGTTGTTTATCTAGTCCTGGTGTACTGTGATAGTTATAATAGGGTGATGCACAAGTAAAGGAGCCGAGGTCTTATCTAAGATCCGAATACATTATGAGGTGATTCCAACTAACTAGGGAAATTTGTAGTAGAAGCAACATCAAAGTGGGAGAGTTGCCACAACCAAAAACATAGCAGCCCACTAACTAAACCCCTAGTGCAAAGAGTATTTGAAGGGCCTCTTCAAAAGATGGGACTGCTTAATTAGAATTAGAGCAAGTGGAAGATTATTAGAGTAGTATCTGATGAGCTAATTAGATATGTTTTATGTACCCTTGTACAATGACTTTTTTCAATTAATATCAAAAAAATAATAATTCTTCATCTATATTTATACATTACTTATTTAGATTAAGTCCCTAGACCATACATAGCTACGAAGTATTATTGTCTTAGAGTAGTGTCCGACGTGCCAAAAATTATACTATTATCAAATATAGTTTTATTTGAAATATATTAATAAAATGACACTTCTTTATCTTAAATTACACTTAGACAATTAGATAAAGTTCACCATACTTAGCTACATCGTATGGTCACACATATGATGCTGATAATGGAATATATCTCTATAGATTTGGTTCTAAATTAGTTTTGAGTCGAGGATTCATCAGATTGGACACCTATAAACCCGTTAAGACGTGTGCACATGATGCATGCTTGAAGGAAAGATATCTCTCTCCATAGGCATCAATGTAGGGATGCTAGTGCATGTTAGGCCCACAAAAAATTCTGGATTGGAAATATTATTTATCGAATAAGAATTTCTTAGTTACGAGAGTGCAAAAATTAATCCTCAGACTTGAGGCACCATTATAAATTTGTGAACATGTTGCACTTTGATATATTTTCCAATTATTTGATAATCACGAGAAAATAGGTTGGATGTAACATCTTCGTATATGAGTTTAATAAGTGGCTAATAAAGGATCCATTACTTATTTGGAATAATAAGTAAATCTCCCATGTTTTCATAGTCCTTAACTTCAAAGACCATGACTAAAGCAGGATGAATACTAGATGAGAGTTTTCTAATGATTCATTAAAGGTCAATAAGACTTGAAATGGAATCATAGTTATTAAGTCAAATAGGGTTTCGACTAATAATCCATAACCTAAACTTAATCAAGAGATTAGAAGATGAAAGGACCATACTTACACGGTACTCGTAATCATAATAGGTTCGCTGCTATTTCACCTAAGATAAGGTAGTCAAGATGCACTGTAAGGTACTTCCTATGACTTGTGAGGTTCTTAAAATTAAAAATTTAATTCCAAGATGATTAATTAATTAGATTTACTAACTAGAATAAAATGTTTGGTCACTTAAATTGTAAAAGTTGCAAGGCCACTACTAACATAGTTCTAACACACAAATCTAGTAAAGTTCACTTCTAATCTATAAGGTAACCAAGGAGTTGGGCCAAATAAATTAAGAGAGATTAATTAATTAGAGCTAAAATTAATTTATCCAATTAAATATTATGATATTGGTCTAATTTATATAGGTGGCCTAAGTGGAATCAATTAATTAATCAATAGAATTAATTAATTAAATTTAGTTTGTTTAATTAATGGAGATTAATTAAATAGAATTAATTAAATTAATTTAGTCCACGCTCAAGGTTTATAGGCTTGTAGTAGAGACCCACCAAGAGTCTTGGTAAGCAAGTGAAAGACTTCTAGTCTTGGATGAAAAGAAAGGGATAAGATAAAGATCGAAGGTAATTGAAACCTAATTAGATTAGAGCAAGAAAAACATGTGTATAAATACACACATAAAGGGGCTGAATTTTGCATGCTTATTGAAGCAAAAATTTGGTCTCCTTAATACAAGAAAAATCACCCCTTCATCATTAGTCTTGCATGCTTTTTTCTATAAAAAAAGTTCCACTTTAGATTTTAGTTGATTTAAGATTTAATTCTGCACTTCCAACTTTAGATTAGAAATAAAAGTTGGCATTTTCTATCAAGAATTCAAGTCTTGTGGATTTGCTGGAGATGTGGATACTCGTAAAGGAAGACGATTGAATTCCTTACGAACTAGTTTCTAATCTGGGTTAATGATCTGAATCGTTTCATACCCTATAACAATTGGAGCGTACTTTAAGGTATAATCATGAACTCTCATTTTTATTTTTAAAGTGGGTAATTGGAAACACAAACTGATTAATCATATCGGTTCCTCAGATTGCATGTTTATATTGCACGTATATTTTAATTTTTTAAGTTGTTGCTGCATGTTTATCCCGGGACATACGAACCCAACAATGGTATCAGAGGGGCTAGATATAAGTATTCATATTACTTTCGTAATATATGCTTAAGATTCATATGACAAAAAATCATGTTTTAATTACATTTTTATTTGGGAATTTAATTTTCAATTTTTTTACATGATTTTAATTTGTTATAATTGTATAAGACAAAACAAATAAAAAAAATATTTTTTGTCACCGGCCACCAGAAGAGTCACGGTGGCAAATAGTCGTAATGGTTAGACCTTGTTCCCAGCCCACCATGCCAGGTTAGGCATCTCCCAAGCTGTGTTAGGGCATGGACACGAAGGCACACGCCCAGGCATATGCTCGCCCAGCAAGGGCTAGCGTACCAACACAACCTAACCTAGGCAAACGTGTTGGGTGGGGCTGGCTGTTAATGTTGGGCCTAGACAATCAACTTCAATATTGTAAAAACATACTCCCTGTTAATGATACCAAAAACTTCTAGGGCATACGATTGTATTTCTAATCTCATTGATTCCTAATAAATCATTAGAAACCTTCGTCTAACTTTCATCCTACTCAGGCTAGAGGCTTCTAAGTCAAGGACCATAAAATGCATATAAGATTCACCTATTATATGAGATAGGAGATAGATCCTTTGTTGGCCACTCATTAATCTTCATGTACGAGGATCATACAATCGAGTAATACATTAAAGCATATAATGTTATGCGCAAGACTACCATGCTGCCTCTAGTTCGATAACTAATTCATGCACTATTATAACAAGAAAATTCTTATTTGACGAACAATAATTTCATTTGAGAAAGTTTTGCCAATTTAGTGTACTCATTCCCCAATGAGCACCAATACATATGCACTAGCATCTTCATGTCGATGCTTATGGAGCGAGATATCTTCCTCCCGAACACGCATCGTGTGTGCAAGTCTTACGGGCTTATCGATGTCGCATCTCAATAGGCCCTCAACTTGAAACTATTTTATGACCAAAATCTTAAAGGCATATTCCATAATCGCCATTATATGCGTGACCATGTTGCGTACCTGAGTATGGTCTAGGGACTTTACCTACTTGTCTAAGTGCAATTAATGATAAAGAAATTACAAATTTTATTATTATATTTCAAATAAGACTGTTTTTACAAGAGTATAATAGCGACCACTATTTGGCTCATCAGACACTATTCTAATAGATGAAGTATCTAAACGTTCCACAACTCATGGCCAATATTAAAGACTAGTACACCCCATGGGTATCTATTATGCTAGTAGTCATCACAACTTTCCATCATTTAGGCATTCCACAAATCATGGCCAATGCACTAAATGCAGTAGCATCTTCATGTAATCTACTTTAGATGAAAGACAAGGATAATTAGGTCCAACCCAATATTGCACATGTTTGCTTGATATGAAATTTACTTAAAAATTCGATAACATGAATTAATATCAAGTGAGGGTCCATTTTATAAACCAGGACCTCTTATAGTTATTTCTAAAGTTTGTTTATTTAATGTTGAGTATCCTAGTGATTGCAAGCATAATCTGAGGACAGCATTAAATAAACCATACATGTATCTCCATACATACATAAATAATGGGATGAGCATGAGCTATATCATATACGATCTACTCGAGCCAAAGTTGATCAAGATCAGTCTAAGGATTACAATTAAATTGATAATAAATCTTATCTATTACATGAATGCATCCCATATATTCATGCTCCTTCATTCCTCAATTCTCTATCTTGTTGATTTTTCTTGTAATGTCCACCAAATTAAAAAAAAAAAAAACTCTCACCACCCAGTTCTCGACAGCAAAGTTGATTTTGGAGACTTTAAGGATTCATTTCAAGATCTTGGTATGCTTGAAGTTGACGACTATTTTCAAGATGTAGGCGACGTTGCTAGTGCAGATGCACTCTTAATTCTATGATATGAAAAAAGAGTGGTTACATGCCTGTTTGCCAATTAAGGGCAAATTTTGTTTACTGGCTATCGGCTTGTATTTTCTTTTAATAATTTTGAGGGCTATATAAGTACCCTTTTAATAATAAATTCTTTTTGAGTAATAAATAGTCTTTTCACTTATTGTAGTATGAAATTTTCTTTTTCAATTTCAAAAAATTCAACAAAGGATGTGTGTGGATGTTGTAATGCCAAAGTGGCATTCTTTTTGGTCACATTGCCACATGGGTAGGCGCAATTTGCGGGTTGAAAATTTGACTAAGTCAAGCCTCACAACTTGGCAATTGTGAAATTAAGTAAACAAATCTTTCCCACTTTTCTTTGGAAAGATTTTTAGTACCATAATTGAGCCAATGTTAAAAACCTTTGTATTTGATGTGGTGCCGAAAGCAATAGGTAATAATAATTCAACGCTACATAGAAGAATTATGGACTTAGGTATTTAAGGTTGGTAGAGAATGGCTCACATTTACTAAGGTATAGCACAAATTTTGATTTGATTGCGGTTTACATTTATTGTATGTGCATGATATAGATGGAGTAAATATTTCCGGCTTTTGGAATAGTATTTTTATGGCGATGATGGATGGTTGGTGGCCGGTGGCTATAACCCTTGCAAAGGGTTTGTGGGTGAGGGTGGCGGCCGCTATGGCGATAGCCGTGTGTTGGTGGGTTCTCATTGTTCGAAAATATTATAGAAGTTTAATGAGAATATTTATTTTTTGTAAAAAAAAGAAAAAACTAGGATTGAGGGAGTCGGACTTTTAAAATTATAAAAAGCACAATAATTTTTACATATTTAAAAACAAGGAACTAATAAGGTAAATTATTTATTAAAATGGCAATGTTGTATACAAAATTACATTTTTTTTTGTTAATGCTACATGCATACTACTACAAACTAAATTTAAAATTTAATTTTACATGTAAAATTTCATATCTTTTCCATTGTATTTCAAGAAAGAGAAGCAAAATGAATGAAAGGAAAATGAAAATCAAAACAGGTTTTGATATATATTTGTTTTCTAAAATTTCATATGTAAACCTCATATACACAAAATATACGAGGTTTATCTATTATGTTAGCTTCGTGGAAGTTTTCTTTGCACAATAATACTAATATAGATACAGTTTTTATTATATTTTATAAATTATGGTAAGGTAAAGTAGTTGTTATTTGAATACTATGAATTAGTATTATTTAAATATGTATTTTGGAGAGCATAGTTTTCATATAGGTATTCCTTTTTGGGTGTTAAAATTCCTAATGTTTAAAATTTGATGATCAAACCTGATTTTTTTCTTAAATAAAACATTAAAAATTTGGATAAGTAATCAATCAATTACTTGAAAGTTAAAATTTTTGCATGGTGCACTTATTTTTTAATATAATTTAGTCGAATAAATTTGATGAAAATATGTTGTTTATAATGTTTCCCTTAAGCCTATCCTTTTAAAAATATATATATATATATATATATAATTTTCATAAAAGAACTTTAGAATGTTTATTTCAAAAAAAGTAAGAATAAGAGTTCAAAATGATCTAACTTATGCATAAAAACAAGTCATCAAAATCTCAATTTCTAATAATATTAATATCAATTTGTGAGAGCCTAAAAATAAAATAATTTAATTATAATATTTCCTCTACCTTCGTAAAGGATCCTACTTAGAGTACAAGAGTGACTTCATTTTATTTCTTTGAAAGCGATATCCCTATCATTTTTGGAAAATAAACCAAAAAAAAATGTAAAATACTTTAAATGAATAAGAAAATTTATCTATTAAAATTAAAAAAATGTGAAGGGGTTGATGATACTATGGGCTCAAAAAAGTATATATAACACTTACATTTTACTCGATCAAAAAGAATATTTATTTATATATAGAGTCAAGTGATCATGATTAATGCACCCAAATTATGTCCCATCTGAAAATTGTGTGTATATATATATATACACTAACAATTTTATATATACACACAATTTTCAGATGGGACATAATATATATATATATATATTTATTATTATTTTTAATTATGATAATAGATTGACTAGGCCAATTCTTAAGTTCTGAATACACCAATCACGCGCCACACATTCCATCATCTGTGGTGAAGCAACTCACCTCGGTCAAATGATGATGTCTCAAACCTTTTTGAACAGTAATTTAGTTATATATCACTGTAGATTTGGAAGGCTTTGACCATTCCTTGCTACAAATTAATTTCTATCAAAGTTCACTTTTACTACACGCTACAAAAAATAAAAAAATATTATATTAGTGAAAACTTATTAAGTAACAATTTTGAAAGTTAGGATCAACAATATGCATTAAGTGGTAATAAAATATAATGATAATTTTTACAAATTTAATAATAAAAGGAATAAGTTTTTGAATTGTACTGTTGATAATCAGGGACAAATTTATAGTGATATATGTACAATGATTATATAATAATAATTTTTACTATAATTTATGATGAATTTTTTATTATCACTATACATGTGTTACTAATAATCAATAGTGACAACTTAAATATAATTTTTGTCATTATTAAACTTGTAAGAATCACAATTATGACAAAAAAAAATTACTTTTCATATCTAATTAATGACAATTTTCAATTCATCACTTAATATCTTGCCACTAGTGTATATACCAATTAAATTTTTTGCTTCATATATAATAAGAAACTCGAGAAGTGGTTAACTTTGCACTAATGATATTCTTCACAAGTAATCCTTTGAGGGATCATCTACTCTTGTTATAATTGTTAGATACTATAAGAAACCTAAGAACTTTTTCCAAAGGGAGGTACATAAAAGAGAGACAGAATTTTTATATTTATAGACAAAACACAGAAAGACGAGATTTGCAAACTTTATTTTATTTAAAACCCATAATATATAAACCATACATAAAATATCTAATCACATTGATCAAAACTCCATAATCATCTAACATCCGCAACATGCTTAATTTAATCATCTTATGAAATAAATTCAAAGCATGTAAATTTATTATCATTTAATTGCCATTTTTCAAGTTTGGAAATAAATTCATGATATTTTTAAAAAATCATTTTTCACAATTTGGGAAGTTAACAGTTAATTAAAAAATTAAGAAACTAAACTTTTGCACGTGACATGATGACGGAAAGCAGCCCCACTCGTACAGGGTTGTGATAAGTTGTTGCCCAGCACACTCGTCAGGTGGTGCCCACTGGGTTGGCCAGCCAGTGATAAGTTCATAAATTATAATATTTTCGACACCTCTATAAGCATAATTACACATG